>OZ025298.1:109279630-109879630 GCA_964019185.1 Maratus speculifer | reverse complement strand
AGTTTTCGTAATATTTAATTTATGACTAAATAATAGAAACATAATAATGCAATTACGAAAAAAAAGTAATGTGTAATTTGAAAATTTACGACATACCGTATATTTCGGTGAATAAGATAAGACTATTTGGACTTTTTTTTTTGTATGTGGTTCCATTTTGAGGCATTTGGCTTAGAGACGAGTCTAAGAAAAATTTCGAATTTGATACTGTATAATTAAAAAAAAATGGCAAATTTAGAAAAAAAAATCCAGAAAATTACTTCAAAATTTCGAAAACTGATTTACCTTTACATTTGTTTTACAATGAAAAGTCAAAAGTCATCATTTACTATCCAAGTAGTTATGAGAATAGAGTTTCATTGGTACATTAGGATGACTTTATTTTCAATATCTAGTTCATCATCATAGCCATGTTGAAGTAAATTTTTTTGAAAGATTGGATGGTCATTTCCTATGGTAATTTATTCTAAGCTTCTTTCTCTATTTAGAGACAGTAATGATGTCAATTTTATTTTTTAATTAGCGCCATTCCTCACAGCTGCATCTACAGAAAACATTTATATCCTCTAATTCGAAAAGCGTCCGTTTGTTGAAGAATAGAAGTCAGGAAATTTGGAATCTATTTAAGAACTTTAGAAAATACACCGAAAAAAAAAAAAAAAAAAAAAAAAAACCGTTAAATTTACGTTGACAAAATATATATGTTTAAAAAAAATCTGCTGAAAGCAATGTTGCCAGCATTTTTTTTTATTTATTTACAGGTAGAAATAATTTAGGAAAGCGAATGTTTTTCTATTAGCTATTTTTAAAACTGTGCTAAGTTTTTGTTCGATGCATTTTTCATTATTTTTGTGTTACATCGGTTTATATGCGGATTTCGAAGTTTGGACGATTTTTCACTGAAAAGTAGTATACTCGGCTTATACACGGATTTGCTTATGCACTAAAATATACTGTTTATAAATTAAATGCAAATAACTAGACAATATACATAAACACGGAATAGTACATAAAAATATAATTTTTTAAATTTTTGTTACAGAAATTTTTTTGTAAAATATTAATTTTTATAGAGTTAAATAAAAAAAATGCCTTTTAAAATAAAAATAATTTTGAAAAATATGCCGATGTTTTATTATATCTTACCTTTTTATTATTTATACAGAAAATAAGTACCTCTATAACAGAATTTTTCATCAACAATGCCCATGCGATATGCAGTAATACATTTGAACGAATGCTTCAAAACATCAAATTATAAATTTTAAACTACTGATTTTTTTTATTTAATTCTGGATCCTATAGTACATTCATTGACAAAATTGTCAAGGATAAAGCGATATTAGTTTCCATTGTAGAACTAAAATCAATTCAATGTACTTCATGTATTACACTCATTCTCAAAAAGCTTATATAAAAAGAAAACATCATATGTTTTAGTGAATGCTACCTGGCAGAGATATGCAACATCACAAACGGGAAATTATTGATTAAAAACATAAGTTAAAAATTACAACGTTAATATCCACAGATGTCACTAACATTACGATAAAAAAATACCTATCCTTAAAACTACTGTTTTAAGGATAGGTAATTTTTTTATCCATCCTTAGTGTGAAACCTTTACCAGATCATTAGAGTGAATATACATAAAAAAATAAAAAAATAAAAATAATAAAACGAGTGTAAAAACATCCCCCCTCCTTTTTTAAACCATCATTTGGAAAATGGTTGTTTTTTTCCCTTCAAGAATGGACGTTGTGGTGTCCGTATATTATTTTATTTATGATTAGTCCAGAAATATTAATGTTCAATAAATGACTACGTAATACATATGACTCTGTTATTACATAAAGCACGTCTTGATCATTATAAAAATGATGTGATGATTTTATTGATTTTTATTAATTCAATGGGAAATATTCGTATGTTTTGTTTTGGACAAAAAATGTCAGCTTTATCTTTATTATTATTATTATTATTATTATTATTATTATTATTATTATTATTTGAATAAGAAATCGAAATGGCCTTGTTGATAACCAAGAAACTAAAAAAGTTACAAAATGGGTTGACGTAAGATTTCAGATATGGAAAAAAAACGACTCCAAAGAAAGATTGTCATATAAAGTAAAAAAAGGTGAGGTATGTTATATATATATATATATATATATATATATATAACAAGTTAATGTTGAAAGGATTTATTGTAATTTCGTTTTCTTATAAACTGATAAAAATTTCTATAAAAACACAAACAAAAAAGTGAGACTCTCCGTAAATTTATACTAATTCTCGATTAATTGCATTCGATCAAGTTCTTCGGTCATCATTTTATCGACATTTCCCTTATATTATACTTAACCCCCCTGTGATGATTTCGTCTTTGTTTAAAGATATTTTTATCTTTGTCACATTGTCAAAAATTGTGCTCTAGTTTGAACCAAATGTTGGTGCTCAATAGCTGCCATCATAAAGTGGTGAAATCAGCCGTAAAGCATGGTGACGTCACTGCAACGTCGTTGTGAATCACAGTGACTAAAAGTCGTTATGGCCGTTTTAGAGCTCTTTTGTGACGTTTCACAAAGTGGTCATAATGTGACAAATTTGTGAAAAATGTGTCATTTCTGACTAATTTGACATGAACATTGTGAGAAACTGTAACAAAAGCGACGATATTTAAATTGACAGAAACGTGTTTTTTAAAGTTGTTTTGAAGGATATTTAGAAATTTCTAAAGATTTTTAAGAAAGTCACAAAAAGTCCTCCAAATTTTGGTTCAAGTTAGATTCCCCCCCCCCCCCATGTTTTTCCCTGAAAAAAAATACATGTTTTGATTAACACAACAAAATTCTCTATAACTCAATCTGTAAGGAGTTCTTCCACAACCAAAAGGTCTTGTTTTTAAACTCCACGACGATTAGGAGTACACTATGTAAAAAATAAATGAAACAATAGCTTTTAAATTATAAATTATTATAAATTATAAATAATTATAAATTATAAATTATAAATTATAATACAGCTCATAAATAGTTCGATAAATTCAAATTCATTCAAGGTCATTGAATATAGAGTTATTTAAAGCTTCTAAAAGCTAAATTAAATTAAAACTCGTAAGGCATGGTGACGTCACTGCGACGTCGTTGTGAAATCACATTGTGACTTTGTGACCATCGATTGTAGATGTGACGTCACGTGATGTCGATGTGAATTCAAAGTGACTAAAATGTGAAGAAGTTATGGCCGTTTTACAGCTCGTTTGTGACCACTTCACAAAGTGGTCTCAATGTGACAAATTTGTGACAAATGTGTCATTTGTGACTACTTTGACATTGACACTGTGACGAAACTGTGACAAAAGCGACAATATTTAAATTGCTAGAAACATGTTTTTTAAAGTAAATAACATGGTTTGAAGAATTTTTTATAATTTTTTAAAGATTTTTTATAAAGTCACAATGTGACGTCACTGACTGGTGGTATTTTGGTCACAGATGTGATGTGACTAAAGTGACTCAGTGACGTCATTGTGACGTCACTGTGGCTGTGCATGCTATGAGGGTATCATAATAAATTACAGTGTCTTATGTAAATTTACTAAGTAACTTCTCAGTTTTTTTAATCTCTGTAATTTTACATAAGACTTAATGGAGATAATGAATTACTCGTAAAGTCTCAGTATTTTCAAAGAAAATATTTTAATAGCTCATTATCGAATTTATTTATAAATGTTAAATTTAAGTTTATAAAAAAGTAATTTTCAAAAAGTTGTTATAATTTTTTAATATTGTTTACTTAAGATTAATTTTACAATGACGAAGAGTGGATCGGAACCCTCATAGCATGCATAGTCACAGTGACTTCGTTGCGAAGTCACGGTGAGTCACTTTGGTCACATCACATCTGTGACCAAAATGCCACCACTCAGTGACGTCACATTGTGACTGAGATGTTACTTTTAAAAATCTTTAGAAAATTACAAAAATTCTTCAAAACATGTTCTTTATTTTTAAAAACGTGTTTCTGGAAATTTAAAATTCATAGCTTTTCTCACAGTTCCGTCACAATGTTAATGTCAAAGTAGTCACAAATGACACATTTTTCACAAATTTGTCACATTGTGACAACTTTGTGAAGTAATCACAAACACGAGCTCTAAAACGCCCATAACGACTTCACATTTTAGTCACTGTGACTTCACATAGACGTCACGTCGATGATCGATGGTCACAAAGTCACAATGTGACTTCCCAACGACGTCATATTGACGCCACCATGCCTTACGGGAATATCTCTCTATTCTTGAAAAAAATGATGTAGATAATTTTGAAATCAAATAATTGTTTTAAAAGATAGTTGCTATTAAAGTTTGCCAAAATTGATCCATTAAAAAAGTTTTATAATAGCAAAAACTATACATAGGAATTTAAATTTATACTTTTATTTATACGTAGGAAATGTTATTGGTTGTAGGAAATATTATTAGGTGTGGTGTTTTACAGTTGGAATTATTATTGAAAATGATCATCTTGAACTATTAAATATATATCTCGCATAGATATAATTTAAAATTAAAATTTTTAGCAGCATTCATTGTGCATGCAATTTTCAATGTTACATATATCTCTCTAGTTTACTGCTATTAAGGCATATTAATGTATTTATTATTTTGAAGATTTTTTCTCTTACAGTACTCACATGTTTTAACTTGTCACATGTTTTAGCTTTTAGAACTTAATTTGCAATATTTTCTTGCTTTTAACACGGAATAACTTTATCCAATTTTTCTTCTGTAATAGTCAAGAGTAAATAGATTTTTAATCATGAAAAACTATCATTTTTGCTTGTTTTAACAAATGTCAATAATTTAATAGAATAATATTTTCTATATTAAGAAAATTGCATCTCTTAAAGTTATTACATTTTGATTAAATTACGCATGAAATTATTATTTATTTATTTATTTTTATTACTAGTTAATGATTCATGTTTTCAGGTTTTTCCTGGAAAACACAATTTAATCACAATTTAATTATGAAAAAGCATTAATTATCTATATATTGGATCACTGCAAAAATTATGGAAAGAGGGCATACAGAATGATGATTATTACGTAAATTCATAGGTGTTTAAATTTTCTTGTAAGAAATTTAAGCATTTAATAAAAAAAAAACTTCAATAGATTTTCCAATTATCGTGTTGAAATACATTCTTGTCGAAAATTAAGGTCACAAACATAAAATATGAGAAAACTAATGAACTTTTTATGTATTGCCATGAAAATTGGCAGAAAGGTATATTATTATGGAAGAATGATTATAGCAACATAACAATATGGAAAATATTTTAATTGGGAATTGAGATATAATAAAAGTGTTAAATCATGAATCACAGAGAAAGCATTTATCTCGGGAAAAGTTTGTCTAATATGGGGTGTGTTCCGCCGTACATTGCTACACAAGTCTCACAACGAATTATAATATTGCTTAAGAGGTTGTCAATAAATGTTTATGGCAATAAAGACCATGGTTCTAAAAGCGTGAGTTTTAACTTCTGGTGGATCCTGGAAGTGTACAACGGCTCTTTCTTGAATATCCTTAGTATATTTAGTAGTTTTGAGGTCCGGAGATAACGAAGGCGAATTCATATGGTAAATATCCATTTCTACAAGAAAATCATTAACGATACGAGCACTGTATGGCTTTGCAATATCGTCCATAAGCATGATTTTCTGATTTATAGTACCCTGGAACATATATTTCAAGGATTTCTAACCAATAGCGATGTGCGTTGACAGTGTCCACATCAAAGATGTGCAGTGGTATACGACTGTTCAGCTTTATGGCGCCCAGGACAAGGATTTTTTGTCATCAAATTTATTGATTTCTTTCACGTAGGAAGGAAAATAGCAATCTCTACGTTCTCTCCTGATATAGATTCGACGAAAATTTCTTTGTGTGTTGAATCTTGACTCGTCACTGAAAGGAATCCATCTTCATTCTTGTTGTATTCAAGACTGATATCTTTCTCTTCAAAACAACCGTGCTCACCTGTTCGACGCAGTGAAAAGAATACATAACACTAATGTCCGGGTGTAAAGGGCCCTCTCTTACAGAAGTCTATATACTGTTTGCCAGAAAATTCATATTATTCATATTTTAGACTCAGCAGTAACGTCATAAGCAAGCTTAGGAGCCGTTGCCAGCCTCTGCCTACGTGCGTTTCATACCAAGTAGCGATCATGTTGTGTCATTGCCAACGCACATGGCCATTACCCTCATTCTTGTTGAAAATGGCATTTATTTGGAATTGATTCTACAACTTGGATGTGACTTTAGGTGCCTTTTGTAACCATCGAGCCACATCCGCTTGAGTCTGGCAACTTCAGGTCTGTTAATATTTCATCATCTCAAGAAATTATCTAAATAATTGTGAGAATTCATTGTCACTACAAACAGGCTAACTTTTTCATTTTAATGCAATATTCACAAAGCAGCAGGCAAAATTTCCAGATTCTTAAAAGGTTTAATTCAAGTCAGTCTACAAATACATACTGTGAACATTCACTTTTTCAAATCCTAAGGTTGGTTTTGTACTATGCGTTCTTCAAATTATGTACATATTAAATGCTATCAGTATTTCTGAGAAAGATTCCAATTATTATGAAATACATGTTTGTGGCAATAATTTTAGGCATGAGTGCATCAGTCAGATTAGAAAGAAAAGTTCTCCAAAACTAATTTGAATTTAAAAATTTTAACAATCTTTTTGACATCCAAAGATCATTGCGTATAATTTGTGTTAATTTCACCATCAAACCTTCCATTTTGTTGGAGAAATAACTGTGAATCGTAATCAGTCGTTTAATCAGTCATTTTATAAATTCGTTTCATTAGGATTTTGTACAAATAAGTAGATTCAAAATTTTTGAACTAACATATGATAAGAATACCGAAACATATACTGAAAGAATATATCAAAACACTGATAGTCATCCACGAATACATTTTATAGGCAATTTATCTTATTAGTTAAGTGATAACTGCAAAGTGATTACTTTTGATAAAACAATAATTGACACAGGCGTATAACTCATACAAGCATTAAACAAAACAACAATTTATGTTTGGTTATTGTACACATAAGATTATTAAAATTTATGTTAAGAAAAATAAATATGTGAAAATATTTCAGTGTTACATATACATTTATCAATTAATTAATAATTATTTTTATCTATAAATCTAACCATTCACTTGTATTCATACACATTTTACAACTGTTTTTGAATTAAAAACACACGTACATATTAATAACGTACAAAATTCATTTGCCCTTTTAAACCTGTTTCCATCAAGATATTGTTCATTCAAACATCATTAAAATTTTACAAACTGTTGAATAAAGTTTATGTTTAGTGACATTCAGATAAGAAATATAACATGTACCTTATGACATTTTGACATTCATTGTGCATCAAAAAAATAAACATAAATTTATATCGATTATTTTATGCAAACAGATGTATGTATTTGTTGGATATGGAATGAAGTGCCTTTTCTTTCCTATTTATTTACATGAAACAATATATTTTTCTAAACATGATGTTTCGAATTGTATTAAATATAAGATATTTTGAAAAAGATTTGCGATATTTTTTATTTGTTTAGTTTTTTATTTCGAGATGCTAATAAAACGAAAATAGAAAGTTTCATATTATTTACTGACATAACAGGATTTTGAAAGGGAATAAAAAACTAAACATCTAAAATAAGATTTCTAAACATGAGGTTACGACATATAACAGCAGCATTTACATGAGAGCTGGTACATCATCTGTTAGATTTTAGCATGCGTTTTTTAAAGTGCTCCTTTTAAAAGTTTAAACATGTTTTATAAAAGGCATGGTTTCATATTTTATTTGTTTAGTAATTTATTTCGATAAAATTAATAAAAAATAAATAATCACATATTATTCTGTTAAATAGTAGTATTTTGAACATGGGTACAAATATCTCAACAAGAGATTACGTAATACACGGAATATTCGATATAATATACGATAATCGAAAAATATTCGATAAGATTCAATTTTCGATTCCAATTGGAATAAATTCAAATAAGAAAATTCGATTCAAATAATATTCGATTTTCGAATATAAATATTCGATGATACAGTATAAACTGGCAATCGCAGTCCAAAATGCGATCTCAGTCCACACAGTTCACGCTCTGCCGTGGGAAAAAAGAATGCCTTTTAATAACTCAGCAACAAATGATCATAGACAAAAGCACTAGTACCAATAGATGGGAAATTAAACCTAGTTTTGACTGATGTGTATAAAACTTGCTTAGAAAGGAAGAATTTACAAATTAAAATCAGTCCGAAATTCCAGGGTATTCCAAAATTCGAATAAAAAAATAAAAGGAATCGTGAGAAGAATGTTTAAGAGCGAACGCATCAAGATAATAAAAAATTACCATACAACAAACCATATATTGTATTGTGATAAGGTGTCTCAACATAACTGAACTTGCATTGTCAGAGATAATTTGGAGAAAACGTAAAACATTACAATGAAATTTCAGCTATATACAGCTTATTTTGTGTGAAAGGTCAAAACGTCACGGAAAGTTCTAGACTAACATGTAATATAAATATGCAATGATACCGTATGAACTGGCAATCGCAGTCCAAAATGTGATCCGAGTCCACACAACCCACGTACTGCCGTTGAAAAAATAAATATCCCCCCTAATAACCCTGCAACAAATAATCGTAGAAAAAATGTATCATTACCAATAGATTAAAAATTAAATATAGATTTGACTGATGTATATAAAACTTGCACAGGAAATCATCTACAAATTAAAATCAGGCCAAACTTTTTTTCATTCATAGGTAACACCTAATTTTGGTAAGATATTTTAAGTTTTCGGTCCAAAATAAGTCTAGAAACAAAATTTCATGTCATTTGGATACAAAATTTTGGAATTATAAACATTCAAAATTTAGCGCTTTTAATTTTAATTTACATGTTCATGTTTTTACTAATATCCTCTGAAATTATATTTTTAATTAAGAATTTTTTTTGTGTAATTATAGTACTAAAAATCCTAAACAAAAATAAAATAGACTTTCTTTTAATTTGAAAATTTTATAATTTGAATTATGAAATTTAAATTTGAAAAATTGTGAATTGCAAGCTATATTTTTTAATGAATTTACATTTATTGGGTCCTGGGCACGTACAAACGGACTGACGTGCTGACAAACCGAAATCATATATAGTTCTTAATGTTTTTAGAAAATATTAAAAAAGAATTGCAAAATTACTCAATCGTTTTACATAGATGACTCACCAATATAATTTCTTGATCCAATAACTTGCTTTGCATCTCACAACTCGTTAAATTTAGAAAATGTTTATATTATAAAACAAGAGGTTTTCTTTCTAAGCAAGTAATATCAATATTGAATTCTGAAAATGGAATAAATTCGAAAATGTAATATTCGAAGTTTTATGTTCTCGATAATTTAAGTGTTGTGAAATTCGATTTGTAGAATTACATGAAATGGAATGCATCTGGTTTGAAATGTAATAACATGTTACGTTTTTTTTAATGCTTTTATTTGTTTTAAGACAAATTCAATAGAAAACAATCAGATCTTTCTGTAATTGGTCTGTAAAATATGAAGGCACTATGAGTGTTCTACTACTTTTTTGCCTTCAAAACTTTACAGTACGTTACAATCACTAATAAAATAATAAAAAGAATATTGCCCAGTTAAACTGATGGCATTGAGCTCACAGGCTACGCATACTAATTGTACATTACAGCCTTATATTTTCAAGGGTTAATTCTGTTCGAAAAACAAATTAAGTAGGGGAAACAGCTCTCCCCTTTCTCCTTTTTTATACTTAATCAACCTCCTAAACTATCAAGGACAAGCTTTATCATAAAAAAATCTATATCCAAAATTCAGAGCAAATCGGATAATTCTTAATAAAAACCCATTTAGCATTTATATAATTTAAGAGGAGTTATTCCCCTCTTTTATACTTAACCATTAAACTTCTAAAACTATTCAAAGGTTTGAACGAAATCTGACAAATCAGCTTGAAAAATCCATTTATACAAGTTAAGGGAGGGGCATTAGAGCACCCGTTCCCCCTGTTTATACTTATTCAATGAACACCTAATAACAGTCACGGACACGCCTCATCAGAATCATCTTATATCTAAATTTTGAACGAAATCTGTAAATTCTGCATGAAAATCCCGTTTATCTCAATTAAGGGGAGGGGCATGAGCCCCCTCGTTTCCCCTGTTTATACTTATTCAATGAACACCTAATAACAGTCA
Source organism: Maratus speculifer (assembly GCA_964019185.1). Lineage (NCBI taxonomy): Eukaryota > Metazoa > Arthropoda > Arachnida > Araneae > Salticidae > Maratus > Maratus speculifer. The sequence continues at coordinate 109,869,259 of OZ025298.1, read as the reverse complement.
CGGAATCGCCTCATCAGGATGATCCTTTATCTAAATTTTGAACGAAAACTGTTAATTCTGCATGAAAATCCCGTTTTTATTAATTAAGGGGAGGGGCATGAACCTCCCGTTCCCTCTCTTATACATATCGAATGACCTCCAAAAACTAATCAAGGAAGCGCCTTATCGGGATATATTTATATGCAAAATTTCAAGTGGATCTGATATTTTTATCATAAGTTATCGCGTTATGCACGTACGAACGTACATACAGAACGGACGGGCACATAAGCTCTCAGGCTATGATAGCCTGTGAGCTAAAAAGGAAAGAATACATTAATCACTTAACAATCATGCGATGCTTTTAAATCTTTTAGCTAAGATAATAAAATTTTCGATGCATTTATTATTTTAATAAATAATAAGAAGTTCGTACGAACGTACATACAGAACGGACGGGCATATAAGCTCATTAATCTAATACTACTAGTGGTTAACTCATAGGATTTGCATTGTGTTTTCCTGTATCCAGTTTTCCGTGTTTTCATTTTTTTTATTGTACGGCAAACACATTGCTAAACCCAGGAGTGGACCAACTAGTGGTATCAATTTTTGATTTATGCACCAATTCGCTTCCGGCAGATATGGATCATTAGATTCCTTTATTACTACTCTTCCATAAAATAAAGAATTTTTGGTTGTGCTCGATGATTTAGGGTGTTGTGCTGACGGCTGTTGGACTATAAAGAAACCGTAATTTGATAAAATTGATGCACTCGTATACCCTTCCCCGAGCGTCATTGATGAAAGTATTCAAAATAAAGCGAGAGCACTTCTCTAAATATAGATTATAATTTTCCAAACATTATTCCACCCAGTTCTTTAAAAAAAACTCCCTAAACAGTAACACAAGCGTTTCGTTATTTTGCCCCACTATCTGCACAAAGGGCTTTGCAGTGTCATATAATATAGAATTTATAAGAAGTCGAATGAGTGACAACTTACGTCAATGTCACAGAGTATATAAATTTTCATAAAATATCTTCAGTTCTCAATATAATCTTGTAAATAAAGAAAAATGCAGAAAGAAGCAATATTTATTAGGTGATTTCTCCCTCAACAACAACAGCCTCTCTAAACGTCTAACTTAACATAAAATATAATGAAATTGGCAATTGAGTATAATGAAAATTGGCAATGAAAAATGTGTTAAAATGACGAAAGATTCACATTCTAAGAACATTTTCAAAACTAGGCAAAAAATACTGAAATCTGAGTATGTCACATGGTCAAAAGGCTCCGAATCAAAATTACTCAAATATGAAAATAATGTATATTCATTTCCCAAAAACACGGACATACAAAGATATGATCACATGAAGCTTCATTCTTGAGCTTGTCCATGCTATCAGTAATAAGTCATGTATCAAACTATTTTGTAAATAGTATCTATTCATTTCTAAAAATCATGGACATATGCAAATATGATCACATTATGTTTTATTCTTGAGCGTGTTCATGTTATCAGAAATATGCTTTGGCATGTATCAAACTTAAGGGACCCCATTAACCAAACATAACTAAACCTCATTTTTGGCAAAAAATCATCAAAAGTTCAAAAAACATTATCTCAGAAAACGATAAAATACATATTTGCGAATATCTATGCAAAATTTCAGAACTCTGGGACACTTGGAACAGGTAGCAAGTGAGCTTTTTTTAATTGTAGTCACTATAGAGTTTAAAGGACTAGCGGCCATTTAAAATGTGTTTTCCTGAAAATGATTTTTTTCATATTTTGCCTAAGTTCAAAGTACTAAGGCTTAGTGGTAAAATTACTCAGAAACAAAGTGTTTATGTTTTTAGAATCTTACAAAATGTGCAATAAAAGTAAGGAGAGATATTTTTTTAACTATTTCTGAAATTTTTACATAAATTGGTAAACATGAAAATTATAACGAATTTAAGGAAATTTGCCATGCGTATTTTTATTTATTTTATTTTTTTAGCTGATTAAAATAGAAAATTAAAAATATCTCTCCCTAGGTCTTTTCCATATACTATAACACTATTTAAGAAATTTTAGTAATACTAAAATATTGAAAAATGAATGAGGAGTAGTCGTTTTAAAATGTGTATTTTTCGGCCAAAAAGATCATAAAAATCCCTATAAAAAATATACTTTTTAATAAAAAGTGAATTGTTTTGCTAATTATTCCTTACAAAAAGATTCTTAAATAGTATACCAAAATTCATTACTTTAAAATCAATAATAAAAATTTTGGGTTTTTTCTTACAGGTCTCACTTAAGTAATTTTAATTCGGGTCCATTTTATTACGCAACATACTCAGATTTGGGTATATTTGGCTCAGTTTTCAAAAATGTCGTTTTCAGAATGTGCGTAACATGGTGCATAACTATCACTAATTTTAAGACAGCTTATACAAATTAACTGTGCATACAATAAAAATGGTGATAAATATTTACAGACAACCAAACTAATGAAATTACCTAAGAATTTTTAAATGAAATTTTGCAAATGTTCTCTATTTACGCGAAAAATGGCTCTTGGAGAAATAGATGGTTGGAGAAATTGGAGAAATAGATGATTTCACTTTATTTTGTCACTTTTTGTTTCAAATATGACAACACAATGCTTTAAATTTTTAATACCGGAAATAATCAGTTTCAAACACAATTACCTATTATTCGTTACATTTAACAAACATAACCAGTGTAGTTTATATTAATTTATACTAATTCATTTCTTATGATTTTGAACGAAATGCTCTTTTCAATAATATCCGGTTTTGAAGCTCCGGTTGCTCCGGTTTTGAAGAATGAAAAAATAATTTCTATACTTTTACGGTCACATTACGTGATAATTTAAGTGTTCTTTCGCGATTGCGTTAAAAATGCAAGTAGTTACCACACTGCATGTAATAAAATATTATTGAAAAGAGCATTTCGTTCAAAATCATAAGAAATGAATTAGTATAAATTAATATAAACTACACTGGTTATGTTTGTTAAATGTAACGAATAATAGGTAATTGTGTTTGAAACTGATTATTTCCGGTATTAAAAATTTAAAGCATTGTGTTGTCATATTTGAAACAAAAAGTGACAAAATAAAGTGAAATCATCTATTTCTCCAATTTCTCCAACCATCTATTTCTCAAAGAGCCATTTTTCGCTGCGCATACAAAAAGATAGACTTAAAAAATTTCTAAAGACAGTGAAATCGTGTCCAGGACTTTTTACAAACAATACTTTTACAAATCTTTTTACTCACTGACTTCTTTACTGACTTTTTACAAATCTTTTGAAAAATGGAAGTAGGAATTTCACGAATCCTAACAGCTTTTCTGTCTTTGTAAAGATATAAGAAATTGTAAATGAGTTAGCAAAGATTGCCTTAATAGGACAGTAGACGTTAATTTATTTTTCCATCATAGCAATATGAAATTTTGTGCATAAAAGATTCTGTGAATTTCACCGAAAGAATATAGAGTATCTTCAAAAAATTCCAATCTTTATAATTTTTTTAATTAAAAAAACATTTTTTTAAACGAAATATTAAAATGCTCCTCGTGTCTTAATTTGTGAAATATTTTATTGCTTTTGCAATTTTATCACTTAAAACTATACTATAAAAATTTTTGTAAAATTTTTTAATCTCTTGAATAGATAATATTTTACAGATTTTTTTTCTAAATTCCATATCGATTTTCATCAAAATTTTACCATTTCAAGTAAAAATCAAATTTGACTATCTTAATGAAGACCAATTTTAAAAAGCTTACACAATTTCTTTTTAAACAAAATCCGGATAGTTCTTTATAAATTTCATAATTATTGATCAAAAATTTCGTCGCAAGAAGCATTTCAAAAATCTAAAAATGCTGAAAAATTAGTTTTGTGAAAAACATATTTAAAGTATGTAAATACACTTACCTTTATAACTTACTTCTTAAAACCTGTATAAATTATATTTTAATAAGAAAAAACTGTTTTGGTACTGTTATACTACAGAAATAAATTTTCATTTGGGGTGAATTTGCTCAAATAAAAGCCCACTGTCCCCTCAAAATTAATCAATTTTCGGGATTGTTTTTAAATTGACATATTATGTAAAAAATTAGTTAACCTAAAAATGTTTACGAATCAGACTTCCGTTTCCGGAGAAGAATTTTGTGAATTCAACTTCAGTAATAGGGGCAAACTGATATGATACTCAACCATTATATTTCCTTGACGATATTCATGTGATTTACAATTTTACTGAAAGGATTTTATCGAAAGCATAAGATGTGAACCATAGGCGCAAAAGTTTCATTACTAAATATGGGCACTGCTAGACTATAGTGGCAGAAAAGAAATTTTTTTTGGAATTTTTTCTTTGGATAGGTCTAAAAAGTTGCCTTTTGACACACTGAATATAAGGTTAAAATTTCATTTCGTTTGGAATTCATCTTTAGTCTTCTACCAGCTCTTAAAGATTATGCTCTATATGTGAAAATCAATATTTCACTATGTAGTGTAAATGACAAAAAAAAAATTTTTTGGAATTTTTTTCTTTGGATAGGTCTAAAATGTTGCTTTTTGACACACTGAGTATATTGTTAAAATTTCATTTCATATGGAATTCATTTTAGTTCTCTACCCAGCGCTTAAAGAATATGCCCTTTTTATGTCAAAATCTAGATTTCACAATGTAGTGTAAATTAATCAACTTTTTTTTTAAACTAAATTTCTGATTTGAGTAAAATAACCCACAAAAATGACTTCTTAAAGTACTACTTGTGAACGACCTAAGCATAGTTGCGTTTTAACTCTTTGAATAGCGAAAAAACCCTAAAATGTGAATCGTATTGTCGCAGAGAAGAGAAAAGACAATAATTAGACATGCTTTCACTTTTATTTTTCAAATGCAGATGAAAGATAGTTCTCTAAATATAAAGGAAATGCAGTTTTCTGAATATATAGTAATTAAATGAAAAGAATATATACTATGTATTGTAAAATGATCTTTCATTTCATTCTAATTTATATTGGTCTTCGTTGTCAAAATTAGGTATTACCTTTCGTGATTTGATTTTGCTCATATATCCGGCTCTTGCTTGTACTACTACAGCCGCTAATGGCGCTTCAACAACTAAGTTTACCCATCTTTCGAATACTTGAATCTAACAGGGAAATTTTTCAATTGAAAAGATGGGACTTACGATTTTTTTCTGAGAATTTCCAGTTTCTCTCTTGGTACTCTTTTAAGAATGTGGAGTGATTTCACATTCTTGCTAGTTAATAATATTTATATAATTTGCAACACTGAATTTCAATATTGGAATATGAAACTGTTTTATTATAGAACATATAATAACCTCCATCTTCAATATTCTTCGGAATCCAAAATGATTTTTCTCCAACATGTTTTTTTATCAGTTATCGTTCATGTAAATTTTCATCACAATGATATAAGTATACGTTTTGTTGAATAACGAGATTGAGAATTTTCTTTAAATGGTCCCTCAGATAACAAAACAACTTAATTGTTTATAAAAAAACATTTTGAGCTCTATTGTTGCAAGAAGAATCTTTCTTGAAGTGAAACAACAAAGACAAATGTACTTTCATTACAAATTCAGCCATAATCTTCAGATTTTGGGATGAATTTTGACTTCCAATCTGCAAACCAAGTAATCAATTGGCAGTTGTTTATATTTTACAGTGCGACATTCTTGCTGGATTACGATTTACCAGATTTGAGGAACATTAACCAGATGCAAATATTTGACACATGTCATAAAGATAATTTTGGTCTTCACCTAACTCTCCAGAGTTCATTTCTGTGTGACAGGAGCAGATATTTTTTAATTTCCATAACTATCTATTGTTCACATTGATCCAACGACTTTCCAATTAGAACAGGAAAAGCTCGTGAGCCTTTATTTTGTTTATCAAGTTCAATGATTTTATAAACAATCGGTAGTGGAAATTCGTTTGCAGAGAGCTGACATATTAACCACTAAAACGAACGACTAAATCTTAGTTTCAAAAATCTATTAGCATGATTCTTTATCTTATCTTTTATAGTTGTTCCGTCACAACTTATTGCCGTAAATTTATCAAGGTTTAAATGTCTTTCAGTGCAATATTTTAATAACTCCTGCAATGATCTTTCTTGGTCCAAAAGATGGTGTAATGTTTCCCAAATACAATTCATTTGACTGTTAAAATCAGAGACTATGTTTGTAACTTATTGTTTTTCCATATATTTCCAATTTTCCATAATTTCCTTTGATTTTGGGGAATTGAATAAGCTTCTGATATTCAGAAAAATTGTTGTCTATCATTTGATCAATACGTTTTTGGTAAACTACAATAATTGATGCCTTCGATGATTTCTCTCAGGATTTTTTTAACCTCTCGTTTTGACGAATCTTTACAGTTACTGATGTGTTTTATTTATTGTTTTGTATAATAATAATATTTTATAGCATTCTGCTATTGCTGTCAAAACAGATTTATTTAGTTTTGAAGAATCACCAATTCTAGTAATGGTAAACTTCGATTTGCTTACACACGTACTCATTTTGACTGTAAAAATGACAACATAAAATTTTTAAAACTCAATAAACCGTTTCGAATATTTAAAAATAAAGACTTAAAGTTTGCAAATGATGAAAGGAATTACGCTATTCATTTTAAATATAAAACTATCAAACGATATTACAAAAAAATCCTGTTAATGTACAATTTACGGTAAAAATCTATCGTATAAATCAATGAAAATATAAATGGCCTGGTAGGGGACTCAAGAAGTTTTTCAAAATTCATGAAATTATGCACGTGTATTGGAGGTACAAAAAGGTAACTTTTAGCTGCTATCCAAAATCAAAATTCCAACTTACGATTTTTCACTCCACCCTTGTACAGCCGCTGCAAATGAAAAGAAAATATAGAATTTTTTTATTGTTGATGTTTTTTTAAACGTTTTATGTACATTTACGCAAACTTTATGAGTAGTCTATTTATTAATTATTTATGAATTATTATAATTTTACTTGAATAAGTAAAATTTTTGCAACATTTTAAATTATTTTTTAAATATATGTTTTATTGTAAATTTTTCAATCCTTCTAAATTACTCCTCATACGTTTAGACTGTCTCATAAAATAATGAAATAATCATTGGTCTTATCAATAATATATGTTATCCACGTTCTTAAAACGACATTTCAAATTTGAATAAAAAATACTTAAATCTTAGTATGTCTCATAATCAAAATGGTTTCGAATCAAAATTTAAAAATTGTATGTATTTATTTATGAAAACACGGATGTAACTAAAATATGAACACAGGATGTTTTATTCTTAAATCTGTGCAAGTTTTCAAAAATGAGTAAATGTATTTTTTAAATTTGTGTAATTTAGATTAGGGGTCATTAGAGGTATGCGGCATACATCAGATATGCGTATTATTTATTTATTTATTATTCCTGAATGTTCAAAATGTATTTTTTAGACTGTACGCAACATGGTGCAAAGCAGAGTCTAATATAAAGCTAAGTTACAGACACTGAGTGTTCGAACTTTAAAAATAGGTACTATAAATATTTCTAAAGAATATAATTGTTGGAATTAGATTCAAAATTTTCGATGAAATGTTGCAAATTTCACCTGCTAAGTCTTATTTTTGAGCGAATTCTTCCATTCTTCGGTTTCGAAGTCTAAAAAGAAAATTCGATGCTCTTGGGTCATATTATGGAGATCATATTTAAGATTTCTTCCGCGATTACGATAAAAATGTAGTTCGCTACATTCCAAATAATAAAATATTTATGAAAGGAGTGTTTCGTTCGAAATCATAAGAAATGAAATAACATTAATAAATTCATCTAAACTGGTGACATTTACTGCATTTAACAGATAAAAAAAAATTGTTTGAAACTGAGTATTTCGAGTATTTTAGAAATGAAAGCATTGGGTCGTCGTTTTTGAAACAAAAAGATTCATAGCAACATGAAACATCGATTTGCTAAAATATGAAGGTTTCTTTTTTCCTAAGCCTCATTTTGTTATTTACTTTATGTATCTATTGTCATGTATGGAAGGTATAGCAGAAACTTTTATTAAAAACGTTTTGAAAGAGAAAAGATAAAAGTAAATAAACATTCACAATACGCAATCATAATTATTTTTAGACTTCAAAAGACAACACACAAAAAGAAATAATATTTATGCAATTCGACTACTGACAAGGAAAGTCTCTTTACTGGAAATAATCAGAAAATAAATAAAACACTAATAAAACTTCTTGTGCATATAATAAAAAATCAATGAAATTTAGTGGCAGAATTCTTGTAGAAAGTCAATAAAAAAATACTTTCGAATATTGGCGCGAAAAGACAAAGGCATCACGCAATTTCCTCGTCAAAAAACAAATGATTTTAATGTCACTGAAACTTGCTTTTTATTAGAATTTTACAATGCTAAATCTGTTTAATAATTATATGTATTTATATATATATATATGTTGCGGCCAAAACCCGAAATCGGCCAATTCTAGAACTGGCCGGCCAATTCCCGAACTGGCCAGTAACGTTTAAAAATGACTGGCCAATTCTAGAATTGGCCGGCCAATTCGCGAACTGGCCAGATGCGATTAGCCAATTCGCGAACTGGCCAGATGTGATTGGCCAATTCCCGAAATAGATAGAGGCACTCGGTTTAATCATTTCTAACACAGTTGAAAGTGTCTATGAATTCAAATAGTGTAGTCGTCTACCTGGCCGTTCTCTAACTCGAGTAAAGGCTCGGGATGACTTGTATTTGTTATCTTATTTCGTTTATCAATTTATTTTGGTCACTGATAGGGAATTGTGTACTGTTTTTTGTTAATTTACGGGATATACAAAAATATTTCGTTTCAATATAATCAATAAGAATCGTTTTTACGGTACATTTTAATGTTGTTACATTACAATAAAATTGGTACCTATGTATCATTAATAAAGACGACAAACAGTTATTTATTACAGTGCATGAAATATAGCAATTCTAGATTTTTTCAGAAACACTGAAAATTTTATTACTAAGAAAATGATGAAAGAATTTTTTAGTGCCTTTTAATGATGTTACACTATTTCAAATTTAATGAAAATCACATGCTTCTCTAGTGTAGAAGAACTTTTTTTTATAGAGTATATTGATTAAGTAGCCATTTTAGTTCGTTTATTGGGACGCCAAAATGAATTCCGATAAAGATTATGATATTGCCAAAAAATCCTTTTTAGGGCATTTTTATAATGTTACATTATTTGAAACATAATGCAATTTACAACCCTAGCTTATGTAGGAAGCAATATATATTTTGTAGAGTATTGGTTAATTAGTAATCATAGTTCGTTAATAGAAACATCAAAAATGACTCCAATGAAGAATTATGATACATTTCATACATAATGAAGTTTATATGCCCTTCTCATGTGGGAAGCAATGCTTTTTTGTAGAGTATTGATTATGTAGTCAATATAGCTCATTTGTAGGGACGCAAAAAGTATTCCGATAAAGAATTATGATAAATGCAAGGAATCTTTCATAAAGTATTTTAATGATGTTACACTATTTCAACATAATGCATATGTGGGATGTAAATTTTTTGTAGCATATTGAATAAGTAGCCATTCTAATGTACGTTTATAAGAACGCCAAAAAGAATTCCGATGAAGAATAATGATGTATGCCAAAATACCTTTTATAGGGTATTTTAATGATGTTGCACTATTTCAAACATAATGCAATTTACAAGCCTGTCTCATGTGAGTAGCAATATTTTTTTTAGAATATTGATTAAGTAGCCATTATAAGGAAATATAATACATGCGAACAAATCTTTTATAAGGCATTTTAATGATGTTACACGATTTCGAACATAATGCACATGTGATACTTTTTTTGTAAAGTATTGATTAAATAGCCGTTACAGTTCGTTTACAGGAACGCCAAAAAGAATTCCGGTATAGAATTATGATGTATGCCAAAAAATCTGTTATAGGTTATTTTAATGATATTACACTATTTCAAACATAATGCAATTCATGAGCCTCACTGATGTGAGAAACAATGTCTTTTGTTGCGTATTGATTAAGTAGCATTTGTAGATCATTTATAGGGGCGCCAAAACAATTCCAATAAAGAATTATGGCATATTTCAAACATAGTAAAATTTATATGCCTCACTCATGAGGGAAGCAGTAGGTTTCTTTGTAGAATATTGATTAAGAAATCATTATAAATCGTTAATAGGGACTCCAAAAAAGTATTCCGATAAGGAATTATGATATATGCGAGAAATACTTTTGCAGAGTATTTTTTTTTTATATTTCACAACTTCAAACATAATAAACCCTTTATACATTTCTAATATGCTCTACAACATGTTTTCTATAGATTATTGAGTAGGTGGAATTTACCATTTATATTCCGATTGTTTTTCATGTGCATTTCCAGCTGCGATAAACTTTTAATATTTATTTGTAAAGCAATTTGTAGATCATAGAAAGCTTTAATGAAAGATAAAATAAATAGATTACTAGTTGCGGAAACCTATTGCTGAAATGAAATTTTACTTTTTTTTATGCTTATGTGGATATCTCTTTACATAAAAAGAACCGGAGTAAATTCTCTTAACAACATTGCGATAGTTGCATGATATTTTGTAATCTACACAGTGATTCATTTCCTTTCTTGTTTTAAGTTTAAAATTGCATATTTGTCGATGAGTTACGTTTATTACTTTAAAAAAATCCCCCTTCATGTTTATTTTAATTTGTAAAGAATCTTGTGCAGAATGTAGTTAATCAGGTTCAAAAGAATTGGAAATAATGCGAAATACTATAAATTTACTGAGACCATTTTTATACAAATAAAAAATAATATTTCTATTAGAAAAAATGGCAATTTAGACCACTAAGGTGGCATATCAGAATAGCATGGAAATATCCTTTTCTGTCACGTGTGCATATCAGTGCCATCAAACGGAACCGTCGCAAATTACGTTCTTCTTTGAATAAGAAACAATTTCTAAAAGAATTTCATGACGGCGCCGCATCTACTGGGTAGCCTTAAATCCCCAATTCGGGTGTTGGCCAAGGCTTCTCGGCCAGTTCGCGAATTGGCCGGCCAAAACCCGAAATACGCTATTCATTTCATGTATTTCGGGTATTGGCCGGGAAGCTTGGCCAGTTCCGGTATTGGCCGGCCAGTTCTAGAATTGGCCAGGCTCCGGGTTTTGGCCGCAACATATGTTTATATATATATATATATATATATATATATATAAGTATTACACATACACATATACACTCAAAAGTTAAAGCATTATGACCATATATCTAATAACGTATTGTCCAAGCTTTGATCCGCAAAACAGCTGCAAATTGCCTTGACATGGATGCCACAAGTTATTAGAAAATGACCAGAAATAAATTGTATTAGGTATTTAAGCTGGGGACATGCAAATCCGATATATTCCAAAATTGTTGTTTTTGAGCTCTGGGCTGCCATTGAATGGCAATTGAAGTATGCTACGTAGGATTAAAATCCATCGCGATAAGTGACCAGGACGTAAAATGGAATTCCATATTTTGTTTCTGGAAATAATCAAGCATGAATTGAGTCATGTGACATGGAAGCAATGTCTTACACGAAAGAATCCATTTCCATTTCGGGAGACATATACCATGTACTGGTTCAAAAGATCCTCAATGATGTTCTGATCCTCAATGGTGCTGATTATCTGTTCCACAACAGCTAAAGGTTCCATGGACGGCCATTATAAATTCGGCCATTCCTCAAAGCTTAATATCGCCGCAACTGGCCTTTGTATGGCCTTTTGTAAGGTGGTCTGGTGTAATAACGCCAGGCGGGGTAATAACGCCAAGTGCTAATATTTTGCATAATTATGAAATAATCTGGTAAATGACACCCATGTGCTCTGCGCAGAAGGGTTTTGAGTCATATCAATTGCAAAGAACAGCTTCAAGTTAATTTGATTCTCTTTAGGTCTTAATGTTTTTACAATCAACTAAAATTAACGCTTGATCTAAAATTTGCGAGATACGTTTTGTGATGTGAAGACAATTTTTTTAATCCGGAAATACTTTGTTAATTACATAAATTTGTAGTTCATTTCAAAATATTGTTGAAGATTTTCGATATCTTCTCGAGATAATTTGTAATTTAAAATGTACAGCGCAATAACTATAACGGGGTAAAAAACGCCAATCCTTGGCATTAATACCCCGGGTTATTCCCTACAGTTGCCGAGTTACATCCTAAATACTGATTCAAATAAACACAGTTAAAACTGTGCAATGTTTCTAATAATTATATTTAAGCGGTCTTTTTTAAGCAAAAAGAAGCTCACGGTCTGATATTCTTTTGCCTCATCCTACCCCCCCCCCCACACACACACACACCACACCTTTATTTTTCTTAGACTTTCATAAAAAATTGAACATTTTAATAGATTAGAATGCAATATTTCAATTTCTAAGTTTGAAGAGTTTGTATTTTTAGAATTGGGCAATCTACATGCAATTATTCCATCTTATTTCATAGTTTTGTTTGCTTGGCGTTATTACCCATATAGTTGGGTAATAACGCCAAAGAGCATTGTTCAAGAAATCACGCCTTTACATTTTATGAATACATATCTGTTAAATTATTTTTTATATAGATAATCAATGAGTTGCTGTATTAAATCATATATTTGTTTGAAAAATACATACTAAAACTGGGCCGTGAAAATTGGTAGAACTTTAATGTGGCGTTATTACCCCAGGGTACCTTATAAAGGTAAGAAATAGTTCGCATTACAGACAGTGTATCCAAACACGGTAATCAACGTGTTCAGAAATGAATCATGATTCATCCAAAGAGACAACTCTTTCGCTGTTGTATTTGTTGCCGATGCTTGGTCAACAGGACACATGGGTGATACGTTAGCCCCATAATCTTACGTTCAACAATGTCAGCGAAACTGTATGCTCCGAAAGAATTGCACTTGGATTTGTATTTTCTTGGGGTGTAAATTAACCGATTTTGCGTTATCAAGGGGGAAGTCTCCGACGTTCTTTTTGTTTGATAACGTTTTGGGCATTCAACGCGATATCTGTTACTGATGGTTTCACCGTCATTCATTCACTTTGTACAATGATATATCCCGAACAACTCATGAGTCGTGAAGTTTATAATTTACTCATTATGAGTCTTCGGAGTACTAAATATTTCCTTCTATCAAAGTAGCTTAGATCAGTAGCCTTGACCCTCACAAGCAGACAAAAGCATAAAATAATTCCTGAGACTGTCTGTTAGCATTTAATTATCATTCCTGTCTTACTGTGTACCCTTCCATGTCACATAGGTGAATTCATTACAAAATGTGGGGGTGGTCATAATGTTTTGGCGCTTGAGTGTGTGTGTATATATATGTGGTACTTCTAGGTTATCCCGTCGACCAATTTTGCCAAATTATACAAATCGCCAAACTAATAGCCAAATTATACATGTTGGCATAATTTTTATTTTAAATAACGATAAAACAAATAATTAGTAGAATATATATTAATAAAAAGTCGAAATAAAAATGTCTTAATGACATTTTAAACACGTGAATCGCATTTAATGTCATTGAATGTGACATTCACGATTATCCATTATTGGCATTTAATCTTATACTTTGGCGATAACTTTTTGGTCGACGGGATATCCTAGAAGTACCATATATCTATATATATATATATATTGCTTGCTGTAGCAGCTATTTAATTTATCCCCGAAAAAATAAATTCATATATATATGTATACATATAACACATCGAAAAATTTTTTTGTTACATTTGAGCCCATTCAAAAACAAAAACCAGATGAAGAATACTGAAGCTATACATTTCATAATCTAAGAAGTAGTTTCTATAGCAACAATACGAAATCGTCAGTGCTTGAGATAAAAAAAGTATTTGTTAAATTTATTCCATCATTAACGATGAAAAATCTCCAAATAACCAAAATTTCATTATTTTTTTGCAGAGAGAAAATCAAACGCTTAATCTATTTTTATTATTATTTTATTTTATTTTATTTAAACTTATTTATTTTAATGAAAATAACATCCTACAATTTTTTCAGATTTTTCGGGGTATGTGTGCATTAAGAACTTCCATGTGAGTAGATAGCATATACGTCTTATTACAGAATAAGATATTTAAAACATAATTCAAAAGCTTTCTTTTTACATAAGACAATATTTAATTAACATATTAAATGTTTTTATCAGTATGTTGTAAATACTATTTAAGATATATAATAATAAGTAAAAATCGTAATATCTGATCTATTTTAGTATATTTTTTAACAAATATAATGTCGATAACAAAAATCGATTTCTTAAAATGCAACAACACTTTCTATTGTAACGTCAATAAATTTATTCACGTATCCAACAAAATGTTATTTTGAATTCAGTAAATCATATATAAATTTCTAGGTCGGAAATTTTCTAGTTCGAAACAACATCCGATGTTTTCGTCGTGAATGGAGAAAAATAATTGATCTCTCATTTATATAGAAAATATCTCGTTTCAAACTTCCGTCAGAAATACTTTTGAAATTTTCCGTGACAGCAGTTTGCAGAATAAAACTGATGTTTATTTAGGTAACATTAGTTTCGGCATTTTAATTAACAGTATATGTTTTGTTACGTTAAAGGTAAAGGTCAATATTTCTATACTGACTATTTATAAGGATTGGTTTTTGACTATATATTAGTATTTTTTTACAGTCTGAAAATAAAATTCACCGTATTTTATAGACTGGCATTGTTAATGCAATAAAATGAGGATGTGATTATGAAGGATTTTTATAATTTTATAACTATGTTTAAAATTAATTAATACTATCAGTGAACACTGAAGAAAATTATAGCATATCTTTTAAAACAAAAATATTCTGAAAAATCCTTTAAAAAAATAATGTAAATATATTAATAGATATGAATATAAAATATAATATTGTAGTTGTCAAAATTTTTTATATTTGAGAAGATAAATACAGAAGTGGCAGAAAAATATATAAGGGAGATCTTTCACATTTTCCATAGAGACAGATTTTCTACCTCCTTTTTTTTTAACCCATTTTGAATCTACCACATTATAAATTCATGAAAAATTTTCATTGTAAAGCATTTTACGTAAATTGTTTATACTAAATTAAAAGACTTAGATAATTATTTAATAAATTTTTGTAGGATTTTAGAAGGTTTAAAGATTTAGAAGGATTCATTCAGTTTGAATTAACAGAGATTTTGTGCAATATCTATAACCCCACTCAAATGTTTTATTTTAAATTGTTTTCTTAGTATTTTGTAGAATTATAAAATGTACAAATACGACGTTCTTACAGTATAAATATAGAAATATTTCTGAATTGAAAAATCACCATTTCCCTCCCTTAGCACCAAGAAAACTGAAAAGATACAAAAGCAAAAGAATGATTCTTTTAGAAATATTTTGTTTGTGTGTGCAACCAATAATACTTTTGGTACAAGATAAAGTAATGTATCTGTAACTCATTCTAAACAGTATTACAACTAATCGATGTATTAAAAGAATTTTATAATTATTTTTAATGGTACTTATAAGTACCATCTGTGGATAAAGAGTTAAATGAGCTGCTGGATAATGATAGTCAGTGAATTAGATGCAGTGGCAGCATTGTACACACCATCTACGAAAGTTATAGTTTGTTAACTGCTGTCACTTATTAAGGAGTTCATTCTGATTTTCATTTTCAATTTTTCAACATTGAGTAAAATTTCAGGTCTTTTTTAAAATGCAAACAAATCTATTAGCGTTCAACATATTGTTCTGACATTCCATGCTTTAAATATGAGTTCTCTTTCTTCATGTAGATATGCGTTTTTTTCCTCGAATAACTTGCATTACTATTTATCCAGGTAAAGTAAAAGCTCAAATATAGTGGCGTAGCAAGTTTTTCAATAGCGTACGGGCCTCGCTGGAAAATGTGCCCGCCCCCTAAAGCAGCTAGTCCTATTGTATATAAAATGTATTTCTTGTGTAGTAAATTCGGCTAAATAATATAAGCTACGAACCTGTTTGATCATTTAGTCATTTCAATAAAACTATCAAATATTAATAGAAAAAACAGCGTAAATTACAAAATGATAAAATGTGAATTATTTTTTTTTTTAAATGGGCTCATTTATTTTATCCATTTTATGTTAATTGTGCTTTAGTAGTCGGAAGCTATAAGATTGAGATATCTGTGTTGCTTCGTCTAATTTATGAAATCAGCCAGGCTTAACCACTTAACAGTTTTTTTTTTTTTTTTTTTTTTTTTTTTTTTTTTTTTTTTTTTTTTTAATTGGTCAAATCATGAACTTACTGCACTTGAATGTTCAACTAAAATTTCATTTTGAAATAAATAAATAAATAAATAAATAAATAAACAGACAACTGCATACTTAATTTTGAAAAAGATTATACAAAATGATTTTTTTACATTTTTTACTAATTTTTAAAAGATTGATATTTCTGACTTTTTTTTTTTTTTTTTTTTTTTTTTTTCAAATGAGTCATATATAACTTTTTACTAAGCGGTAACAGGAAAAAATCGTAAAACCGATTCTTTTACAAGCATTTTTGCTGTTACTCTTACATAAACGTTTGCAGTAATATGATAAGTAATATAAATAGTAAAATGTCTCAATTTTAGAAAACTTCTAAATATTCTATATAAAACTAATATACGACATTAACATCTCTTTATTTTTAAACTAAATCTTTAAATAACGCTGAAAAATAGAAATATGCATTTTCAAACACTGCATTGGATTAAAAATATAACGTGAGTTCAAATAATTTATATTTAACACGAATAAACATTGACATTCTTTTAAAACAAATGACGACAGTGAAATTATATTTTCAGTGTAAATATATTATGGTAGGCTAAATTTCTTTTCAGTATTTTTTTTCTCATTTGTCTTAGAAATATGAAGAATTTTAAATATTATTTTGGCGTTATTGGTAGATTATAAAAACAATAGTTGATTAATTTTTTAACAGATTAAAATGTAATTTATGTAGATGGTCAGCTTCATAATTAATGAGCCTTTGTTCAAAGAAACAGATTTATTACAAAGGTACAACTGCCTAGTATTTTTCATAATAGATACCTCCTGCATCAATAAATTTTTGTAGGCGGCATTTCCATGACTCGAAGGCGTCCACGTAGGCTTGTACTGGGATGGCTTCAAGGAATGTTTGGGAATTTTCTTGGATGTCCTTGATCGAGTTCAAGCATTTACCTTGAAGCGCTGATTTTCAGCGCGGATACAAGAAGTGAGGAGGCGACAATTCTGAACTATAGGGAGGATGTTGGGCAATTGGAACGGTCAATCCGGATAGGTAAGCGCTCACGATGAAGGAGGTGTGGCTGATTGCATTATCGTGGTGAATCTTTCAGGCATACTTGATGTCCTTTCGCTTACGTTCAATGCATTTTTCAACCTTTATATGTCAATATCTAAGTTAGCAACCCCCTTATCCCACCATCGTCCCTAGAAACAGGTCCAGACGATGTCTATAATTTCAATGATATCTGATAAATTCTGGATGAAAAGCCCATCTATATAAAACAAGAGAAGGGGAATTATCTCTCCCGTGCCTCCTCTTTATACATATCCAATGACCATTCAATACTATTCACGGAGGAGCCTCATCAGAATGATTCTTTACCTAAATTTTGAGCGAAAAGTGATATATCTGATTGAAAAAAACATTTATATCAATTAAGGGGATGGGGCATTAGCCCCATGTTAATTATACCATTACGCAAACATATGGAGTGACTTGCGCTCACGTAACGGATATTAAAAAAATCCTAATATTTTTTTAAATGTAAGATATTATATTATTTTCTGAATAATAATGAGATTTTTTTAAGAATTATCCGTAAAGTGAAAATGAATCGCATTTTTTCATTGTATTTATTCCTATAAATTATGAGTAAAGTAGTTTGAATCTCAAATTTTTACACTATTTATATTTAATACGATTTTCTTAATAAACTAATTTGTATTTTAATATGATGAGCTAGTTTTATCGCTGGAAGTGCAACATCCTTATACATTTAACAAGTTATGTTCCGCAAGCAAATCGGTGGATTTATACTCTGTTGATAGCAAATAAAAATACACATTTTTGAACTTTTAATAAATATTTATATAGATATATACATATAAAACGAGTATTCTTCGCCCACTGCGTTGGTCATATTCTTCAAACGGAATATATCGATAAATTTTGAATTTTATTTTAAAGTATTATGGCATGTCATTTTGGTTTCCTGAAAAAATATGAGAAGATAAAATGCATTAAAATATGCGCAAATGAATTTTGAGTTTTTAAAAGCCAACTCATTTAGTTGATTTTTTACAGTAGCGTATTTCATAAAGAACAATTTAACGATTTTTAACATTCTAAAACCACATTAATCTGTGATGTCCCAAAATAAATTGCACAAGCCCAAAATGCACAACACGTGTTACAAACACTATTAGAAATTTTAAATTAAAAGAAATTCCTAAAACAATGAAAAATGGACATGAATGCACACTTACGTATTGTATACTTGATAACCTAAAATAAATTTCGACAGGAACAAAGCAAATTTATTGACGAAACAAAACACGCATCTGGTAACACGCAAGTTACTGGGAGTCCGGATCATAATTAAACTATATGTGTTTTGACTATAAAAGGTGTTCTTTTTCAACAATTCTTTATTTACTCAAACACTTCGGATTTCTTAGAAATTGGAATGTTAGAGGATTTCTATAAAGAATGTTTCGTTTATACTTTAACAAGGAACATATTTTAAATTTAATATTTATTTTAGTCGTATAAACTAAAATTACTTTGCGTATATTCAAAACGTCAGGTAGAAGAGACTCTTTAAAAAGAGACCAAACTATGCTTGTGGCATTTATTTAAGAGAAGTGAGCATTGCACTCTTAAGGAAAGTTACCCTTAGTATAAAAGATAAGAATGCTGCTATACATGCTTACACGAGGGCGGTCAGAGATAAAATAATCCGTCACTGTTAGATTTAATTGCCAATGTGTCTTTGTACCCTGGACTATTATAACCCCAAAAATATAGCACTTACTCAAAGTTTGAATCAAAATCTAGCCAATAGGATAGTTAATTGGCGTTACAACATATCGACGTAGAAGTATGCATGCCAACTGTCAGTAATGGGAAAAATACATTTTGAAGCAGTAACAAAGATACCATGCGATAATTTTTATATAAATAGAGTATAAATTTGCAGACGAAAAGACATTTGTATTGTCTATTAAATTAATACCGAACACGAATATCTGCAACAGGAGCATATGGTCTAACAATACCTTTTTTATATATATTCTTTGACTAAATGAAAATATGCTCAAACAGATAATGATTTTAGAATGAGAAAATATTTGTTTTCGATTTATTTTATTAACGGTTTCGGCTGAACATGGGAAATCTCAGGTAACTGGAATTTAAAACGCAAAAGAGAAGAGATAGATATATTCGTTTTAGAAAGGAAAGGGAGTTTTGATTAAATTTATAACTGTAAAAAGTTAAATTAAACGTTGAACTGGAGAATTTTATTTTAAAAAGGGAATAAATAATAAAATGTGATGACATGTTGCTTTAAACATCATATATCTCCTAACGATATGCATAATCATTGCATTATAAGAACTATATATAAGATATATTTTTTAGGTAAAAAAACAATTATTTTTATGTAAATTTTATAATCATTGTTCCGTCAAAAATTCTTATACATAATAATAATATTAATAAAGTTTTTTGATCACTGCAAAGTTTATTTTACTCCCATAACCCTTATTAAATATAAAAAGAATATGTAAAATAGGCGTACCCTCCATAGTCTTCGGTGCACATTTTAAAATAATTCTTATTTATTGTTTAAAATTTTGAATTTTCTTGTGGTGATAACATACCCTGAGTAAACGAAATCCCATAATGCATTTTTTTTTATTAAAAAGGAATTAATTAATAAAATTTGTTAAAAAAAGTACAATAATTTAAAGTCGCTGCAACTTGAAAGAAGAGAACTGAAAAAAAAAAACTTTGAAAGAAGTGAAAAATAAAGAAAGAATTTAAAAATATTAATTACCTGAAGAGATATTTTGTATATAAGAATGCAACAAACGCCCGTAGACTTAACAAAATCGATCGTAAATGGGCCATTGAGTGGCTAGCACCTTAAAAGTACGCACATTTATCTTATGTTTTAAATCTGACATACCCTTGCAGCACCAATATTAACTTTCATTTCTGAGCAGTTTATCATTTTAGGAGAACGACTCTGAATCAAGTTATGGCTCGAATAATTTCTTTTTTTGTGTTTCACCATTGGAACATCTTTTCAACAAAGAATCCGAAGGTAGTTTCTAGGAAAAGCATCATTTTGGCAACCTCTTCTTCTCGCAAACATTATCTGATGATAATATTGTGAGCGTCGAGACTTCGCTCTAGTGCGATTCATGGATATTACATAGCTAAAGAATTTTCACCAGTAGAACAAGTTGTCTATTTTGGTTTGTTCTGTTGTGTTACAAAATGGCATAAATGTTTACATTCATTGCTGAACTATTGTCTTTATAGCGAATAAGATCATTTCTATGAGAGCCTGTAAACTTTTTTTAATCGCAGTATCATTTAGACTCTCATGTTTATCGCATCCAAGTGTTACACCTCTTCTTTTCTCTATCTCCACAACTTTTCGAAGACCAGTTCCCACACTGTAAATTATTTGTGTAACGTTACCCCATAAAATTGGTGGCAGCCTTGCTGCCTCCAATTTTGTAGAGTACTTTAACCGATATAACTGGTGTAACGTTGCGAAATTACACCAGTAATATATGTTTAAATTACAACATTATATAAGTGAAAAATTACTCTGTAAAATAGAATCTTAGTTGCTACCAATCTTATGGTCTACGTAATCTACGATTAATCTACGTAACACAAATGTTTTACAGTGAACCTCTTACCACCATGACTTATTTATTATATTTTCCTCAGTAAATAATTTTTCTCTGTAGACATTTGAAGTTTGAAGTTCGTAAAATGTTTTTGCATCTTCATTTCCAACTACTATCGCATAACGAAATCCAAGGACATTTGATCCTCCATTGTCCCAGAGGATCTTATATAATTTTTGTCGCAAGAAATCTCTGCCTTCGTATCAAGATTAAAATTCTAGACTCTCTTCCCCAAAAGTTTCCTTGTTTTGTGACAATTATAGTAAAACTTCGGTAAAACAAGTTGAAGTCCGGGAAAACGTCAATTACACATCCATCTGCATAGTTGGATTTATGTATAGGTGCAAATTTACGGTCACCAGTTGCCACATGGAGACTTTTTTTTTTCTTTTTTTCTTTGGTGACTAAATTTTGCCTTCTTAATTGCCATGCTTCTTTTAGGGATATCCCTTTATCGCCGAATGATTTTCGGATTATTATTTATCATTACTATTATTATCAATCGCAGGATTTTGTCTCCTCCTTTAATCCACGAAATACGGTTTTTCGCGATTCTCTGACGAAATTTTCGTTTTCTTTTTTCATAATTCTTTGATAAAATTTGCGTGGTTTACTTATTTTTTAATTTTCTGTGAGGTAAAATGTTTGCAGGGATTTTTTTCCCTATCCTTTAGAAATATTCCCGATTTTTTCTGCGAAAGATTCACAATATTGACTTTTTCGGAAACCATTAGTAAAAATTCGTGATTTTTTTTAATATCAGAATTCTCGAAAAATTCATAACAGAATCACTCCTGCAGTTTGTGATAAGACTTTTTTGAGGATGTTTCTTCTTGCGTGTTTTTCAAAAACAAATATTTAAGTCGTTTTGATTTTCATTGTGTAAAATAATAATACTCACACATGCTCTGTTTTTTATATGTACCCTTTTGGACAATATAAAAAAAAAGTATTGTTTACGAATATTCCCCGCTACCGTGATTTATTAGGTTATACATATTTTTAACCAGTATCTTGCCCATCTTTATATTCTAAACTGGACACAGTTTAAAATTTATATTACACAAAACTTATGCCTAAAATAAAAGAATATTGTGATTAATTTATATGTACAAATTTTATAGATTTATTTTATGATTTGTTGTACATGAGTCTACATTATCTATTTTTGTTTTACATTGAATTCCTGAGTTTTTTTCCACATAAAAGTTACTGTTTTTAAGCAAATTTTTCACAATGTGACGAATGGATTTTTAAGGTTTAGAGGCCACGTGTTCTTTAACAATTTTAGGAATCTGCACCTATAATGTAAGCCCTATTTTATCTCACGGTAAATCATATCTTACTGCCATATTCAAAGTATGTGATAAAAATTCAGTTAAAATAGAGTAAGCTTCTTTAATTGTTGCACAAACTGTTTCTGGTTGCTTACGTAAGCTTTGTGTAGAGGAATAATTGAAAAAGTTTTAGATGTCGAATAAAAGTTTTAGATTCTATTGTAAGGCAAGTCAGAATTTGGATAAAAGTTGGTGATCAATTACAAAGCCTGTTAGAACTATAATTATATACCCAACTGTAAAATTGGATGTATGCTCTATTTTATAAAAAATTCCATTGTAGATTATTCCTGCATTCAAAGTATCTGATGAAGATTTAGTTACAATATAGTAATCTTCACTTATTGTTGTACAAACTTTTCCCTAATTTACACGAATGTCTTTCGTAGCAATAGATTCAAAATTTTTCAAATGTCGAATAAATATTCATAATCCGTTCAAGACAAATTCAAAACACACAATAACATCTCCAGGGCTACATGTTCTTTACAGAGTTCAAAAACAGTCAGTTCAGCTCAACGTAAAATGTCATAGGAATTTTTCTTTTTTGTTGTCTTGCTACCTGAAGAAACTAGAACTACATTTATGGAAGTGAAAAAAAGTGAAATATAATTTTTCATTCTATGGCATTTCACTTCGATAATAGTTTGTTAGCGATATCACATATCAATATCTGTTTTTTTAATTAAATATATATAAAAAAGTATTTTAAAAATTTACGATTGAATATTCGTATCTCATACATTTTTTACTCAAAAATTACTTTCTGTTACATGTATATGTTTTTTCGATGTCTCATTAAAATTCAACGTCTAATTTAAATTAATTAAAAAAATTAATAACGGTGCTTATTCTTGCACATATATAAATACGTGTAGTGTACGCATTCCATTAGAGCAATATGTTTCATAATGAATCTTTGGAATGTAATTCACGGGAAAATTTCATTATATTTGTATTGATGGATCCAAGAACATTTCTCAAAAGTTAGAATGGACATTCAGTTTTCATTTTTGATTGCTTTAGAGAGGATTTAAAAACCATTTATGTTGTTATTTTTATAGCTGTAAAATAAATTTTTTTAGGAAGCCTTCGCGTACCCATATTTTCTTCAGCACTTGGTTCAAAATTTTCTGACTTGTTTTTACAAAACAATAAATAAAGACATTCTGATACACGCATTCCCAAATTATAATTTAATCTAAGACATAGTCAATAGTGCAATTAATTATTTAACATAGTTGAACATTCTGACTTGTTCACATATTTTAATGCTTAAATATATATTGGATTACAGACTAAAATAAAAAAAAAACTCTTAGTTCTTAAAATATTTATTGTTTTGTATGTAATCAGACAACATGAGTTAATCTTCCATTTTTATAATTGCTGTATTTATCCTTTCATCAAGAGCATAGGCAAAAATAAACAGCATAGTCAAAAACATGTGCATTAATAGATTACAAAAGAAGTGGTAGAATCAGTATAGAATTACAGAATTCTTCCGCTGGTAGCAATTGCACACTTCCGAAGAGATGTTGAATTCCATAAATCTCATTAGCTTTTGATACATAAAATTATACTTTTTTACTTTACAAGAAACATCTAATTTTTGAACAGATATAGTAAACATATATGTCTCTTATCAATAGTGATCGAAAGACGTTAAAACTATTATTTTTAATCCATCATTTTGATACATGTGACATAGTTCCTATATATTATATTTTATCCTTACTTATAATGTATTGAAATTAGTAAAAATAACAGAAAATATCATTAGAGTATCCAAAAATACGCACAACTATGAATTCTCAAATTCCTCTGTGTGTTATTGTTATTATGTGCTTACTTTCATTGCAGGAGTGCTATGTAAAAATTTCAAGGAACCATGATTTGAGTGGTAGAATACCTTTAAACCTTCAAAAATTGTAAAACGTTTATACATATATTGATTCCGAAATTATCTATGAAAAATACGCAAAACCTTGCATTAAAATTTTCTATTAATTTACTAATTATGACAGTTTTATTAAGGCTACATATATGATGTGAAATGTGATAATTAACGCATTGACCACGTCAGTCACCAGTGGTTGATACAGAACTTTCCTTTTAGGCCCGCTTCAATCATCGGTGACTGACAATCTAAAATAAGATTTAAAACTAAAAAAATAAATAAATATTGATTTTAGAAATTTTTGAAAGTTTATTTTAAATTTACATGACTTTTATTTATTACCCGGTTATATTTTCTTAGTAATTATTTTAAACAATACAATTATTTTAGTTTTATACTATATTTTACATTGTCAATTATCAGTGACTGGTGCTACCCAAACGGAAAATTCAGTATCAGTCACCGTGGCATTGTGTTAAACTTTGCATCGCCTTTATTCAAAACGATGAGTTTTGATACGGCACACAGTGTTACTAAAACAAAACTATGCATAATATTTTATTGACATTTTATTGACATTGCATAATATTTATATTACTTCAGAGAAGTGTTACAAAAAAATAAAGCAAATAACATTGATATGTTTCCTTGACAGTTTCATAAGAATCATATTCTAAATAAAAATAATAAAAATGAAAGTAAACCCAGAATAAAGTTTTGTCGTATCAAAAAAAAATGTGTTTGGTCCAACAAATCTTTTTGTTAAAATGTGGGTCGGTGGAAATTTTGTTTGAATAAGCAAAAAAGTATTGCTGATTTTTTTTCTTACATTTTTCCGTTCACAATTTTCATCCGAAATGCTTAATAACTTAATAATAACATCGTTAATACGTCTCAATTTGAAAAGTTTTTTTCATCAAAAATTTATGTTAATTCTTTACAGCCTTATAAGTCATTTAAACAAAATTACGTGAGAGAGTTATGGCTACTGTAGACCAATTTAAATTTTGCAAATACAACAAATTTTTTTTTGTTGACAAATTGAAAATATAAGACTTTATCAAGATTCAAATAAAATTGATGAAATTTTTAATTCAATAACGTGTGTTAACAATATTTTTGTTTTGTCTGAGCAACAAAACCGATTTTTTACTTTAACTAAAAAATTTGCTTAAAACTACCAAAATTTACTCAACAAAACGTGTTTTGTAGTTTTAAACAATACCTTTTTCTTTGTGTACAAATCGTATCACGGTCAATAGAAATGACACGTAACAATGAGAAGTAAACAATAATCACACGCTCTATTTTCATAAGAATAAAAATAATCTTTGACCTAAAACTATTTTTCTACTTGGTTCGTCCAATTCAATCTTGCACGAGGAATTTATTTATTAACTCTAATTATAACTTACGAATAACAAAATAAATAGCGTCATTGTAAACAAAACTTTTACGCGTATAGATTTCATTGGATTCTTTTATAATGTACTTACGCCAATAATTTTATACGAAAGGTTATTTACTTTCATTAAACAAAATTTTTATCCCCCATCTAAATATAATCTGGATAAAACAGTGTTAGTATAACAAAATTTAATATCGGATTCATTTTCACCTTCTCTAATTGATGTTTTATCCCAGTTATGCCTATCTTTATGAAAATTAACGTGAAATAAATGTGACATGAAAGGTGACATGAAATAAATGTTAAAATTAAATATATTTTATAAAGAATGCCTTTATGACAAACGATGAATACTTTTCCGTTACAATAGTCCAGAAAATAATCTTTTATACCACCTTAAACAGGAGAAATTAGCAAGAAAGAATAAATTTAATTTAATTTAATAAACAAAATGACGTTGTGAGAACGAAAGTCTGAGATTATACATAAAAAGAAAAACATTTTTGTGTACGTAATATTTAAACAATCTAATAAAACAAAACATTCCACAACACTTTTTATGAGTTGAAATTAACTCATTTCAATGTAAAATAATTTAAATATAAAAAGTTATTTTAGAAAAAAATAAGCATAATAAAGTTTTTTTCGCATTTTGTTTGTTTCCACGAGCCGAATGATCTAAGTTCACTTATTCTATTTAAAGAATTGTTTTAAAAATTTAATGTTAAACCAAACCAAAAACGCTTTCTCAACAAATTTTACCTTAAAAATTTAAAAGGCTCAAAACATTGTTACACTAAGTAAAAATTCTACTTTTTGCATGCTGTAAATTTTAAATGATCATATGATGTTTAAATTTGAAAACACAGAAATAGAAATTTTAGAATCTCTGAGTAGGAATAGAGTTAAAAGAGAAATATCATCTCAGCTAAAAAGGGATTTTTTCTCTCAAAGGCAGGATCAAAGAAAATGTGACTCGACAAAGATGACATTTAAACGTGTGCCACAGAATCAAACATAAAATACTTTTTATCTTTGTCTTTGTTTTATCCATTCCAAATATTTAAGTTTTTCCTACTTACTGAATATATTTAATGCTTCAACGATTGCTTCATTTTGCTGTATTGCTTTATTTGTATATTTTAAAATTTATTAAAATTGACCTTCGAGTAACTGTTCATTTTGGGCGTGCTTCAAAATATATTTGACTAATAATGTATGTATTGCACACATTTAAATGTCATTATTGTCGAATCACATCATTATTTGATCCTGTTTTTGAGACAAAAAATCCCTTTTTAGCTAAGTTGATATTTATTTTATCTCTATTTCTATTGCCCATTTTATGGTCCGAATATAATAAAATTACAGTTATGTAACCGTTTTTTTTTTAAGAAAAAAAAAAAAAAAAAAAGGTCAAATGATTGGACAGAATATTATAAATTTTTAACAGTGCGGTTAAAATTTTGGGGAATGCAGTTTAAAAAAAACGATTTTAAAATTATATATACAATATAAATTATACAATAAATAAAATCAGTAAATCCAATTTTATATCAGTTTTTCAACAAGAATGTGCTCTAAACTGTTAAAACTAAAGGTTGCATATGACATTCATAGGGGTAAAACGCTTCTCCCGACAGCGACACCCCTAAGGGAGCCAGAATTGTACCCCTGAAGATGCCTAAAGGTGCAATTCTGGCTCCGTTAGGGAGTCGCTGACGAGACAAGCGTTTCATCGCTAGATGTGCTACATGCAACCTTTAGTTTTTACAGTGTAATAGCCTAAACCTTTGTGGAAATTCTAATAAACACGCATATACATAAGCATATATATGGAATGTAATTTAAACTAACCAAAACCAATTCGGAAAATCTCAAAATGTTAAAATATGGTAATGGTACCTTAATTGAATTTTATCATACTTCAACATGTTTTGAGCAATTTCCAAGAAAGTTTGAGAGTGCTTATGTATTTGGTTTGTCTGTTCGTCGATCCACGCTCTGACTCCCGTAAATATGTTCGGATTTTCATGCAATTGATAAAGCTTTTTCAGAGTCCCCTAAGCATTTTTGATACTGCGCATGAAGTGCATACGATATTTCTGTTACAGCGACATTCACAAGTATTAATGTCATTACGCTATTTCAAATGTATTGCAACTGATATAAATCACTGAATTTCGATGCGATTACGTTAGAAAGAACATTCGTAGCATTTTTTATTAATTTACAGGGAAACACACACACAAAAATTGTTTACAGTACTCTCTAAGCGTAATAATTGCTGGATATTACGTTTTAAAATTCGGTATGCAATTTTAATTTTAATTAGTGTTTTGCAAATTACTCTTTATACAGGGTGTTTCGCTACCAGACCGACAAACTTTGAGGGGTGATAGTAGACATGAAGACAAACATTATTAAATAGGAAACGAAGGGGCGCAAATGTCTTCTGTAGGAGCTAAGGGCCATTAAAGTTTAAGGTCCAAAAATTCAAACGATGATAAAAAACGGAGAAAAGGGTCGATTCGTTTGCGATTTTAACTAAAATCATTCTTTATAACACGATTTAAAAAAAACAAATTATAAAGGTTACATTCAAAAATTGTCGATAGAGGGCACTTTAGACTTTAAAGTGACGAACAACTACTTTTTACCGTTATTTTGTGCATGGGATTGAAATTATTTTAAAGTTTAGACTTTAACTTAAATTTTAATCCAAAATCGGAAACATTGGGATCGGGTAACTGTCGAAAATTCAACTGTGAACAGAGGGGCGGATTTTAAACATTCATAATTATTATACAAACTGATCGATTTTGTTGCGGTTTGCGTGTAGTTCATTCCCTTGTTAATTATTTTATTCCAAATGACTTACAGCTCTTTTGTATCCATTTTTGATAGAGGGCGCTTCAGACATATCTCCGACCTTTCAATGGCATTACTCTTATGTGTTTTACTAACAGAACAACATACTTCCAGGAAGTGTTAGGGATGCAAAGCGACTCGGAATCATATAGGAATGTAACATTGGAAATGCTTTTTTAGTGAGCTGTGGTTAAAAGAAGCAGAGAAAAAAGCAACAGAAACAGGTAGTGAAACAGCAACACGTTAATGTGGCAGAAAGCAATTCAGTTAAAGGTTTTACTATAAAAGGTACCCGAAATTACGACCAGAAGCAGTCGGGCATGCTTGAAAGCAGCGTCGCATGCAATTCCTTACGCTTTGAAAGATTCCTGGCATCTCGGATATTTTTCTGGCAGCTACATAAATTAGAGCTGACAGGTCTTCCACTGACGGTACAGAAATCTCATATATTCAACTTTTCATTTGATCCCAGCAGAGGAAGTCCATACAGATTCAGATTCAGATTGAGCCAGGTGGGGGTGGGGGGCTGCCAATTGGTTTGAGCTCAACTAGCCCCACCCAGCAATGTTTATTTAAAAAATACAGAACAATTATACAGTAACAAAATAAAGGTAAGTAACAAAAAGTAATTGATATAATGAAATAGCTGCGACGATCTGGTAGGCCAACGAACCAGGCCACCACTACCTATCAATCACTCCCCACATGTTACGTTGAGGTGTCTGCGAACATCATTGTTAAAATGTGGCAGAGCCTCATCGTGCTATAGAGTGGCGCAACGAAAAAGGAACATCTGTTTTTACCAGAAGTTCCGCCAGAACATGTTGTAGAAATTTCAAGTGACTTTTTTCTCTGCTTCTTTTAACCCTAATTGGCAAAAAATATATTTTTGACATTACATTATATTATAATTCCGAGTCGTCTTTGCATCCCTAACACTTCTTGGAAGTATGTAGGTCTGGTAGTAAAACACCCAAGAGTAATGCCATTGAAATTTCGGAAATGTGTCAGAAGTGCCCTCTAACAAAAAATGGGGATACTAATGTTGTATGTCATTTTGAAGAGAATAATTACCATGGGAATGACCTACACGCAAACCGCAATGAAATCGATTAGTTTGTCAAATGTTTATGAGCGTTCAAAATTCCCTCCTCTGTTCACAGTTCAATTTTCGCTAGTTACCCGACAACAATGTTTCCGATTTTGGGCTTAAAATTTAAATGAAAGTCTAAACTTTAGAATAATTTCAACTCCGTGCACAAAATAACGGTAAAAAGTTGCTGTTTGTTACTTTAAAGTCTAAAGCGCCCTCTATCGACAATTTTTGAGCGTAACCTTTATAATTTTTTTACAAACAAAACGTGATATAAAGAATGATTTTAAGGAAAACCGCAAACGAATCCACCCTTTTTTCCGTTTTTTTTATAATCGTTTGAAGTTTTTGACCTCAAACTTTAATGGCCCTTGGCTCCTACAGAAGACGTTTCCGCCCCATGGTTTCTTATTTAATAATGTTTGTCTTCATGTCTACTATCACCCCTCAAAGTTTGTCGGTCTGGTAGCGTATTACCCTGCATATAAATTCCTAACCTTATATACAGAGCTGCAGAAAAGTATTCGCATACCATTCTCCTTATTACAGGAAATTGCTGAAAGCGAGTTTTTAACTGAAATATATGTAATGCTTAAATAAACTAAATTTTATGATGCATTTTGTCAATGCAAACAAATTTCCATATTTTAAAAAATTCGGATATTTTTTCCGATTGTAGATGGCATCAGCTGAAATTTGGTTTTGATATGCATTATGCATTTCCATATGGTAAAACCAGTTGTAATACCTTTAATTTTTTTAACAATGCAATTTTGTTACATTATTCTGAAAGTTTTGGAGAGTGCTTCATAATCTATACTTGACGCATGATTTTTTCTTTCTTGTTTCAAACGCATCAGACGTTATTTATTCATTTGCTGACTTCCATTATATTTCCAATAAGACGTAATATTTACTTTTTTTATTTTACTTTTTTTTTTGAAAAATTCAAGCTACTGATTTCATTTTTCACGTGGAAATCTTGCAATAGAAAAGTTACGACGTAGTAGTCAATTATATATATACAGGGTGAGTCATAAATATCGAAACAATAGGCATCTCCTCAAATATTGCCCCTAGACCCATACTTCCAGTTGCAAAAATTCATAAAATAAGGTGAAAATTCTGAAAAGATATGTTGCAACTCCATGGGGGGTCTATTTGAAAAAAATGCGAAAAAAAATTTTATACGGCCCCCGTAGGGCAAAATTCCCATTTAGGATTTTTTTCCTTATCCATTCCTAAACTGAACAAAACAAATTTCATCTCCGTATCTAAAAATCCCACAGAGATATTAAATCTCAAAATCCTCAAAAATTCCTGACTCACACCACTTTTCCCTGCCTCTAAACTGTGATTTCTTGAGTTAATTTCAACGCTTTTTAGAGAATATTCACAAATTGCAATTAAATAAAAATCGGTTTAAGATAGCGCTTTTTCTTTGGACATAAAATAGCAGCGTATAGTTTTTACGCTAAATTGGTATACCAGACGTCTGTCCGGGTCAAAATATCTAGGTCAGGTCCCAAACCGATCCATAGGGGAAAACGTTCGGCGTGGCCTGAAAAAATGTCAACATCATAACCCGGACCGGTCTGGAAAATAGTTTACATCAAAGCCCGGTTCAGTCGAAAATTTCTACACTGTTTCATATGGAGGAATTCTGACTAAAAAATTCTTTTATAGCTTTATGTTTTTTATATTTATACTTTTTAATATTAAAGAAGCGCCAAAGTCTGTAATATATTTATTTTTAAAGATTTTAAAATCTATATGTTTTTCGTAAAAAATTCGATTGAGCCGAATTTTACTTATTTTATGCACGTATTAAGTCTGTCAGAGACAGTGATTTTAATACGGGTTTTGTCGAGACTGGGTTTGAAAATTTCATCCAGAGTGCACCAAAGTTGAAGGAAGTAGTCCTCTCTTCTATGAAAAGTACGCTAGGCCCGGCCAGGCGGGTCTTCGGATAAAAGTAACATCTCGGTGCTGGCCCTACCTGGGCCCAGGATACAGATTTTTTAACATCCTCTGGAGGACGATAAAAAGCCTCAAGTTGTCAGAGATAAATTAAAAAAAAAAAGACTTAATCTGCATCTTAGAAAAAACATTTTTTTAAATAACTGACAGGCGTTTAAACAATACACATCGTTTTTCTACATAATGAATTTTTTATCCTCTATTTCTTGTCTTTAAATTATTAAATGTTAAGAATTTTTAAAGAAAAAAAGGACTTGAAACACGTCATTTTTTATTTTTTTACATTTGTTTTGTTACGGCAAATTTGAAAAATTTTTTACTTTAAAAAAAACTGTTTGCTTTTGAAAATATGATTTTTTTAAAATTATATTATTTTTTCAATAAACATTTTTAATAGTTTTAAAATTAATATAAAATAAAAACCTTGGAACAAAACTAAAGATTTTCATCTTTAATTAAATAGAAAGAAATTGAAATCCGATAAATAATGTTACGAGTTATAACGATTTTTGATTGTCCCATTTAAACCAGGCCCCATCAGTGGCCGAGAGGTTCTGACCTCTCAACTGGTAGACGGCAGGTGATGGCTCGGACGACAAAAATAAACCAAAACAAACCAAACACATTCAAAACAGTACTAACCACATGAAACTTTTTTAAATTGTATGAGAAATTTTAGAATGTGATTTTCTTAGCAAATTATAAGACTAGCCATCACAAAAAAGAAAAAAAAAATCAAAATTCTAACTCAAGAAATAGATTTTTTACGCGGTTTCTAGAACTGTTAAAGAAACATTGTTTTTTTAATTGCGCGCATTTCAATTTGTGTCTAATCCCTTAAAACCCGATGATTTTTTTAAACGGCTATAACTTTGCGAATTTTGGAGATATGAAAATGCAACTTTTTGTGTATTATTCAGGACTGAATAAGGAAAGTTTTCCTAATTGAAATTTGTCTCCTACGGGGGCCGTATAAAATTTTTATTTTAGTAACTTTTCAACTAGACCCCCCATGGAGTCACAATTTATCTTACCAAAAATTTCAAATATTTTTATGAATTTTTGCAGTTGGAAGTATGGATTCTAAGGGCAATATTTAAGGAGATAGCCTATTGTTTCGATATTTATGACTCACCTTGTATATATATATATATATATGTAATAAAATAAAAGTTTTTGCACCATTTTGATCTCTCTGAGCTTTTAATGTTAAAATTGTGTAACATATTTTTAATCTTAGTTTCGTAATTCATTAATCTTTTAGCAGCTAAAGTCCTTTTTATTTTTTTTATTTAACTTATTAATAATCTATTGCTTGTTTCTCAAAAAAGCGGGAAATTATTTCGTAATTTTTCCTTTTTAGATTATTCTAGGGATTTTAATTTTATTTTTTATTTTACATCACGAGATCACTGTTAATGCGCGGATGTAAAAAGGCTTATCTATTTGCGAGACAAGATATAATCCTTACCCGAAGTCCACGCCTACTAGGCCAATCAGAGGCGATCATTTTTATTGCGTAGACTCAGATTAATCCTGGTTGGATTTTTAAAATGATTGACGCAGCGTGAGGAGGGGCTAGTTTGTCGTGCAAACGTGACTTTCTCATTTTGGTTTTTGGGAGCTCAAAATGCATCTTTTCTTTCAACTGCCTGGACGCCCGATATTTTTTCCCTATAATTTGTAAGATGGGATGACGTAACTTAGTCACGAAGTTGGTGAAGTGGAAGTTATTCGATGAGAGTGCCAAGGTGATTGCAGGAAAGAACTTAACTTATTTATGAGTTCTAATAAAATTAATTTAAAGACTGCTTGATTGAACTTTCTTATGGGGAAATACCCCAATAAACTCTTCCACTGCTGGTTAAACTCTGCTCAGCTCTCGACAGCTCAGCTCATTCCACTGTTTACTTTTAGTGAGTAGAAGAATGTTCGCCATCGTCGTATCATGGCATTGATTGCCGGCAGTATGAAAAATGAGCCAGCGTACGACTTTTGAGAAAAGGAATTTATCGTGGCTTAACAGAAAGAAATTGACTCTTTGTCTGAGAATTACTTCACAGCTCATTCCACTTTTGACTTTTAGTGTGTAGAAGAATGTTCGCCATCGTCGTATCATGACTATATATATATATATATATATCATATATATATATATATATATATATATATATATTATCAAACTTTTTACTTCAGTTTTTTTCGTCATGTGGAAATCTTGCAATAGTTGCGGTAATAATCTTTTCGTGAATTTTTAAGTGTTGGCATTTGCTATATAGAAAGCTGCGTAATTTTGATATAAGTTTCCTGTTAAATTGGTGATAATTAAAAATTGGTCATTAAGAATTAAATAAAAATTAAAAGGTTTCCACACTCCAGGAAATTTTCCAGTAGAATTATCAGTGTTTTTTAGAAAAATATATCTTGATTTGAGAATGAAATCTTGCCTTACTTAAATAAAGGTTTTCTGTAAGTACAGGCGCGGAAGAATTTCCTTCTTTGGAAATTCCCTGACGCGTAGCAACCTTGAATGATTTTGATTTCGGAGTACTTCAATTGTCATGACCATATTTAAATATAAATTTACGTAGCACTTCAAAATTGTATATTTGTAACTGTGCATTTGTAAAAAATACAGACAGATAGACAAATTTTAATTTGTATATATACTATATGACAAAAGATGACAAGTTACTTGCGAATTTTTTATGATTTGTAAAATATCTAGAAATGTACATCAGGAATAATTCTTCAACTCCAAGTGTGTAAACATAATAGTACAGGTAATATATTTCTATGAAGATTTTTTCCTAAAATCCAGTAAGGAACGTCAACAAATAGAGACTTCGACTTAGGATAAAAATTTTCTCTAATAGTTCGGTCAAGGTATTTTAAATTAGTTAAATGTTGTAAAATGTATTGAACATATTTTTACATACATGAACAGTTTAATTAGTATTTTTTTTTAATCGGAGTATGCCCAGTATGGAGACATTCCTTGTAAGATGTTTTTTAAATAAAATTAACTATTAACATCTATATTTGATTATTTTAATCGCATTTCAATTAAACCTGAACATTTTAAAGTTCATATTATATATTTTGTCTTAAAAGCAAGGCGAAAATTTTATTCCGTTATACATTTTTATATTTAAAACTTCTTCTAATTTTTTTTTTTTTCATTTTGAGCTTAGTTTTCTCATACAATTGAAATTTTTCGTTTAAAATTCCAGATATTTAAAATATCATAGTTTTCGTTTGCTGTTAAACTATATCATGCGTTCTCTAATAAAATATTAAGAAGTCTGAATTTCCATTATTTCGGTTAGCAAATCACTTTTCTTCAAATTTCAATTTATTTTTGCATATTCTCAACAACCTTTAAGAACTTTAAGTTGTTTAATTAAACATATATAATATTTTACACATTAAAAGTCTTAAAATGTGTAACTCAAGAGAAAGTTACTTTAAAATTAAAGGGTAAAATTATGAAGATAGGTAATTGAATTGTCTTCTAATATTTCTATATTTTAACGCAGATTTGCAAAACAAAAGACTGAATTTCAGCATATAACTTTGCAAATAAAATTAACTATTAACATCTATATTTGATTATTTTAATCGCATTTCAATTAAACCTGAACATTTTAAAGTTCATATTATATATTTTGTCTTAAAAGCAAGGCGAAAATTTTATTCCGTCATACATTTTTATATTTAAAACTTCTTCTATTTTTTTTTCATTTTGAGCTTAGTTTTCTCACATACAATTGAAATTTTTCGTTTAAAATTCCAGATATTTAAAATATCATAGTTTTCGTTTGCCGTTAAACTATATCATGCGTTCTCTAATAAAATATTAAGAAGTCTGAATTTCCATTATTTCGGTTTAGCAAATCACTTTTCTTCAAATTTCAATTTATTTTTGCATATTCTAAACAACTTTTAAGAACTTTAAGTTGTTTAATTAAACATATATAATATTTTACACATTAAAAGTCTTAAAATGTGTAACTCAAGAGAAAGTTACTTTAAAATTAAAGGGTAAAATTATGAAGATAGGTAATTGAATTGTCTTCTAATATTTCTATATTTTAACGCAGATTTGCAAAACAAAAGACTGAATTTCAACATATAACTTTGAAATAGGTGAGATGTGAAAGAAAATAGGAAAATATTACCTATAAATAATTCAACTTCACGTTACTTTGCACTGATTGTCTTCCGTGTTGAATCATCATTCTACTCTGGAATTTCCAAATGAACTGATTAGATTATATTTTAAAAGAAACGCACTAAAAGATAATTCACTAAGTGTAATTAACTTTTCTCTTGTGGTTTTGCAATTTAAAATTGTTTGAATGCAATAGGATATTTTCAGAGTGTTGAAAAGGAAAGATAATGTCTGTTTAGTTGTAGAAATTTGATGAGTATTTAGTCTCTTTTTGAATACTAGATTTGGCAGTTTTATCATATGTTAATTTTTGTATGAAATATAGTTTATTTTAATTTATAAAAATATCTGTTACTTTTTATCCGTTTTTTTTCTATTTAAGGTACCCTGGGGTAATAATGCCACGTTAAGGTTCTACCAATTTTCACGGTTTAGTTTTAGATTGTAATTTTCAAATAAATATAGGATCTGATACAGCAACTCATTGACTATCTATATAAAATAAAGTAATTAAACATATATGTATTCATAAAATGTAATGGCGTTTTTTCTTGACCAATGTTGTTTGGCGTTAATACCCACCTATATGGGTAATAACGCCATGCAAACAAAAATTTAAAATAAGATGGAATAATGGCATGTAGATTGCCTAATTCTAAAAATACAAGCTCTACAGCTCTAGAAATTTACAAATTGAAATCTAAGCTATTGAAAATGTACAATTTTTTGTGACTCTGAAAGAAAAAGAAAAGTGTGGTGGTGGCAGGGGGAGGAGGCAAAATAATATCAGATTCTAAACTACATTTTGCTTTAAAATGACCATTTAAATAGAATTATTAGAAACATTGCACGGATTATTTGAATCAGTATTTATATTCCCATGTATGTATTCTATGCGATAGAAAATATTGGTTTTTTTGTGAAAGAAAAAAGGGGTGAGGGGGAGCTTCAACAGAATATAACACCCTGTGTCTCTCTTTGCTCAAAAAGTCCCGCTTAAATATAATAAGAAACATTGCATGGTTTTAACCATTCATAATGTAATATTTTACTCATGTGATGTTTTATAATAACTAGAGTTATATGTAATAAATATTTTTGTTAAACCTTAACTGCTATTAGCGTCTCACATAATCGTTGAGTTTTTCAAGTTTCAGAGTTTAACTTGCAATTTAACTATAGATACCGGGAAAAATTTGTTTCATTTGGAGTCCTGTTACTATCTCTAGAGACTTTTGAATAACTGAATTTTATTTATAATAGTCCTGTATATAAGGTTCAATACAAACATAATATTCTAAAAGTTAATTTAACATTTTATTGATCGTTAGATTATACGCTCTGACTGGCCTCTCACAGTAAGTTTTGCAACAATTTTTATCACAGCAGTTAAGGTTTAATACTATTATAGTAATCTAGTAAATAGTTTTTAACCCATAACTCCACACTAATTCAGATTCTCCAAACTTACAGTTAAATTGTCGACGTAGAATATGCTTTAATACATTTTTAATAAATTGAATAAAATTTTTGATTAAAAAATATTATGCCAAAGAGATCTGTTATTCAATTTTATACATAATTCATATGGTTATGTATCATTCTCTCTATATTAGCAACAAACTTAACCTTCAACTGCTGTTAGCAATCTGACTGAACACTGTACCCACCCCCCCCCCCCTAAAAAAAATAGCGTTTAACTTGCATTTTCCAGTTAACTATAGTTATAACTAAAATTCTGTTTCATTTGGAGTTCTCGTAATATTATTAGAAATATTTGAATCGATTAAATTTAGTTAGAATTAATTCTGTACAAAAAGTTTAGCGCAATAACAGTATTCTATGATTTTTAATCATGGATCGTCTTTCAGCTACTGTTGGGAATGAACCGGGGTAATAACTCCAATCCCTGGCTTTATTACCCCGGGATAATTATTGCGCAGTAAATCCTAAACTACAAATTATCTCGAGAAGATATCCAAAATCTTCTACAACAATTTGAAAGTACATGAAATACACTACAAATTTATGTAATAAACAAAGTATTTCCGGATAAAAAATATAGTCTTCACATCAAAAACCTTATCTCGCAAATTTTAGATCAAGCGTTAATTTTAGTTGTTTGTAAAAACAATAAGACTTAAAAATGAAACAAATTAACTTAAAGCTGTTTTTTTTTTTTTTTTTTTTTTGCGATTTATATGACTCAAAACCCTTCTGCGCAGAGCACATGGGTGTAATTTACCTGATTATTTCCTAATTATGCAAAATATAAGCACTTGACGTTATTACCCCGCCTGGCGTTAATACCCCAGGGTACCTTATTAGGATTTTTTTATTTTAATTAATTAATTACTTTATTACTTTATTTGTTTTACAAATTGTAATTAATCTATATACTAGTCTATATATTTATGATTTAAAAAATTGTTTATAGAACTGTTCCTTTAAACATGTTATTTTCATTTTATTTTTATTAAATGGTGGACATTTATTTACAACATTATTCGAAATATGCACGCATTATTTATTATTTGAGGACAAATTAATATTTTAATATTGTATCAGGAATATGATTGCGTATACTATGCCTGAATTTATTTAATGTTTTTCAAACCTTGCAGAAGTCTGAATACAAGTAATTTTAGTATGTAAATTAAAATTTTCATCATGCTAATTCATCACAAGATTGCGTTATTTGACGAAAAATAAAAAATGCATTTTATTTCACTACAAATTATCTTTAAATTTTATAATGGTAATTAAATTGTTAGTGAATCGTAGGACAAAGTACGAGGATCAAAAACTAGGCTACAAGTACTTAAGCAAATATTTGTGCTTACCTCTCTAAACAAAGACAATTTTTTAAATTATATATATATTTAATCTGAAGGGAAATAGTAAATAATTTGTGATAAATAGAA
This sequence comes from Maratus speculifer, assembly GCA_964019185.1. NCBI lineage: Eukaryota > Metazoa > Arthropoda > Arachnida > Araneae > Salticidae > Maratus > Maratus speculifer. Next base: position 109,830,437 of record OZ025298.1, on the reverse strand, counting down.
ATACACTATATAAAAAGAAATCGCCATCGATATCATGCTTTTCGATTGTTAGTAAATACAATGTAAAAAAGATCTGTAAAGTTACCAAAAAATTTTCTAAGAAACTGGGATTCCTAGAACTTTTTATGTAATGGTAACAGCAAAAATTTATGTAACAGATACAGATTTATACTGAAAATTTAAAAAAATGTAAAGTTACTAAGATTTTTTTTTTTTTTTTTTTTTTTTTTTTTTTTTACAACACAGGGACACTTAGACGTTTTTATGTAATTGCAACTCAGGTTACAGATGAAATTGTAACAAGGTTATTGTAGATGTTGTAGATTTCTTTGTAAATCTAAAATGTCAGAGCTTTATAAAAATTAGTTTTTTAGATTTACATCTTTTCTTGTTCATTGTACAGTAGGGTGGATCGAAATTTTTTTTTCACAGTGTCAAAACCTACCTATGCGGAAAAGATGTTCTCTTGGATGGAGATTAAGGGGAAAATAATAAAAAAAATTAATTTTAAAATTTAATACTGCCACAAAAGGGTTAAATTTTCGAAAAAAAATGAAAAAAGACCGAATTTTGGTTAGGTTATTTTTTTCAAAAACTAATTATTTTAATAATTTTTAAAAACCAACAATGTGGAAAAGATGTTATATCGTATGAAGATTAAATAAAAAACAATAATAAGTAATAAATTCGAAATTTAATACTGCCACAAAAAAGTTGAAAATTCGATAAAAAATTGAAAAAATGGAAAAAGATCTAATTTTGGTTAGATTTATTTTTGACGCAAAATAATCATTTTAATATCAATCAAAGCCTACCTTTGCGTAAGAAATATTATACTGCATGGATATTAAATAAAAAATAAATAAATAAATAAACTAATTTCGATATTTAATACTGCTGCAAGTGATTTAAAGTTTTGAAAAACTGGCAGTTTCAGTTTTTTCAGTTAGGATTTGTCTGCTTGTGTATTGTGTAACTTAGTGTACCTTGAATATTACTGTACCATGGCGTTGTTAAAAAAATTAAAAATTAAAATAAAGAGAGAGAGATGAATTACACCCTATTTGGACAAAGATGACATAGAAAGATGACATAGTGGAATCTCATTGGTGTGTAACTAACACAAAAACCATTGTAGTGGACGCTTTAAGATCAGTTCCATATTTCGAATAACACATCCTTTTAACATGTATGTTAACACAACTTAACAGATATTCCGTCACAACCGATCGCAACCAACTTTGTTACATGTATATTATTGTCAACACATGACAAAAAAATGTACGTCGTGTTTTCAAATTGTTTGGTACTCTCCCAGAATTTACATATAATGTGGCCGATATATTCGAAACCAAGTTCTTTTTTCAAGCTCAATTCCGCTTCTATTATGATTTTTCTTCTGTTGTTTTCTAGTGATTTAGTCTGTCTTTACACTCATCAAAGTTTAAAGAAAATGGTCATGATCATAATTTTTTACAAAAGACTAAAGAGAATGGCTAAAACAATGGAGTGGTCTTTGGTTTGTTTTGTCATGCCGATTTTTTCTGTCAATGGCATTCTATTCATAGTTTTGTGAGATAATGCCCACATCTTGAAGTGCACCAGACATGATGGCAGTACCTGCTTGGTCGGAAGTGCCAAAACTGTCCAATATTCTGGCTGATGCCAATCTTCGTCACTACAGGTGATGTGACACCTAGCTCGGCAGCATTTTGGCTTTTCAGTGATAGCTGATGATGCAGAAAAGTGAGTTTGCTCCCAATACTTATGTTTAGTTTACACTCAATACTCATATTCATATTCAAATCTATTGAACTGAAAAAATAGGCAGTATTTTCGGAAATGGTCCAAAAGACTGTGGTAGCTTTCAATATCTTATTTTGTTTTATAAGAATTAAGAAGAGCGCAATATTTGTCGTTAAACAGTTTATTTTTTCTTAAAATGCTGCTGTGGTAAATTATTGAAATTGAATCTCATTTACAGGTCACTTGTAACTTATTAGCAAGTCTTTCTCACTGGCAGGAAATAAATAGATGTTGACCGATTCCTTTCTTCGGTTATTTTTTAAATACAAATATGTAAATTTTATAACTTTTTGTAATAGGGAGCATATTTACTGCCATATCAAAGCCAGACCCAAATAGGGTGTAATTCATCTCTCTCTCTCTCTCTCTTTATTTTAATTTTTAATTTTTTTAACAACACCATGGTACAGTAATATTCAAGGTACACTAAGCTACCAATACACAAGCAGACAAATCCTAACTGAAAAAACTGGAACTGCCAGTTTTTCAAAACTTTAAATCACTTGCAGCAGTATTAAATATCGAAATTAGTTTATTTATTTATTTATTTTTTATTTAATATCCATGCAATATAATATTTCTTACGCAAAGGTAGGCTTTGATTGATATTAAAATGATTATTTTGTGTCAAAAATAAATCTAACCAAAATTAGATCTTTTTCCATTTTTTCAATATTTTATCGAATTTTCAACTTTTTTCTGGAAGTATTAAATTTCGAATTTATTACTTATTATTGTTTTTTATTTAACCTTCATACGATATAACATCTTTTCCGCATTGTTGGATTTTAAAAATTATGAAAGTAATTAGTTTTTAACAAAAATAACCTAACCAAAATTCGGTCTTTTTTCAATTTTTTTCGAAAATTCAACCCTTTTGTGGCAGTATTAAATTTTAAAATTAATTTTTTTTATTATTTTTCCCTTAATCTCCGTACAATAGAACATCTTTTCTGCATAGGTAGATTTTGATTAATGGGAATTTTTTTTTCGCCATAGACAATTGATCCACCCTATTGTACAGATAAAATGTTACTAAGCATGCAGTTTTCGGCCACATTAAATCTGTATGATTATTTTTTTTACAGTGTATAAGTGTTGTATAAATGAAAAGGAGACTATAATTATATGTGAATATTTTTATTTCATTTATAACCCCTTTAGCGTCCTAGAAAATTTTGCATGAAAGTTTAACGATTCATAAAGTAAAAGCTGTGGAATGTATTGATATGGGAATTTGTATTTTATAATCTTAGATATGTATTTATCTTATGCAATTCAAAAAATTAGCAGTAACATCAATTTTGATTTTAATAAGCCTTTGAATCTAAAAACTATGTGACGGAAAAACCGGTTAAGCGGCTTAAAGGGATAAGTACAGTGCCTGGAGAGCGGTTGAACTGTGTATAATTACCACTGACATTGTAATACAGATCTGAATACGTAGGAAGGGAGTGGATTGCTTCATTGTAGAAAAGCATTGGTTGTTTAAGGATCCACTTTTCCATGGTATCTTGCACATTTTTGTCACAGGTGAATTTCCGACCTTTTACGCTTTAAGCGTCAAACCGGGTTTTTCCATCACGGAACTTTTAGAAACATACGCTGGTTTAAACACAAAATCAATATTAAAGCTATTTTTTTAAGTGAATAAAGTAAATAAATAATTAAGGTTATGAAATAAAAATCATCTTACAAATATTTTTCATAGCTACTGTTTTTTGTATCATTATATATTAATAGAAAATTCTGCAGGACACTTCAAGTGAAAGAGTTGTTGTTTAAGGGGGCGAAGATGAAGATACTGCTGCGAAGCCGTCAAATGCGCATGTGTAAAAGAAAATACCACAAAGCAACTTGTCCGCAAATGCATTAACACATTTCGTTATTATACTTTTAAAACAAACTACAGCTAAAGTCTCTTTTTTTTGGGGGGGGGGGACTTACCTTATATAACAGCAACACGCCTAAATATTCAGAATATGACAAGATACTTTGATTTTCAAGGTAAATATACAGGGTGTCCCAGAACTTCGTGTACAAACTTTGAGGGGTAGTAGAAAACAACGTTTGAAAATACAATTACATAGGAAAGCATGGAAGAAAGCGTTTTGCTAATCCTTTAACAGCCAGTTAAAGTGTACGGGACACTACAAAAATTTTAATACAAAATTAATATTGTCACCAGAATTTTAATATGATTTTTCCAATTATTATGTATGTGAAGTGTATTTTTTTCGTCTTAGCAAATATATTTTTCCGCGATTTCTGATGTCGTTCATATTTTTCCACATTTAAAAATTTCTAATAGCTACTAACATACTTGATTTTAAAGAAACATAATTTTAAATTAAAATTAAAATTAACTTATTTCTTGTAATTATTTCTGTGTAATAAAGCGTTCTACACTGCTTTCCGCATTTTGTCATAACTGTGTCTTTGTGTTTCTTTGAGCTTTTCACTAACAAAGAATTTCCATTGCTAAAATGTGGAAAAATATGAATGACATCAGAAACTTCGGGAAAATGTACTTGCAAAGAAGAAAAGTCAGACATTTCAAGTAAATAATGAATGGGAAAATCATATTAAAATTCTGGTGTCAATGTCGTTTTGTATTAAAGTGTATAATTATATTAAAGTATTGTGTAGTTTCGTATACTTTTTCACTGGCTATGAAAGGGTTAACAAGACGTTTCCGCCCATGTTTTCCTGTGTAATTGTGGTTCCAAACGATGCTCTCTACCACCCCTCAAAGTCTGCACACGATTATGAGACTGGTGAGAAAAACTGGTGTCAATGTCGTTTTGTATTAAAGTGTATAATTATATTAAAGTATTGTGTAGTTTCGTATACTTTTTCACTGGCTATGAAAGGGTTAACAAGACGTTTCCGCCCATGTTTTCCTGTGTAATTGTGGTTCCAAACGATGCTCTCTACCACCCCTCAAAGTCTGCACACGATTATGAGTGCAGACTATGAACAGATGTTACAGACTATGTTACAGAACTATGATTTCATAAATAATAATAATAAACAAGCAGCTAAAAAAAGCTTTCTACATTTTGTGCAGGTTTTTCTATCAAAAAATGTTCCTTTTACGTATATTAAAAATATCGGGATAAAATTACTTTTCGCATTAATAAAACAAGCAATTATATATGGAAAATTTTGATTATTCTGCTTAATAGCTTATTATGTATTACATTAAAAAAAAGCAATATAGTTGTAAGCATACACAAATTTGACAAACAAGTTTAGAAAAACAATATATAATTTTCAATCAATGATCGGATATTATTATATTTATTTTTATAAGTAATAATTTTGTTTATTTTATTATAATTAGAAGAATAATTTTGTCATTTACGTAAATATCAGAAGATGAACAATAATAGTTCAAAAGAATTAAAAGGATCCAGAAGATTTTCTCACGAAAATGCAATATGAATAAAACGATAAAGGATTTTTGATTTTGATTTTAATTCTATTAGACCTGATTATTTTTAATTAATATTATTCCATTAATTTCGAGTTATATTAAATTACTGAAATTGCATAAATTTTGTGTATGTGTGTGAATATATTACGTAATTACATAAACTCCGTAATAATAACTTCAAAAGCTCGTAAATACGAAGTTTCATACAAATTTTTAGATGCCGACATTTCCAAGTCTTGCCCAAAATAAACATATTTAAAACCCAAAAGTGTACATAAAATACGCGTAATCTTCATATACGGTATTTATAAAATTCCATTATATATTTTTTGGTTAAATAAAAAAAGTAGTTTCCTGTTGAAAACATATTTGTCTTGGATCAGACTCCGGGATAATTCAAACATTTTGGTATCGATGTAAATTGAATGCAGAGTTCATACGACTACTAGAAATTTCAGTTCAGAAACTTCTTCTGCACCAGTAATTTCTCATCGAAAATCTCTCCTTAATCAAGCGCGAAGTTTTGTCGACCTAATTTATATATATTTCTATGAATAAATACTGATGACTCTCCTGGAAAAATGCCTGAACTGTACGAACCCTGTAAAAAACACGTTCGCTGCCGCATACATGAAGATGTGATGATAGTTAATACCGCAATGTAGAAGTGGTTTTTTCCCAGTAGCTGATTTACTTTTTAAAACAAAGAATCAGTGAAAGATTTTCCCGCGCCAGCGCGTGACTGGCTATTGGACATCACCCCACGTTATGCACTGGCGTTTGAGTGGCTCCTTAACGTTGGCGCATACCTCGCGCTATCGCGTGAGCGGCAGCGAACGTGTGGCTGATTTTTTCGCACACTAACCTGCAGGTTTCACTGCAGCATAAGCAATATTTAAATTAATATAATTCTACAAATAAAACCCGGTTTTGAAAAATTATGTTAGGATTAATACTCTGCAAGATTATACTCCTCTGCATAATAACATATTTTGTATCAGGTTGGAAAAAACATCTTTTTTTAATAATTTTAATAAATTACAGAGAAAACAACATTACAATTTTATCGTTTTGCAGGGCAGTCAAAGGGGTTAAAAACTATTTTGATTCTTAGTCCGTCATAAACAATCTTATATTTTGTTACTTGATTTTTTACCTTTGTAAGACTTTACCTTAAAAGACACCTACGTACGAAATTTAATGCAATTTAAGAATCATTTTTATATTTTGACCAGATTTGGGGATTTAGCCCAATAATGCGCCATGTTTCTTTAATTAAAAGATTATAAGTTATAATCCATTGTGATGATGTTTATGAAAACAAAGTAAAAAAAAAAAAAAAAAAAAAAAGATATTTATTAAACTACGAAATAGCTTCCAAGTCCCCCCAATACTCTGAAAAGCATTCCTTTATTTTCAGAAATCTCATAAAACACATTATATTTGAAATTTACTGAATTTAAAATTAAAATTTTATCAACAAGTCGTAATTTTAGGAAAAATTTTTGAGTAGATTTCACATTCCTAATCAATTCTCTCTAAACAAAACACTGTTTTTTCGAATATTATTAGACATCAATTAAACATTTTCAGCTGGATAAGTGAAAATGTGCATGAAATTGTAACAAAAAGTGTTACTTTCTGTGTTAATGTCGTTCTACTAATTTTATATGTATTTCAGTTAAGCATGTTTGCTTAACGTGAAAGTATTTAGGGGAAAGTCGGATAAAACCGGGACCCTAATGTTTTTCTTTTTATTATTGTGCACTATGTGACAAAACAGTCAAAATTTGCATTAAAATGATAAATTGATTCATTAGGAAAAAAAAAGTATTCAATCAGTCACGAACAACAGAAATTGAGATCATAACAACACTTTTTTTAGAAGAACGCAATGTCCCGGTTTTGTCCGACCAGGTCGGATAGAACCATGACCTGGAAAAAATAATTAAAAGCACATTGTAATTTTGCAATAATACAATTTATTAAAGGAAAGTTGACATATTATACTTATAGAATGTGAATCTATATAAAATCTACATAAAATAAAAATGTGTTAAGTTATGTTTTAAGAGTTAAAATTGTTAGGCATAAAAATCACAAATGAAAGTTCGATCTTGTTCATTTAGAAGGATGAATGCTTCATTTGCCCATCCTCTGTAATGAAGGCTGTAATTTCATGTAAGCCGTTGCAAAAATGCATTCTTCATTTTTATCTTCCTCCTCTATTGATGGCAAGATTTTTTTTTTTTCATTAGGACTTTTCTTTTTCAGATCAGTTTTTCTACTTTCCTTTTTTGTCATTATGGAAAGCTTCGCTTCAGGTTTTAGTTAATCTTGTCTTGTTTTTCCATCTTTTCTTTTTCTTCTTGTTCGTGTTCTAATTTTAAGGGGCTTGAAATAAGGATAGATGTTGCAATAGAAATGACTAAAACAATCTTCTATATAACAACTTAATTTAAATAATATTTTTGTATACTTTTTAAATATTTATAGATCCTCAAACAATGCATAAACAAGTTAATTCTATTTCAATAACGCAAATAAATGAGTTATGCAATCCCGGAAACTTCCCGGTTATGTCCGACCATCATCTATCTAAATCTTTTGGAATTTAGGATTGGTAACGTAATATTGCGGACGTCGAATTTTTAACATTTACACGTAAAATCTTTTAAAAGTCACTACAGTGAAATCAATTTGTTTACACGAACTCTGGTTTCTGAAAGCTGTCATGCCGCTCGCCTAAATGTAATTCTGAAAGTTTCGGTTAGCTACCGCCGTAAATAAATCCATAAAGCCTGGTTTCCTATTTTATCCACCTATCCGGTTTTATCCAACTTTTCCCTACTTAAAACCTTATAATATTTGAAAAACCATTTTTGGGGAGTTGAGATTAATTAAAATTAAAACTTTCTCAAAAACTTTTTCGAAAACCTATGAGCAGCTAATAAAAAGTTTTTTTTAAATCGTCTTTAAATTTTAGATATAAAATTTTCTTAAGGTTTTTAAATATAAAGGAACGCTTTTCGAAATCTTGGGGTATATGGAAGAACAACTTATATACTTACTTTCATGATTATAATATATTTTTGTGAATTAAGAATCATATGTCTTTTTTTACAATGTAGCAATGTATTGAGTGTACTACTGCATTTGCAATTCTATATGTACATCAAGTAAATTTCCACATGTTTCTTTAGTTAACAAGCAAACAAGCAAACCATAACAGTTCTTTCGAATGATATTGTTCACTGATATTACGAAAAGCGACAGTAATAATTGAGCTTCTAAATAACGGTTTAACTTTCAAACGCTGTAGCTATCTTGCAATAATGCTTTCGATTTTTTTTTTTTTTTTTTTTTTTTTTTTTTTAGAGTTACTATGTAAATAACCTACTTAATGTCAATGTTGAGCAATTAATATTTCGTTTTTGTACAAATAGACTATAACCAATTATTCAGTATTTGTATAACATTGGATTCAATTCTCTCCCGTTTTTTAAAATGTTCGCTTACTCTCGCCTTACTGGAACATGTCGTTTTTTTACTTACCTACCAAGAAATTTGTAAAATATCACGTTTGTAGCAATTAGTTAAGTTTTACTAAGCAAATCTAGCATGAAAAGAGAATTTTGAATGCCACTATTTTCGAGTAGTAAAAAACACTGTTTTTAATAACAGATTCAAAGGAATTAACTAATTTATATTATCTAATATCTTGATATGTTTACAAAATTTTAAGAAATTATATGTATGTTTTAACATTTATATAAGATTTGTGGGAGCAAACTTTGATATTTTTGAAAAACTGTTGTTGGCACACGCAAAATGGTGGAACACTCGCCAACTGTTGGACTCTCGCCAAGGAGAACTTGGTTCCAATTAAAAAAAGGTGAAGAGAAGTGGCGTAAAAACGTTATTTTGGAGATATTCTGTGGTGTGACATTAGAATAATAGAATGAAAGAATGTATGTTATATTTTATGATTTCGTGTATATCGAAAACTCTATGTATAATGTATTGTGTCTGTATTGTCGTGTTATTAAACTGACAAGGAAGGTCCCCATACGGGCATACTCCGAAAAATCTGAAAAAAATACAAAATGCTCTTCTCACGAGGATATATACGTTTATAAAAAAATTTCGGCGGAACCTCCGTACCCTGTCCGTAAAAAAAAAAATGAAATTTTCGTTATTTGGCGATTTATCATCGGTTGGCGATAAAAAGCAAGCTCAAAAAATGTTTTTTTTTATGTCAAATGTATTTGAAAGGAAAAAAGTTTCAAGTTCAACGTGTTTAGATAAATTAAATAGTTTTTTTTTATCAGCTTTACTTTGTTTTAAATGTAATTTGATATTTATATGTGTTTATATTCAAATTTAACCATCAAAATTTGAGATTTAAGACGTAATTCAAATTTAAATTCATTAAAATTGTTTCTAGTTCAAAGTCTAGTTGAGCACTGTCAACTCGTTTTTTGCTATGGAAGCATCTCGCTTATATTCTTAAATACGCTTAAATGTATGAAAATAATTTTAATGAATAAGAATTTTTTATATATGAAAATATTTTTTTCCACAGGTAAATAACTACAGCAACAAATAATATACATAAATGCAAATGTGCAACACGCCAAATCGTGTGACACTTTCGTCTTTTCACACCAAATATTCGTATATATTTTATTTTTTTACGTGTTTTCTAATGCAATTCCGCCGCTAATTGTTACTGATCCTTTATTAAATACATGAGTTGTTTAATTAGTATTTTTATCCAAAAAAATCTGAGTATGCCCAGAATGGAGACTTTCCTTTTGAATGTCGCCCCACCAGTGCCCGAGAGGTTCGGACCTCTCAACTGGTAGACGGCAGGTGCTGGGTTCGAACCCAATTGCGGCTGTCGGCCTAACCGTTCGGAGTTTTCCGTGGTTTTCTTCGAACCTTGCGTAAATACGGGTTAGGTTCCCTTAGAAAGACCCCCACGGAGGGCACTCCCCCTGGTCCTATATCCCATTAGCGTAGATAATCGGACGACAAAAATCAATCAATCAATCAATCAATCAATCAACCTTTTGAATGTCTTCCATAAAAAGTGACCTCTGTTTTTCCTTCAATTTCACCTTCAAGTGTTGTACTATATATAAAAAGGAATAGACAAAACTGGTGTGGAAACCTTTATATTCATATTAGTCAGAAGATGGGATATGCTCTACAAAGCTAGTTTTTCTACAATGTTTTAGCACAATATTTTTGATCTATTGTTTACATTTCTATGTTTTTTTATTCTTTTTAAGTAATTAAATAAAACAAAAGTTGTGTAACGCGCAACTTTACAAACTGTGCTCCTAAGACCTTAAACTGTATTTTTGCAATTTTTTAGGTATATTTAAAATACTCTTTTTTTTTGGGGGGGGGGGGGGGCTGAGAAATTTTTATGACATAAGTGGCATGGAAATATAATGAAGTATATTGAAGTAGATAAAAACGTATGGAAAGGAATAATGAATGTAAAATAAGCAAATGTAAAGTGAAAACGTGTATCCATACGCTTTTGCGAAAATACAATATGTTTAAATCTCTCTGTAGTACTTAGAAAAACGCATTTTTTAAATTATCCAAACGTCTGCTTCATTTTCTCATTCATATATGATTCATCTCAATTCTTATTTTTATTATTATATACAGTGCAAATATTGCACGTGTAAAATTCGAGCATTATTTGGATGAAATAATGCGCATTATACGCAGTAATATACTGTATTTAATTTTAAAAACGAATAGCTTAATCAGAAATAAAATAAAAAAGAATATTGCCCAGTTAAACTGATGGCATTGAGCTCACAGGCTACGCATACTAATTGTACATTACAGCCTTGTATTTTCGTTAATTCCGTTCGAAAAAAAATTAAGAAGGGGAAACAGCTCTCCCCTTTCTTCTTTTTTATACTTAATCATTGAACCTCCTAAACTATTAAGTACATGCTTTATCATATTAAAAAACCTATATCCAAAATTCAGAGCAAATCGGATAATTCTTAATAAAAACCCATTTAGCATTTATATAATTTAAGAGGAGTTATTCTTCTCTTTTATACTTAACCATTAAACTTCCAAAACTATTCAGAGATTTGAACGAAATCAAACAATTCTGATTGAAAAATCCATTCATACAAGTTAAGGGGAGGGGCATTAGAACCCCCGTTCCCCCTGTTTATACTTATTCAATGAACACCTAATAACAGCCACGGACTGGCCTCATCAGAATGATCCTATATCTAAATTTTGAACGAAAACTGTTAATTCCGCGTGAAAATCCCGTTTATATCAATTAAGGGGAGGGGCATGAGTCCCCCGTTCCCCCTGTTTATACTTATTCTATGAAAACTTAATAACAGCCACGGTATCGCCTCATCAAAATGATCCTATATCTAAATTTTGAACGAAAACTGTTAATTCTGCATGAAAATCCCGTTTATATCAATTAAGGGGGGGAATGAGCCCCTGTTCCCCCTGTTTATACTTATTCAATGAACACCTAATGACAGTCACTGAATCGCCTCATCAGAATGAACCTATATCTAAATTTTGAAAGAAAACTGTTAATTCTGCATGAAAATCTCGTTTAAATCAATTAAGGGGAGGGACATGAGCCCCCCGTTCCCTCTCTTATACATATCGAATGAACTCCAAAAACTAATCAGGGAAGCACCTTATCAGGGTATACCTATATACAAAATTTCAAGTGGATCCGATATTTTTATCATGAGTTATCGCGTTACGCACGAACGAACGAACATGCAGAACGGACGGGCACATAAGCTCTCAGGCTATGATAGCCTGTGAGCTAAAAAGTTGTTGCCGTGAAGATGCAAATATAAATTTATAACAATAAATATGTCAAAATGTTTATTATCTTAGTTACATAACGGGAAAATATTGGATTGCTGTCATGTGATTAATGTATTTTTTTCTTTCTATTTTATCAGTCATTTTCACATACAGTAAAATTTTGAAGGAAAAAAAAACAACAGGCACGATACTTTCATATTTTACAGCCCAAATTTTAAGTTAGAAAAAGATCTGATTGCTTCCATTTGAATTTATTTCAAAACAAGCAAAAACACTTGTGAGAAAAACGTAACATGTTATTATATTTCAAACCAGATGTATTTTATTTCATGTAATTCTGCAAATCGAATTTCGCCCTTCTTAAATTACCAAAGACATAAAACTTCGAATGTTACTTTTTCAAAATTATTCCATGTTCTGAATTCGACATTATTATTATTTTTTCCGAAACAAAACTTATCGTTTTATTCTATAAACATTCTAGAAAACGTTTACACAATTTTGTGAGTTTTCATTTAAAAAACAGATCACCGGATCAAGAATTTGTGCTGTTGAGTCATTTATTTAAAAAGGTTCACTCATTTTAATTGTGGTTATTTAACTCTTCAATACACAATATTTTTATGAAAAAAATATTTGAAATCTACATGTCGTTCAGAAAATGTTAAAAAATTAAAAAAAGTTCAATTTCAAACTTTTATTTAAATATTATATTTTAAAGCGTGTACCTTAAATAGACCGGGACGCGGCAGCACAAAAAAAAAAACACCCCAACGAGTTCATGGATAAAAATCTAGGATTAGTTAAACTTCGATTCACATATTAAAACGCAATCTGTCTGCCAAGTCATATCTTAGTGGAAACAACCTCCCCACTAAAAATAATCTTAAGATTATCTGAAGAAATCGGCACTTTCTACAGAAATTCTACAGAAATCTGAAGAAAATTTGCAGACTTAGCTTTATCTTTAAAACATAAAACATCTGTAGAATTTTTTTCGAATATTCTTAAAAATATCTGCAAAATGGGCCAAATACCTTCGAATTTTCCACAGATTTTGGGCCAAAAAGCTGTAGATTTTCTACAGATTTTTTTTAGTGTGGCTTTTAAACCCGCTTTTAACGGTTTATTCGCAGTTTTACCATTGTTTTTTCCTTAACCCTAACGTATAAAATTATATACGGTTTGGAAGCAGGAAAACATAATTTTAAACCCATGAGTCAACCGCTAAAATCGAATCTTTTTGTTTTTTCCACCAAGATATGACTTGTCAGACCGATTGCATTGTAATATGCGAATGAAGATTTAAATAACCCTAGATTTTCATCCGTGAATTCGGTGGGGTTATTGCCTATTCTTCGGCTATGCGGAATATGCTGCAGATTGTTGTCACAATCGTTTTGAAATCGACGTATTGCTTTATTCTTGCAAAGATACATCTTTCAATAATAATTTTTGACGACAGCGTAAAAGTCGATAAAGAAATAAATGGAATTTCGTCGTAAATAATTACAGTAGAAAGTCAAAAGTAATCCCCCTTTAGCAGACATATTCTAATAATTTTAAGAGATGTTTATATTTGGAATTTTGTCAAATGGATAGGTCCAATTAGGAGGGTGAAGATATGTCTTCGGAATGCATTAATTTCCCAGGATTTACACAGATTGAAAAATATATGAAGGGGGAGGGGGTTTTAATTTCGGTATTTTTCGGTAATGTCACTTTTAAGGGTGCTCAGGACTATTAAAATTTGAAAATAATAAAAAAGCGACCATTTCAAACTTTTTATTTCTTTTGTCTGTATTATAAAAAAAGTAATTTACGCTATCAACGCCGCTGGCAAAGAATTTTTTTGTGAAGTTGGAAATTTTTTTGCTACTATTCAGAAAATTTCTTCATACAAAATTATAAAAATGGGTGATGTTATAAAAAAATTGATAAAAACGTGGATGTAGGCAATTTTGAATTCGAATAATTATTTTAAGAGATATTTTATGTTAAATTTGGTGAAAATATGTTTAGTAAAAAATTTTATAGGAGCAAAAACTATGCATAGAAATTTAAACATTTAACATATATTACAGAATAAAAAAATTTCGAAGTGCAAACTGCAGTTATCTTTTCTTAATCTGATTCATTTTATGAGGATTTATTTCAATTTTAAATCTAAATTTTCAACATTTTGAGAGACCTTTTTTGGAATATTTTAGAAAAGTTTATTATTTTAAATAGTTTCCAAATGATTAAAGAATAATTTTTCCTTTAAATTAAAAAAAAAATGTTTACAGTAATCACAAACAGAAAAAATAACTTTCAAATGATAATTAAATAATTATGAGTTAAAGGTGGAAAAATAAAATCATAAAGTAATCATAGAATCATAAAATTACATTTATAAGTGAATTTTAAGAGAGAAAGAAAATTTTAAAATAATGGATAAATTAAAATGCATTAACCGCTGTTAATAGAAAAACAAAATACTTCATATTTAAAACAGCTAAATAATAACATTGCTAATAATTTATATATTTAAAAGACTAGGCTGTTTTTTTTTAGTATTCTGGCCTGGGTTTTTTCCTTAATCGATTTGGATAATTATTTTTTTTAATGGAAAGTCCATTTTTTGAAGATGTGCTTGTACTCTCTATTTCTTAAATAATTCCACATTAATAATTTAATAATAATTTTTCCTTTAAATTAAAAAAAATGCTTACAGTAATCACAAACAGAAAAAATAACTTTCAAATGAGAATTAAATAATTATGAGTTAAAGGTGGAAAAATAAAATCATAAAGTAATCATAGAATCATAAAATTACATTTATATGTGAATTTTAAGAGAGAAAGAAAATTTTAAAATAATGGATAAATTAAAATGCATTAACCGTTGTAAATAGAAAAACAAAGTACTTCATATTTAAAATAGCTAAATAATAACATTGCTAATAATTTATATATTTAAAAGATTAGCCTGCTTTTTTTTAGTATTCTGGCCTGATTTTTTTACTTAATCGATTTGGATAATTATTTTTTTAAATGGAAAGTCCATTTTTTGAAGATGTGCTTGTACTCTCTATTTTTTTAAATAATTCCATATTAATAATTTATTTTTAAATGTTGTTTTATGAAATTTCTTCACATTGGTGGTAAGCGGGTTACATTGATTCTTTAAGGGATAAATAAAAAAAGGTATATCAAAATATCATTACGGATACTATTCTCGTATTACAATTAAAAATAACTATTTAAAAACTTTTAAAGAGAAAATGATGTCACATTTAAAATAACACATTTTTACTCATGAAGTTGTCACAAAATATTGCTTTCATTTCACTGACATAGAATTTGAAATTTTCATCTCTGAGGTCTTCAATAACTAAGAATGACGTCATAATAAAATAAAAAAGAATATTGCCCAGTTAAACTGATGACATTGAGCTCACAGGCTACGCATACTAATTGTACATTACAGCCTTGTATTTTCGTTAATTCCGTTCGAAAAAAAAATTAAAAAGGGGTAACAGCTCTCCCCTTTCTCCTTTTTATACTTAATCATTGAACCTACTAAACTATCAAGTACATGCTTTATCATATTCAAAAACCTATATCCAAAATTCAGAGCAAATCGGATAATTCTTAATAAAATATCATTTGGCATGAGCCCCCCGTTCCCCCTGTTTAAACTTATTCAATGAATACCTAATGACAGTCACGGAATCGCCTCATCAGAATGATCCTATATCTAAATTTTGAACGAAAACTGTTAATTCTGCATGAAAATCCCGTTTATATCAATTAAGGGGGGGCATGAGCCCCCCATTCTCCCTCTTATACATGTCGAATGAACTCCAAAAACTAATCAGGGAAGTGCCTTATCAGGATATACCTATATACAAAATTTCAAGTGGATCCGATATTTTTATCATGAGTTATCGCGTTACGCACGAACATACGAACGTACATACAGAACGGACGGGCACATAAGCTCTCAGGCTATGATAGCCTGTGAGCTAAAAAATTGTATTTCATGTAAAATTACAACTGGCCAACGTGACACGAAGTCTGGTTATGTATTTATTAATAATCAATTGCACGTTAAAATACACCTAAAGTAGTGATTCAAAGTACACATATATATTTTGCGACGGTGAAAATGGTATTATTTTTATATTTCGTTGAATTATAATTGAGTCATAGTGACGTAATTTTCATTGATTTTACATTATGTAAAATCAAAGATGAAAACCTCACTTAATAATTAATAATTTCATTATCTTAATAGTACTGCAGGTGACGGTGCCCGGGCAGGGTTCGAACCGGAGATCCCACGGTCAGTAAGTGAGCGCCTTATCCGCCGAGCAAAAGGGTACCTCAATCGCTTCCTGCGAGAAACTCGTTTTACTGACCGCGCAAGATGGTCGCCACAGTACTCCACCCCCAGTGAGAAGAACGTCGCGTTGACGTTCGACGAGCGATATGCACTCGTGTTGCGCTGGCGCGTGCCAGAGTGATGCGTTGTCGTTGTCGTGCTGCCGCCGATTGCACGTGTGACCCATCGATGATGCGCGGCGTGGCAGGCTTTGCTGCTGTGAGCGTTACACAGGCTTTGGTCGTGTGCTCTGAGCGTTACAGAGGCTTTCGTGCTGCGAGCGTTTCGCAGGCTTTGGATGCTGGGGGTGTTTTCAGTGCTGCCATCTGTTGGACTTGAGCGAAGGTGGTGAAGTGTGTTCGTTTGTCCGAGGTCACCAATGCAGGTGACGGTGCCCGGGCAGGGTTCGAACCGGAGATCCCAAGGTCAGTAAGTGAGCGCCTTATCCGCCGAGCAAAAGGGTACCTCAATCGCTTCCTGCGAGAAACTCGTTTTACTGACCGCGCAAGATGGTCGCCACAGTACATTACTGACGACGTAAGGGAAAAAGTTGCATTTTTATTCGTCAAATATGAGTTAAAAGCAGTAAGTAAAAGAAATTACGTCATATTTTAAAAGACCAAACTATATTTCAAAACAGATCAAATTTCAAAATATATTTAGGCGAGATTTGTTTTGATATGATATTTTTAACTAGCGTTGTAAATTCTAAGACGGCACAAATGATATTTCCTTTAAAACAACAAAAAGTATTTTAGCGTAAATAAAAAAAAAAAAAAAAAAATAGCAAAAGTTACACCAGATTTAAACGATACATTTAAAGTGTCTTATATATATATATATATATATATATATATATATATATATATATATATATATATATATATATACCCCGGTTTAAAAAATTCCTAGAGGCATATATATGTGTATTTCACTGTTTAACTGATCTTATTTAGCCAAACACATAATCTCCAGTTTAACAGCAGCTGATTTGACGTTTAAATTCCCCAATCAAAGGGAAATGAGTGGAATCCCGTTTACAGGGATATCGACCCTTCTTAAAAAAATATACTTCAATGTTTTGCAATATCTTGAATTCCGTTCAAATAAGCGTGTTTTTTGAGTTTGTAGTAACATATATTATATATTTAAACACAATTTTAGCTGAGATCAAAGATTTAAGCATTTTCATACAATTCATGTAATTAAGAAGTTACAAAATTCAGAATTAGCATATATAAGGGGCTCGAAACAATCAGCCATTTAACGAGTAAGAATTTGCGTAACAGTTTTCGCACATGATTACAAAATAAATGTTACAATTTTAATGAAACTTATGCTTATAACTGCCTGCTTATAACTTTCGATTGTTATAATTATTCAGAATCCAAATAAATTTATATTTAAAAAAAATTTATGTACATGAAGTTATATTAAGCTAAGAAAAAGATTTGGAAAATTAAATAGGGCACTCACCTAAAAATTGAACAGTATTTTTTTTTAACAATAAAAAGAAAATTTTAGTTACATATGTAGAGAATAACATAAAATATATATTTTTATATTAGTATGAAAAGTATTCAGAAGTTGTTGTGATATCCTGCGCTTTATGCCCCAAAACGTCATTTGGAGAAAAATTACTTCAAATTTTGGGATGCGGTACTTAATTCTTGAGCGGGTGTAATTCTAAAAGCCACAATTGTTGTTCTAAATGGAATTACAAGGAAAATATTACACCAAAATGTTCTGAAAATATGGGAGTTTAACATCGCAAAAAATTGAAATTCCCCAAATTCTTAAGCTTTAAGAGTCTTAAGACTCCTCAATCAAGAGTATAAATTTTTTTTTATGTATTTTGACAGAAAATATGTTTACTTTTATTAAAATACATTTGGTTTATTCCTTTAAAAGATTCAAGCTAAAAAAACTCTTATTTCAAATTTAAATATAATAATTTAAATATTTCCTGGGAAATATATACATATATATATCGTTTGCATCGATTCAAGTTTATTTGAATGAATGCACTGTCTGATGAAGAATAATTAAAATCAAATATAATTTAAAAAAGAAATTTGGAATTTAATACCGCAAAACACTCGCGTTTCGAAAAAGGTAAATTGCTCTTTTTTATCCATTTAATTTTTATAGAACGGAATTCTTTTCAGTGAATTGCTTCCTATATGACTTGCATATTGACAGTCAAAATTATCGCATTTATTTTCAAAATTATTTTAAATTATTTGCTAAATCATATCGTTAAAACATTATTATGATACAATTACGAATTTTACAAAACTGAAACCATTTTAAATGTATTTCCTTTTTACAAACTTCATTAGATAAGATTCATTTGCTCATTTCGATAGATTCCACTATATCAATATGAAAAAAACTTTGAAAAAGTTATTTTCAAAAAAAGTTGTTTAAAATATAATACTTAGAATTAATATTTTTGATTTTTTTTCGAATATATTTGTTTCGAATATTTCGAATAATATTTCGAATATGTTCGAATATATATTTCGAAAAAACTGATAAAAAACTATAGCAATACCGTCTTAAATTTAATCCAATTAAGGTAATAATCGGGGTAATTAATAATTGATACCTATATAATAAAGAGATAAAGTTTGTCTGTTTGTTTGCTTGTAGGAGCTAGTCTCCAATATTATCGTACCGATTTCAAAAGTAATGATACCAAAATGATGTTGTTCGCCCGAAATCAAACATAGGATATATCTTAAGCCGATGCCAAGATGCGATTTACACCAAGATGAAGAGAAGTCAATTGAGGATCAGGAATAACTGGATGTGAAGTTTGATGAAAATTCGTGAATTAGTTCTAGAGATTTGAGCTTATTTGAGCTGGAAATTGCAGCATAGCAACGCAACCGGTTCAACGATTTACACCAATATTAATGAGCACCAACATATATCAGGATTTAACTGAGTATAAATTTTTATTAGATTCTTGGGATTTTGTTCTTGGGATAGAGCGCTACAAAATTTGTGCCACAGATATATTCATATACAGACATACTCACAGGGAGACATCTTGTAAAATCATGTTTTTTAAGCCCTCTGACTCTTAAAACATGTAAATCCGTCAAAAACAGAAAATCGTAAATTTTCACGAATCCAATACTTTTTATAAAGATTAAAGAAAGTAAAAAATTAAACTGTTTTAAGGCTTTTTATGATAATCACATGTCATATAAGTGTAACACATTGCCGCATAAAGTATAACTTGTATCAATAGCTAATATTTATTTAAAGTTCATTTAACATCTTACACTAATGTCCTACACAAAAATATTGCAAAACGCGTATTTCTTATACACTCCTTTAATATATACGTAAAAAATAACGAAAAACAACTAAATTAATAAAAATAACAAAAATTAAAGTATAAAGTAAAATGTAAAATGCAATTATGTATAACAGGTGAGAAATTTCATAAGAACCATTAAACTGCAAATATTTATTGTTTTTCTAATTATTTGTTGTATATGCTTTTCGAGTGATGAAATAATAGACATAAATATGTTTTTTTAAACAAATATTAACCATACTTTATAAACAATGAGCGAAATTTTCTGAAGTAATTTGTATTAAATAAAATAATGAACCATTGTTTAAATTCTGAAGATATGTTATATATTTTTTTTAAAATGAAAAGAATGATACTTATTTCTACAATATTCAAGTCTATAGAACGGAAGAGAAAATATACAAAAGAAGAATTTAAAAAAGGCTTTACGCATTTAGCTGTTCCAAGTACCTTTGAATTGCAAATGTGAAACAATTTTTATTCGTTGAAAATAGCTTTGTATTCTTAAACTCTATTTTGAGTTAGAAAATGTTGTGAATTGTCTGTTTTTAACAGTCAAGTTTTATATTTAAACACATTTAAGATAAACTTTTAAGATTTATTTCTGTTAAAATGTGAAGTTACATCTGTTATATTTCACTAAGTGTTTTGTAAATTCAGTGGAATATTTTATTTCATACGCTAAAAATCGAATCAAAAATCAGCACGAATATATTTATATTTTTTTTAGGTCATGAAGGCATATGCATTCTATATTTTAAAATCAGATAATACATGTAAAAAACTTTAAATATTCAGAAATTGTGTTTTGATGATTATATAATTAACTCTTTTTAAATTGATAAAGCTGAGGATCTTTTATGCTTCTTGTGTTAAAAATGGAAATTTAGACTCCAAAGTTTTTCCACCAACATTTTAAAACTGACAAAGATAAATTGATGTTTTTAAAATGCTAAATGTAAGTCAGGCTTCACGAGGTTTTTTGAAAATAAAAAAGCAAATTACATAACACTTTAATAATGAGATATGCTAAAAAACAACGACAAAACTAGTTTTGGCACGAAACCAAGATGAGTACATTGCATTTACAGAAATATGTAAAAACAGATTTCAGACAAAACATTCATATCTTTAATAAGATAAAATATGTAACTTGAATAATTATTAATAAGACTCTTCTTCGCTTCCATCGTATCAATAAAATTCCCTGTTTTAATACATACTCTGAGGAGGAGAGGCGGATAGTGATTTTACAGATATATTGGGGAGGGGATGATCAGTAAAATGTTGGGAACCACTGCCTTATAGACACGGTCTATTTGGATATACATAATGATAGGGACGGCATTGTCTATGTAATAACGGCTTTTAAAGCCTATGCAATAAATTTTAATGATACACTGTGTAATGAATTCCCAATAACAGAATAAAAGCAGAAAGCGTCAAATTGTAAAAACAGACTAATTATTTTGATCATATAATTTTTTATCATAAATAGAGATTAAGGATTCTAGATTAGGATGGATCGAAATTTTTTTTTCACAGTGTCAAAACCTACCTATGCGGAAAAGATGTTCTCTTGGATGGAGATTAAGGGAAAAATAATTAAAAAAATTAATTTTAAATTTTACTACTGCCACAATGAGGTTGAATTTTGAAAATAAGTGAAAAAAGACCTAATTTTGGCTAGATTATATTTGATTCAAAATAACAGTTTAAAAAATTGTCCAAAACCTACCTATGCGTAAAAGATGTTATATTATATGCTGAGTATGAGAAAAATAATTAAAAAAACTAATTTCAAAATTTAAATATGCCACAATGTGGTTCAAATTTATGTATTTGTACGTTTTTACGGTAAAAAATCAACTTTTTTTTGTAAAATAAAATATGAATTTTAGACATTTTTAACATTTTTTGCAATGAGGGGATATATGATTGATTACAAGATAAAAACTTTAGTTTCTTAATCAACAGCTTCATTAGTATTAAATCAAAAAAAATCGTCAACATTGCAATTGGCTATAATGACGTTCGGTATTGAAAATCGGCATGAGATTTTGAAATTCAATTTGATTTTTATAAAACCGTCTCTTATATACTATGGTCCATACACAGAAGAAATACTTCCGTGACTCTTTTGATTATTAGTTTTGTAGAATGAGCGTTGCGTGAATATATATTATTGATAGTAGATGTTATTGCCACTGGAATGATTGCTGGATTTACATATTGCTTCTGAAATCATGTCGTTACTAAATCCCTCAGTTAGTGGAGGTTCGGCACATTTTCCTATTTAATTAAATCTATGTAATCCGTCGCAAAAGGTCAAAAAGCTGGTAAATGGAAAATATAGATATTTTTTAATGTAATGATTATGATTACAGCAGACCGTTTGATTTCACTCGCGCGCTTTTAGAATTCATATACTGACATAAATGAAAATACAAAAAGCTTCACTTGCAGGAGTACTAAATTTTGAAATTAGTTTTTTTTTACTTAATATCCATGCAATATAATATTTCTTAAGCAAAGGTAGGTTTTGATTGATATTAAAATGATTATTTTGCGTCAAAAATAAATCTAACCAAAATTAGATCTTTTTCCATTTTTTCAATATTTTATCGAATTTTCAACTTTTTTGTGGCAGTAATAAATTTCGAATTTATTACTTATTATTCTTTTTTACTTAACCTCCATACGATATAACATCTTTTCCGCATTGTTGGATTTTAAAAATTATGAAAATAATTAGTTTTTAACAAAAATAACCTAGCCAAAATTCGGTCTTTTTTCAATTTTTTTCGAAAATTCAACCCTTTTGTGGCAGTATTAAAATTTAAAATTAATTTTTTTTATTATTTTTCCCTTAATCTCCATACAATGGAACATCTTTTCCGCATAGGTAGATTTTGATGAATGGTAATTTTTTTTTTCGCCATAGACAATCGATCCACCCTATATCTAGATAAAATTGAGTAGATTTCTCAATACTCCTCACGTGTCTTTAAAAGTCATTAAAAAGCTTCTTCGAAAAATGCGATACGGCGTTCCATCTTTGTGACTTCCTTTAAAAGCGCACTTAAAACCGTGTCGGGCTTAAACTTTGAAAAATTATTTTATTCAAAGGATTTACAAAGGTACGTTACGTACAAAACGTACTAAAAACGCGATTTTTGTGTTACTGAAGGGACTATATGCATGAAAGTAGCTTGGTAATTACTTATACGACATATGTGATCTCTAGCATTTTCTTAAAAATTCGAAATTTAAAAGGGGTTGATCGATCCCTCCCCCCCAAAAATACTGTAATGAAACTGCAGGATTTTCTTCATTTTCACTCCACCGCTATGTTAAAAATCTGGTACTTGACTATATAGCATTTAGCATTTAGTTACTATATAGTATATAGTAAAGCATTTTAATTGGTGAGGTAAAGATAATCTATATAAAAGGTAGAGTTTTCATGTAGCAAATGTTGCTGATTTTTAATATTGTAAAAAATTTCTAAATGGAAATTTGTAAGAAATCTGAGCATTATCAAACCGATTTCAAAAGTAAAATGGTGGTGATAAAACTGTTAAAACATCACAAACATAATCTACATTTTATGTCGTTGACACTAACCACAGAGGTGCAGGGGAAAAAATTCAAAATGGGGATTTTTATTGTACTAAGGAGTCTAAAAACCTAAGTTTTGGCATGGTAGTTACTTTCAAAACATAAATATCTTCTAAGAACTGTGAAGCGTAAATTAGAAATTAAAAGTTATAAAGCAAAGAGGGCGATGTGAAAAGTGTTTTAAAAATTCCTAAATTACAATTTCTTTACAAGATAAGGAAGTAATAAACCAATTATAAAATTGGTGGTTTCTAAACAATGGTGTCACTCTCTGATCCTACATAGATCATTCAGATGATTCTACTGTCTCATGATTTTCTATGTTCTATGTCAGTACCGCTACCTTTTGGGGGAATAAAAAACAAGCAAACTTTTAAAAAAAGCCTTTAAAACTTTCCAAATTTCGTTTCTGCGGAATATTAGGAAATATCACACCGATTTTAAAATTAATATTTGCAAATTAATGGTAACAATATCTTTTTCAACATAGGCATATTCATGTAGTTTCACCGACTCTCGTGAGAAGGTAACCCTTAGAAAAAGAACTTGAACATTGACATGACGATTAATTTTAAGATTTAAATGCATACGAAGATTGTTGTTAAAAATTTAAATACTTCATGTGAATACTGATTTGAACGTATGAATTGAGCATAAAAGTTTCAAAATATGTTTTCAAAAGTTATTTCAAAAGTTTCTTTCATTTAGTTCATTTTCTTTCATTTAGTTCATTCATCTTTAGTTCTTTATATTATTTTACGTATAATTTCGGAATAATACATGTAGAAATGAAACTTAGCGAAACTGTAGGTTAAATGGAAGTTTTTGATATGTTCCTTAATACATTATTACTTCTAATGAAATTCAGACATACAATTATCGATTTCAATTATTACATGAGCCATAGCTGCCAACATCTTTCGCTTTTTCGGCCCGGAAAAATTTTATAGTAAATTTTAGCATTTCGAATCGCCGAAATCTGCTAATTAAATAAGACAAAAATTTCTGTTAAATTTTTCTGGGCTGAAAAATCAGAAGAGTTGGCAGCTTTGCATGAGCAAACCCGCGGGTTTTGGTAGTAATCTACATTAAAATTCGAACATTTTGTTATTAATATGTGTGCAATGATATACTGAGATCTAGACATAAACATCAACAAAGATATTTTTATCTGATTTACGTTTATTTATTTTACGGTTTTCCACATCCTTACAGAAGGTCTCCATGTCTCTGTATTATAAAACACTCTATAAATGTTTTCTAAAAAGAAAATATGATATTTTGATATTTTTCAGCTGAGATTCTCTAAGTTTTGTATTAAGATGTGTTAATTGACATAAATAATATAAAAATATTATATATCCAAGTTAGATCCGTAACAATTTATGCGTTTAACTTTTATAAAATTTTTACATTGAAAAGAGCGTAGCAGATAATGAAGCGATCAACATATGGTAATTCCTTATGGTTGTAAATTTTTTGGATATAAATTTTTAACGTACTTTTTTGGTCCATATTTACAGCATTGGTACAGAATTGTAGTCCTACATTTGAATATCGAGGAAATCATTGCTTCCATTTTAACAAAATTTAATCTACACTGTTTAGTTTAAATTTAGTTGAAATTTAATCAACTTTATTTAATTTAATTTTTAATTTAAATCTCTCAATTTGATAATTAAATTTCATTATAAAAACGTATATACGTATATATATATATATATATAACTTATTACCAAAATTACATAGTTCATCTTTCAGCAGCTGTACTACTGAATATTGTAGCACATAATTATTAGTTTTACATTTAAAACTTTAAATGTAAATCCTAGAAAATGTTTTCTTTTTTGGTGGAGGAAAAAGGGTAATGACTACAAAAGCCACAGCAATTTTATTGAGAAACAGAATAACATTGTAAATAAGAGTTGAAATAAACATTTACAACATGGTTAAAATTAAATAATTTATCATACACAATATTTCAAACTGATATTTAAAAAAAAGATACCAAATGTGTTTAAATAACGAAATCAAACGCTTAAGTTACTTAAATGAAGTTATTTAAACAAGTTGAACTTAAAACGTGCTTTCTTTAAAGAGTATTTGCATAAAAAGTTTCTTTTGAAATTTTATTCCATCGCCAGTCGGTGATAAGTTACCAAATAGCAATTTTTTTTTCAGAGTTTTGCCGAATTTTTTTTTAAACTAAAAATATATAGCAAAATTTAAAACATTCCGTATTTTTTTTTTTCAGATTTTCTTATAAGGAGTATGTCTATAAGGAGATCTTGCTTGTTAGAGCTATTTTCTAACTTGGTTCAGTTTTAAAGATGTGTATTAACTAACTTAACCCATTAGTGCCTAGCGTCCCTTTTTAGGGACGCTTCAAAAGGTGCATTCAGCACTGTTTTTGACACCGGTAAAAAAGAAAAGCAATAATTATTTTATTTAAATTATGTATTTTCGTGATTAATGAACTAAACTTAAATCTTCTAAAAATAGTGGTGCCAAATCAAATAAAATTTACGCAAAAGATGCTGGGCACGAATGGGTTAATAAAGTTTTTTGCATCTAAAATTATTTTAAACGATAATAATAAAATCAAAACGATAATAATAAAATCAATGAGACTTTTAATTTTGCTAAAAAATAATATTTAAAATTATAATTTTCTAAATGTTTAATAGAAATGAACAAGGTGAAAGTAAATGTTTTTTTTTATACCTAATTACAAAATGTTATTGATTACATCATAAATATATTTAAAAAGATTTCATTAATATTCTCAAAAGAAAGGTTTGTTAATTAGTTACTTTAATTTTAGAATATTTCTTTGCAAATGTAGATTTATTTAATGAAATGATATTTGTGTTTTCTAAAATATTGACACGTAAGTATTTTTTATGCAATCACATTTAATGATGCGAATTAATGAGACAAACATTATTTAATGAGATGTTTTAATAGGAAAAAGAGGAAATGTATTATTGTTCGCTCCCTTAGATCGCTCCACTGATTTTTAATTCTCTATCAAACTATCGGATGTAAACTAAAAGGATTGATATATTTTTGTATTTTAATAATTGAAAAAAAGCTGAAATTGTCATTGTCATTTCATGTGTAATTAAGAAACAAATTTTCTATTTTTTCTATAACTATACATTTCTGTGATTCGATATATTTGACCGTATACTGGAAAATTATTAATTGCGACAAAAGATTTAATACTTTTTTATTAATGTTTTCTCCTAAATTTGGATCAAATTGGAAAATGTCAGTTATTTTGCAGTGTCACCATAAAATTTAAAAAACAAAGAAACAAAACAAGGGAGATGCGCTAACAAAATCAGATCTTAGTATACACAATTAAAAATATGCTTCTGCATTTCTCGTAAACACCAGCAGGTGTGACCGAGCTATGCTCCTTTAAAATTACTTTTGTTTTAATCTGATTATATCATTCTTGCTCTATTATTGCTATAAATTCATTTATTTCAGAACAGCATTATTTACGGAAAAAGCCGATTTAAAATTGTGTATATATTTTTAATTTTACATTATTCACTAAGAATATCATTCGAAACTACATTGTAAATTTTTAAAACACAAAAATATATACATTTTAGAACCCGTTTCGCCGCATCATTCACAACATATTAATGTGATGTGAATTAGAAAATTTTATTTACGAAACGGCTTTTGTGTCGTTATTGTGTTAGTCGCAAAATTGCTGCTATGTTAAAATGTTTTTTAAGGGGACAGTAGACCTTTATGTGAGCAAAATCATCTATAGCAAAATCGTCAGAAAAGTCTATTTCTGGGGTATAATAATATCTAAACAGTTTTTTTTAAAATTAAAATATCATTTATGAAGGTTTTAATGAGTAAATAATAAACTTATTTATATACTTTATAAATTTATTTATATACGTTTACTTATTAAACGGTAAAATTTTGAAGAAAATCGATAAGGAATTTAAAAAAAAAATCTGTAAAATATTAACTATTCAAGAGATTTAAAAAATCTTACACAAATTTGTTTATAATATTGTTTTAAGTGATAAAAATGCAAAAGCAAGAATATATTTCAAAAATTAAGGCACGCGGAGCATTTTAAAATTTGTTCAAAAAATTTAATTTTTTTTTATTACAAATTTTAATAAGGTTGGAAATTTTTTGAAGGTATTCTATATGCTTTGGTGAAATGTATATATGCACAAAATTTCATATTGCTATGATAAAAATGAATAAAATAAATTTTTAATGTTCACCTCCTCTTAACATAAAATTGTTAATTGTCTTGAAATAGTGTTGTAAATAGTGTTGATGAAAATATTTTTTTCTAATAGTGTTGTGCTGCGCTATATTTTGTCACGAAATTAACAACACGTTGTAAATATTACAAAGTTTAGAACACTATAAAATAACAAATGTAAGACACTTTCTACATGTTACCTTTAAAATTGCACAATTCTAAAAATCAAATAAAAGACAGTTAGTTTTATGGAAAAAATGGTAAAAACCACTCAGTAAGTTGAATAATTTTACCTATATAAGGTGATCTGGTGTAATAACGCCAGGTGGGGTAATAATGCCAAGTGCTAATATTATGCATAAGTATGAAATAAACTGGTAAATGACACCCATGTGTTCTGCGCAGAAGGGTTTTGAGTCATATAAATCGTGAAAAACAGCTTCAAGTTATTTTTTTTTAATTTTTAGTTCTTATTGCTTTTACAAGAAACAAAAATTAACGCTTGATCTAAAATTTGCGAGATACTTTTTGTGATGTGAAGAAGTTTTTTTTTATCCGAAAATACTTTGTTAAGTACATAAATTTGTAGTACATTTCATGGACTTTCAAAATGTTGTGGAAGATTTTGCATATCTTCTCGAGATAATTTGTAATTTAAAATGTACAGCGCAATAACTATAACGGGGTAATAACGCCAATCCTTGGAATTAATATCCCGGTTGATTCCCTACAGTGGCCGAGCTACATCCCAAATGCTGATTCAAATAAACACAGTTAAAACTGTGCAATGTTTCTAATAATTCCATTTAAGTGGTCCTTTTTAAGCAAAAGAAGCTCACGGTCTGATATTCTTTGTCTCATCCCCCCCCCACACACACACCACACCTTTATTTTTCTTACACTTTCACAAAAAAATGAACATTTTCAATAGCTTAGAATGCAATTTGTCAATTTCTAAATTTGTAGAGTTTGTATTTTTAGAATTGGGCAATCTACATGCAATTATTCTATCTTATTTCATAGTTTTGTTTGCATGGCGTTATTAACCATATAGGTGGGTAATAACGCCAAATAGCATTGGTCAAGAAATCACGTCATTACATTTTATGAATACATATCTGTTAAATTATTTTTTTATATAGATAGTCAATGAGTTGCTGTATCAAATCATATGTTTGTTTGAAAAATATAAGCTAAAACTGGCCTGTGAAAATTGGCAGAACCTTAACGTGGCGTTATTACCCCAGGGTACCTTATATCAAAAACATAATTTCTTGACAAATTATGTAATACTTAGCAACACTTGTTATTCTTTTTCCTGCCGGAACACATTTTCTACACTTTCACAAGGCAATCAAAAACTATTTTAGTTAGAAATGTTGATTATAATGTTCAGTTAGTGGTTCTAAATTGTTTCAAGAATTTGTAATGTACATTTTTGGTTCGTTTCTGATTAACCTTTTATCTTCTGACGGTACCTTTAAGTACCATTAAATTTATTTATTATAAAATTCTATTGATACGTAAATTAGTTGTAATACTGTTTGGAATGAGTTACAGATATATTACATTTTTTGTTCCCAAAGTATTATTGGCTACACAAAAAGAAGAAATATTTCTAAAAGGATGTTTTCTTTTGTCTTTGTATCTTCTCAGCTTTCTTGACGCTGAAGGAGGAGGAGTGGGGATTTTTCAATTCGGGAATATTTCTACATTTGTACTGTAAGAACATCATATTTGTGCATTTTATAATTCTAAAAAGTTCCAAGAAAACAATTTAAAATAAAATATTTGAATGGGGTTTTAAATATTGCACAAAATCCCTGTAAATTTAAATTTAATTCATCCTTCTAAATCCTTCAATCGTTCTGAAAATCCTTCAGAAATTTTTATTATTAATTTCTAAAAAAATTCTTTCATATTCTTAAAGCCTATTGTTAATCACTGAATTTCGCGACATTCTGGCATTTGGTGCCAAGTATCTGGTTTAGCATTGATAATCTTGAAAGTCCATTTTCCTGCCACATGTAGTCATTTTCACCAACAATCAATAATTTAACAAAATACCGGGTGATCCAAAAGTCAGGGCGAAATTTAAAAATGAATAACTCGAAAACGAATCAAGATACAAAGATACGGTTTGCACCAAATGGATGGAAAAGAAACCGGATTTTGTGTGACAACGAAAAAAATAGTTTGCCGTTGACATCCAAAAAATGACACGGTAGTGTTTTTTGCACCAAAAGATGATTTGCAAATGAAAAAATGTTGACAATTTCCAAGTCAGCTTAGTTACAGTTAATTAGTACAACAGAAAATGTTCAATGTGCTGTCCCTCATTCATAAGTGCAGCTGTGAGACTAGGCACTACACCGTTCACAGCATTTAGTAGCATTTCTTGCTTTATGGCAGACACGTTTTGGCGGATGGCATCTTTCAATGCTGCTAGTGATGCCGTTGGTCGCCAATAGAACAATATTTTTTTGTTGTCACACAAAATCCGGTTTCTTTTCCATCCATTTGGTGCAAACCGTATCTTTGTATCTTGATTCGTTTTCGAGTTATTCATTTTTAAAGTTCGTCCTGACTTTTGGATCACCCGGTATTTTAAACTTTGCTGTTGCATTTACTTTCAAATGTTCAGCAACAAAGTAACTGTTTAAATCTACATTGTACAAAATTTTATGAAAATCACTAGAGCCAGTTTTACCAATTTTGTTTAATCTATACAGTTCTATTTAATTCATTGTATTTTTTTCCAAGCGAAATAATATCAATGTTTTTTATATCAATGTTTTTATATAAATTCTGTAATGAAGATCTATTTTTTTTAATTCTGATTCAACTCACGTATTTCTTAATTTAGAAAAAATATTTATTTCTTTATTATTTATTTATCAGAGGATTACAAACAGTGGCAAAAAGGAAAAAAAAAAACACAGATTGCTTTTAAAGTTGTAATTAAGTTATGTTGGAGTTATAAAAATATACGAAAAGTACTAAATAAGCAGAGATTATATATTAATAATTAAAATATGTTTTAGAAGAAATGACAAAACAGTTCTTCTTCACAATTTTTTTCATGTTGTTTAGAAGCAAACTTTTATTTTTAATATAATTGAACAAAACTATGAGTTATGATTTTAGTTATATATATATATATAAAGAAACAATATAATTATGTATTTTTTATCTTTTTTAGTAAAAAATTACCCAAAAATGCATGTCAAAATCTTATAAAAGAAGAATTGAAGAAAATTTGTAATTAATTGTGTGAACTGCAACAAAATATATGCCTAGTTAGCTTTTGAAAAAGATTTGATGTTAATTAATTTGGAAAATTCCATATTTAAATTTTAAAAAATCGCATGAAAATTGTATTTAATTACATTAAAAAACAAAAACCCATGAAAATTGTTGTAGTCGATAGTTAAATATGATTACCGACTTTTTTAAATAAAGACCCAAGCAGCATTTACCGTTATTTTATTATCTGGAATGTGTTGAAATTGTTGAAAATCGTTTGCGTCGTTCTATGTTTGTTTAAAAATATACTTTATTCCGGAATATTTTTGGCTAAAAAAATGGAATTTATATCAGTCATATTTGCGAAATTAAATAGACACATTCATAATAATATTTTTTTACGATTTTTCTTAAATATTATTTAGTGTGTATTAGTTCTATACAGGGTGTCCCAAAAGGTCGTTTACAAACTTAACATGCTGGTCTGTCATATCATGATGAACAATATTAAATAGGAAACTAAGGGTCCCAAACGTCTTCCAAAGGAGATATGCGCCATTAATGTTTAGGGTCCAAAAATTCAAATGATTATAAAAACAGAAAAATTAATCGATTCGTTTGCGGTTTTCACTAAAACTATTCTTTATGTCAGTATTTTCTTGAAAATAAATTATAAAGATAAATTTCATAAAATGTCGATAGAGGGCGGTTTAGACTTTGGAGTAACGATAAACTAGTTTTTACTATTAATTTTGGCATCTCATTAATATTTTTTAGAAGTTTAGACATAAACTTAAATTTTGAGCTCAGAATCTAAATCGTTGGAAGTGGTTAAGTAGCTCAAACTGAATTGCGGGGGGAGGTTCAAATTTCAAATGATTATAAAAAAACGGAAAAATTGGTCAATTGATTTGAGATTT
This sequence comes from Maratus speculifer, assembly GCA_964019185.1. NCBI lineage: Eukaryota > Metazoa > Arthropoda > Arachnida > Araneae > Salticidae > Maratus > Maratus speculifer. Next base: position 109,798,596 of record OZ025298.1, on the reverse strand, counting down.
TCACTTAGATTTTGAGCTCAAAATTTAAGTTTATGTCTAAGCTGCTAAAAAAAAATTAATGAGGTGCAAAAATTAACAGTAAAAACTAGTTTATCGTTAATCCAAAGTCTAAAGTGCCCTCTATCGACATTTTTTGAAATTTATCTTTATAATTCATTTTCAAGAAAACACTGACATAAAGAATAGTTTTTGTGAAAACCGCAAACGAATCAACCAATTTTTCTGTTTTTTATAATCATTTGAATTTTTGGACCCTAAACTTTAATGGCGCATATCTCCTTTGGAAGACGTTTGGGACTCTTAGTTTCCTATTTAATATTGTTCATCATGATAAGACAGACCAGCATGTTAAGTTTGTAAACGACCTTTTCGGATACCCTGTATATCATACATAGGGTTGCACAAAAAAGTCCTTAATGACATCCGTTTATTGCTAGAAATTTCTGATTAAAAATTTTCTAACTTGCTATACGCTTAACTGAACAAACTTTTTGCACACTATGAAATATGCATACATTTTTGTATTTTATAAACAGGGTCTCCCCCCAAAATAGTATATTTTGACGACTATTTATGATAGTAGCAGTAATTGGATTTTGAATTCCGTTTGTGTTTTCTAAGTTTTTTATTTGGATATCATCTTTCATCGTAGTAAATTGAGAGCATCATTTACCGTATTTCTATTACTTAAGCTTCAAGATCTGTGCTTGAAGCATGCTTTTTAACTCTTGTATTGTTTATATATTCTCAAATTTTGCAATATATTTATTATTTGTTTGATTTCATATTTAATATCAACTTTGTGAAAATTAAAATAACTGTCGTTTAAAATAATATTAGTTTGATTATACATTTTTAGACTAAAGAAAACTGGCCTTAAAAAATGGCGTCGGGAAATGTTTTTTTTTCTAATCTGCTACCCCACAAGAAAAAAATAAGTAGATTCCATAGGGAAAATCCCTTACATGAGGTAATGTTACCTGGTGAACAAATCTTTTAAGCTGATTATCTGCCTATTTGTACTTAATGAAGTAAAACAAAATTTAAAAAAATGGAGTAAATTGCTAGAAAGCTTAATTTTCCGTTGCTGTGATTTTGCTGTATAAGGTACCCTGGGGTAATAACGCCAGGCAGGGTAATAACGCCAAGTGCTTATATTTTGCATAAGTATGAAAAAAATCAGGTAAATGACACCCATGTGCTCTGCGCAGAAGGAATTTGAGTCATATAAATCGGAAAAAAGAGCTTCAAGTTAATTTGTTTCATTTTTAGGTCTTATTGTTTTTACAAGCAACTAAAATTAACGCTTGATCTAAAATTTGCGAGATAAGGTTTTTGATCTGAAGACTATATTTTTTATCCAGAAATACTTTGTTTATTACATAAATTTGTAGTGTATTTCATGTACTTTCAAACTGTTGTAGAAGATTTTGGATATCTTCTCGAGGTAATTTGTAGTTTAGGATTTACTGCGCAATAAGTATCCCAGGGTAATAACGCCAGGGATTGGCGTTATTACCCCGGTTGATTCCCAACAGTGGCGGAACTGTATCCGAAGGGGGTTTATATATTAATGTGGGACAGAATTATCATCATTGTTGAAGTGGAAAGATTAAGGGGGGTGCCCAATATTTAAAAATAATCTCTCTATTTTATTTTTTATTATATTATTATTATTATTATTATTATTTTTTACTAATGTAAAAAATAATTTTTAACTCTTGTAAATAAAACTATATCAAAATGTTTTCGAGATTCGAATTCGAACATCTTCAAAATCAGGTTTCTTTTAAATTTCCACTGGAGTGTTCAATTGAATTCGAAATTTTAACTGTCCGCTTTCTCAGCGTTCGGTTTTTCAAAACTTTATAAATTTAAAATTTAACTGATGTGACAGACATTGTAACGTATGAATGTGATGCGGTTTGTGATACCACAAAATTGAAAGATGAATAAAAGGCGGGAATGGCTCACAGGATTGTGTTTTTGTACTAAACTTTTTATACAAAAGTATTATACTTAATATTCACCTATTTAGTCTCTGGTGATAGTACCAAAATTCCAAATGAAACAAAATTTCGGTAGTGTTTGCAGTTAAACTGAAAATTACAATTAAACTAAAAAAAATAAAAGAAAAATAGTGGTCTACGAGACCGGTAACATTAGTTAAAGGTTAAAATGCGATCCATGATTAAAAATCATAGAATACTGTTCCTGCGCTAAACTTTTTGTACAGAATTAATTCTAATTAAATTTAATCTATTCAAATATTTCTAACAATATTACGAGAACTCCAAACGAAAGAGAATTTCAGTTGTAACTAAGGTATAAACTGGAAAATACAAGTTAAACACTATTTTTTTTTCGGGGGGGAAGGGGTACAGTGTTCAGTCAGATCGCTAACAGCAGTTAAAGGTTAATTTTGTTGCTAATATAGAGATAATGATATATAACCATATGAATTATGTATAAAATTGAATAAGAGATCTCTTTGGGATAATATTTTTTAATCAAAAATTTTATTCAATTTATTAAAAATTTTTTAAAGCATGCTCTTTAAAACATCGACAATTTAACTGTAGGTTTGGAGAATCCGCATTAGTGTGGAGTTATGGGTTAAAAACTATTTACTAGATTACTATAATAGTATTAACCCTTAACTGCTGTGGCAAAAATTGTCGCATAACTTACTGTGAGCGGCCTGTCAGACCGCTTAATCTAACAATGAATAAAATGTTAAATTAAATTTTAGAATATTATTTTTGTATTGAACCTTATATACAGGACTATTATAAATAAAATTCAGCTATTCAAAAGTTTCTAGAGATAGTAATAGAACTCCAAATGAAACAAAATTTCCCCGGTATCTATAGTTAAACTAAAAATTGCAAGTTAAACTCTGATACTTGAAAAACTCAACGGTATGTGAGAGGCTAACAGCAGTTAAGGTTTAACAAAAATATTTATTACATATAACTCTAGTTATTATAAAACTTCACCATGATTAAAATATTAAATTATGAATGGTTAAAACCATGCAATGTTTCTTATAATCATATTTAAGCGGGACTTTTTAAGCAAAGAAAGACACAGGGTGTTATATTCTGTTGAAGCTCCCCCTCACTCCCTTTTCTTTCACTTTCACAAAAAAATCAATATTTTCTATCGCATAGAATGCATACATGGGAATATAAATACTGATTCAAATAATCCGTGAAATGTTTCTAATAATTCTATTTAAATGGTCATTTTTAAGCAAAACTTAGCTCAGGATCTGATATGCTTTTGCTATTCCCCCCGCCATCACCACAGCTTTCTTTTTCTTTCAGATTCACAAAAAAATTGTACATTTTCAATAACTTAGATTGCAATTTGTCAACTTCTAGAGCTGTAGAGTTTGTATTTTTAGAATTGGGCAATCTACATGCCATTATTCCATCTTCTTTTATAGTTTTGTTTGCATGGCGTTAGTACCCATATAGGTGGATATTAACGCCAAACAGCATTGGTCAAGAAAAAACGGCATTACATTTTATGAATACATATCTGTTAAATTATTTTATTTTATATAGATAGTCAATGAATTGCTGTATCAGATCCTATATTTGTTTGAAAGATACAATCTAAAACTAAGCCGTGAAAATTGGTAGAACTTTAACGTGGCGTTATTACCCCAGGGTACCTTGCATATAAATCCATGTGTTAACTGCTTAATTTAATTTCGTTCTATTTATTAAGTCTAATTATTATTTTTATACAGTTATAATATTTATGAACTTAGAGTACTTTTAGAATAGATAACAATCAGATAATTTTTAAATATTCGTTTGAGATTCTCATTTGAGATTTCAGTTTTTTACCGGACCCATTAATTAAAAAATATATTCTTGAAAAACTATACAACTAATCACAATATTTTAAAAAAGTGTATTAGAGAAATAGTAATAATGCACCTTTTTTAAAATACCTACTTATCATAAAAGTGGTAAGCAGCTTATAACCAAGAGATTTTCTGTGAAATTTCTCCTTTGCACTCAGATTTTATCCATAACACCAGAAAAAATCATAAAAAATTTGAGACCATTGTTAACGTTTATGTTTAGAGGGAGAAAAAACATATTTGTTTTTTATTTAAATATTTTTTTTCTCTTAAAGATTTTACTAATTAAATACTGTTTTAGACCATAAAAAGGAAAATTAGTATTTTTTTTTTTAAATATTAATATAATTATGAGGCATTCGCTTATAATTAACTATAGAAAAAAAATTGTGAACGTATTGTTCTAACTTGAGATATTTCTTTTGACGCACGCACCTAAAACACTAAAATACATTTTTTATTCTGCTGAAAACAACTTGATATAAACCAAGAAATTCAATAATTTTCACCAATAATTTTCATATTACTAAACATCGTACGAAATTATATAGGGAAATAAATAACACTGTATTACAGAAAAATCGACGTACCAGGAAAGGGTTGTCCAACGAAGACAAAAATTAGTTCCAATGAAGATAAAAACATGATTTAAGCGTCAATTTAAACACACACATGCACACCCACACACAAGCAAAAAAAAATTAGAAATGTGTAATACAATAAAATATTTTGAAAATTTATAGATTTTTGGATTTGGGAGCCCCATAAAGCATTCTTTGTTCTTTATAATGTGTTTCTTTGCTTTCTTTGTTGTTTAAGTCGATATAATCTATGATGAAATAAATAAATTAAGTACTGACAGTTTTAACATCTTCTATATCTTTTTAGGGCTGTAAATATCATAAACCTAAATCCACTCAAGAGCAGCATACTTAAAAATATACATTTTTTCTTAAAAAAGGAGATACGATGTAATCGCAAACAAAAATACACAATCGTCTATCTGAAATTGTCCCTGATCTCTAAAAGTGAGTTTTATCGTCAGAAAACTTTGAAAACCACATAAAAAATTTAACAAGCATACTGGATTAGAGAAATACATTCACTGCAAAAGATTTTCAGAAACATTCCGAATGGTTTTTATACTTTATTTATCAGTTTTCAGTCTACCCAGAATATACGTTTTCAGATTCTCACAAATTATTTTGTAAACAATATCATGTTCAACAAACATGTTTTGCAGATAAACATCATAAACTAACGCTAAAATAGTATTATTTTGGTACGCTGGAAAGCATAAATTCAGTTACGTATCTTAACACTTAAATTCCGTATGTTGCCTTATGGCAAGATACCCATTTTGTCCTGTAAAATATTATTAGAATAATATTAAAGATTTAACGCTTTATTGTTGTCAATAAAATACGTTCTGAAAATATTACTAAATCAGTTTTTCATTTTTTTTTCAACTTTTTGCTAGTTTTTTCACCTATGGAATCTTACAAAATATTTTATTTTCCTCTAGACTAAGGAAGTAATTTTTATTAATAAGTTTTAAGTATTAATTGAAATATTATTTAAAACTAATTTTTATTTAATATTATAGAATTTTATCAAGGAGAATTATTTTTTTCAATTAAAGCCCAAGGTTTCGATACGCAAAAAACTGTTTTTAGCCGTAAACCACACTTGAAAGAAAATATGATTTTTTCATAATTTATTTCATAAATAGAATCCAAAAAACATTTTTAAATCAATTTTTCAGAAAAAAAAACATGCTTTTGAGGATTAATACGTATAACTGGATAGCAAGTTTGAAGGTGATATTCTGATCGAGCATTGTAGATTAATAGTTAAAGAAAATTTTTTAGAAAAAATTTAGAAAAAAACTGGCAACAAATGAAACTTCGTTTTTTTAAAAATAAGTTACATTTGTCCAATATGGACAGTGCTGTCAATATGGACACCCGTAATATTTTTAAAAGTAACAATTTTGATAGAGAAATCGCACTACATATCCGTGAAGAAAAGCATTTGAAAATATAATTAAGCCAGGAAAGTACAAAAAAGCGCGCTGTTCATCATTTAGAAGGAAACTCGTTCTTTAGTGGTGTGCTGATCGTAAATACAGATAAGTTTAAATTCTTATCGACATTAAAAAATTACTTTAAATATTAAAAAGTGGAGTGTTTTAGAAAGCTTTTTAAACATATTTTCAATTGCTATTCCATATATTGCTTAAAAAGTTTTCGTTATTTATTTATTACAAGATTTAATAAATCTACTCCCGATTCCCAATCGGGCACCTTATGTCCACATTGAAAGTACAGCAGGTGAATCTTCAGATTCACAAAAATAGAAAGCTAAGCAAAGCCAACCGCCATTTCATAATATTTTGTAGTAACTTAGGTGCTTTGCATCGGTCTTCGAAGAGCCACAAACGAAAATGTCCGCCCGTTCCTAAGTGCATGTTCTGAAGATATTTCCTGTGCCCAACACTCCCCTGCAATAGCTTAAGATACATTTTTTAAATCTTCTTTCCTCTAAAATTTCACAGAAAAGTGGTTCTTCCATACACCTTTTGTAGTAGATCAATAAGGAGCCACCTGTCAATGATAGGGACTAGTGGTTCGTTATATGGACATTTGTAAACATTTTTTGTTTTCATCATTTAAATTAAACCGGAATAGTTACAAGGTCGCTAATTTTAATAATGATAGTCAACAGTCCAGGGATCATGGTTATATATTTTTGAAGTTCTATTACGTGTACATGGGGGTGAAAAAATAGATTTTCCTTAGGGTGTCCATATTAGGCACAGGTACTTTACTTCTTTTAATATCGACCTATATATTGAATACACAAATTTGTAAAGAAGAAACAAATATTAACAACAGTACGAGAGGTCCCCCTGCATATCATATGTCGAATAGATGCATTTGGAGTAGGGTGAGCGGGTCGATTGTGCGTGCAAATGAATTATCGATGCCGGAAAACAGATACAGAATAATGTGATCTTTTTGACTGCGAAAGAAATATCAGAAATTGAAATTCATACCCGAATGTCTGCGGCGACGTATGATGCATACAGTATGTCACATGAGGGTGTGTTTGAGAGTAACACACGATTGGTTGGATGTTACTAAAAGACAGAAATTAGTCAGGACAGGTTCTTCGTGCCATTACGTGTTCTGCCATTACTGCCAACAGACGACAAATGGTGGAAGACTTACGGCTGATGTTGAACATTAGTCACAACAAGTCATTTTGATCTCCACAAGTCATTTTGACAGAGCATCTGAAGTAATACAAAAATCTTGAGCAGTGGGTTTTCCACAGGCTGAAAGAGAAACATAATTTGAATACGAACTTAATATCATACGAATTGAATAATTTCCAACTGAGCGAAAAATTGCCCAGGCCGGGAGTCGAACCCGGATACTTGGCTTACAAGGCCAATGCTTTGCCTGTTAAGCTACCGGGGCGACAGCCGGCTGGGATTGTTTGCTCAGATAACCTGATTGGTCATAGCATCTGGTCTGTCATTTAGACAGTTCAACAGAATTGACCATAGGTAAAGGACCTCCATTTGACGATGGGTACGTAAATGTACTATTAATAGTGTATCTACGCTCATATAGCATATCTATTTTTCGCTCAGTTGGAAATTATTCAATTCGTATTATTACTTTACCAATCAGTTAGATTGTGTTGAAATTAATAGTGGAACTTAACATAGCTACGACACCTCAGACAGTATATTGTTGCAAAGTATCGTTCCCTACCCTTATTTTTGTTGGAAACGAAACATGGTGTCATCATTCTGTGCCAGAAAACAACCATCAGTGGAAACAAATAAAGCGCAGGTAATCTCCCCTCCTCCCACCTTAAACTAGTCGTTGGGGGCCACCGTAATACTTACACATCATGGATATATATATGAAAATAAAACATATGAAACTATTTATACAATGCATTGCAATTCAAAAACAAAATTTAAATATTGTTAATATACATAGTAATACTATATTGAAGAACTGCTGATGTATCAATTTCGACAAATTATATAAAACGCCAAACTACTCAAGTAGTACCGAACTGCGTAAAAGAAACATCCTTATAACTCAAAAAATAATAATTCTATTAACTAACAATTACCTGCGTCGGATTAAGCGTCTCATTTCCAATTAAAATATACTTCTGAATTGAAATTTGAATGAAATACAGGGTCATGAAAAATCGAAGAATGTGGAAAACAAGATTACAAATATCTCGGCAACTAATAATCCGATCGACTTCATTCTTTATGCAAAATGTGTGTTATTTTATTTTTTTTACGTCCATTCCTTAGAACAAAAAAATTCGACAATTTTTATATACCTTTCATCAGAACGAATTTTTCGGGAGTCCGAAAAAAATAGTTCCGGATAATCGAGGTTCCTGATATTAAATAGGGTTCGTCCCATTCTTACATACTAACTACATACAAAATTTCAAGTCTCTATCTCAATTTGTTCGGGAGATAGAGCGTTTACAGACAGACAGACTGACAGACAGACAGACAGACAGACGGACGGCAAAGTTTTTTTTTTCTAAAAATATGTTTTTCGGAATCTCCACTATCTAAAACGTGTAAATCCGTCAAAAATTTTTTTGCTATTTTCAAAACGATTGCAAGACTTACCCTATACTACGTATGATGGGTAAGTAAAAGGAAAGTCCTGCATTCGAGCTCCGGAAAAGTCATACTGATCTTTTAATGACTGTAAGGATCGCTCTAATTATTGAGCTTATGGAACAAAGTGTTACAATAGTAAGTAGAAACTTTGCAAAGATTGAAGAACGCTATCAAGTTCACACACGCAGGAATGTTGGCAGATTGCATCAATCTCTTGTAGGATCGTGCCCGCCAACTTTTTGGTCAGGTTGTTTTGATTAGACTGCAGTTGTTTCGCTAGAAAACCCTTACATATCCAGCATACCTTTCAGATCTCCATGCTATTTCTATATTTTTGAAACACCAGAGAAAGACGTTTGTTGCAGTCGATTTGCTTCGGGCAAAAAGTTGCAGCACTAGGTACAATCATAGCTTTGTTAAAAAAAAAACAACAAACATTCCATGATGTCTTAATGTCGTAGAAGGGGATAAATGTACAGCTAGCACGATTACTTTTGAATGGATAAACAAATCATTTCTTTTTTTTTTCTTCTATCTCATTGTCATTTGAAAAACCTTTATAAAATAACCGATATAAAATGGAATTTCATTTGTAGTGTTAATGAACAGAAAAAAAAAAAGATCCACGTTTATTTTTTCAAAAAAAAAAAAAAAAAATCATAAGTTTATTTTTAAAATTCATAAAAAAAGAATAAAAAACATTTATACATTCCACAGATATGTAAAATGAGGGAAATTTATAAAAGATTAACTTAACTTCTGTGGTCTTGAGAGAGTGCCGATAATGCTTTATTTAGAAAGTAAAGATATCTAGGTTGAGTGTAGCAAATTAACTAAATACTTTTTTGTGATGTTCTAAACAGAGTATTTTTTCATAAATGCAATTTTATGCACTTATATATGTTGATCTGAGCAAAATAATTAAAAGTTTAATGGTTAAATTAATATCTTCACAAATCTCATATTTTCATTAATTTCATTCATTGATATATTGAGTTTTGTTTCGTTGTAACTGTTGAGGCATAAACAAATCAGGTAGAATAAGAAATTTTCATGTATTTTAAAATCATACAAGCTTTCATAACAGTGTTATTATGTACATTCATGTAATAAAATTAAATTTCATCAATAAAAGTTAATAAACAAACAAAGCGGTCTGAGAAATGCTAAAGATTTAATTAAAATATTTCTTTAGTGTTATAAATTATTTAATCTGAACAGGATGTTTTGCTTACGACAGCTGTCTTCTAAAATTTTAATCGGAATATTTAAAGCATGGTAGAAAAGGAAGAAAAGATATATGTTAAACTATTAATATATTTTAGTAGTTTTTAATTTTTTTTTCTTCCAACATTTATGTGCGTAATTTTTTGTTTCATTTTATTTCTTAGTAGCGTGTTTTATACGCATAGGAATTTCGACGTGAACCTTGATCCCAATGAAATATTTAGGTAAATTTTATCGTGTGTTTTAAAATGAGTACTTTTCTGGAATGTCTTTTTATATAGCTGAAAACAATAAGTATGCCACTACGATATTTTATCTTTAACCCTCTACGTGTTTGGAGCGTAAGATTCCGTTTTTAAGCTCCAGTTTTCACTGCAAGATAAGCAGTGTTTAAGATACAGTCGACTCTCGTTAATTCGAAATCGGATAATTCGAATCTTTGCATAATTCGAACTATACATGAAGTCCCGAAATTTTCAATGGCAGAATAACATTAAACATTTTCATTAATTCGAACTCATTTACCCTTGAATTCGTTTAATTCGAAATAGTAGAAAAATTCCGATTTTTCATTTTTCTTTTCTTTCTCACCGATTTCCGGTCATTTGAATAATTTTCTTTCTTTGATTTTTGTGAAAATTGTTCCGAACGAGTATACATATTATCCAATGTATTTGATATCCACTTTCTTAGTGCCCCGTCTGTCCATCAGTGACGCTTTAAATTTTCCTTCCAATGTGTTTTTTTCTAATGTTTTAATTAGTTTATGTATTTATACATTCTAATTTAATATTAAGTCCTATTCTAATGATAACAGACGAAATAAATTAAAAAAACACCATAACATTAATCACTTTGTAATAGTACCATAATAAGCAATGTTTTAATTTATGTTTTACATAATTCGAACTTCGGATAATTCGAACATTTCTTGTGGTCCCGACGAGTTCGAATTAACGAGAGCCGACTGTAATATAATTTTATCGATTTAATCAATTTTCAATGCATATGAGAATGATTAATACTCTCATGAATTACGTTCATATTTTTTTATATAATGTTGAAATAATCATATTTTCTGAGCATTTAAAACGAAATGCAGAGAAAATAATATTACAAATTTACCTTTTACAAGACGTTCAGAGGACTTAATTGTACCAAGCAAAAACAACACTCGTAGTTAATCATTTACAGTACAATTTGTTAAGGAACAGAAGATAGTAATATAAAACATCTAAACCATACCGAACGATCATATCAACGCAAATTTTTGAAATAGACCTTTTTAAAAAAGCTAGTCTCTCATACACGGGATAAATTCGTCAAAGAACTTTCCTTTGGAATTTTATAAATAAGCAACGTGAACAGGGACCTCGCTAAGGGCTGGCAAACATTTGCAAATTCTGTTACACTTGGCAAATTTGTTTACGACTTTAATAAGAACTATAATACACTATTTTTCATAGACCTGGCGAAAGTTACAAATCTAATTGGGACTATTATTAAACTTTTTACAAATAAGATCTATATTGCATTTTCTAATTGTGGTAATTTGGAAAAATAATAATACTGCCTAGCAAAATTATAAAACTGTTTAACAAATTTGTTAAACTTTCTTCTCTTTAAATCAAATCTATGATACATTTTCTAATTCTGGTATATTTGGCAAAATTACTAAACTAATTGGTAAAATCACTTTTCTAGAAAAACATTTTATCTGTAAATTATTGAACACTTGCACTTAGCAAAGTTACATATTTAATTGGCAAATTTGTTTACAACTTTATTGAGAACAATGCATTTTTTATTTCTCATAGGTTTGAAAAAATTTACAAATGTAATTTTCAACATTAGTAAACATTTTACAAATAAGATCTATATTACATTTTCTAATTGTGGTTGGTAAAATTATAAAACTGTTTGGCAATCTTGTTAATCAAATCTATGACAGATTTTATAATTCTGGTAGATTTGGCTAAATGTAAATTCTAATTGACACAATCATTAATTGTTTTAATTAAAATTATGTATTATGCCTTTAGTTATTAAAATGGTGATGTGCAATAAAATTTGATTAACAAATAAGTTTTGGAACAAAAAGTGACTTGTTCTTGTATTTTTGGAATAAAAAACAGAAAATAATTTTGTAATTTTAATAGCATTTTCGAAATAATAAAAACAGTTGTCGATTTGTTATATATATATGTGGGAATATTGAGTGATTAGCTTATGATTTAAGCAAAACAAATATTCTTGATAAGATAAAAAGGTTTACTAGACATAAAATATATACGTAGCATTCAAAAATAACAGTAGAACTGAATAATATTTAAAATAAATAAGCTTCTCTGAGCTTTGGATTAAAAATCCATCCAACTCGCCATCGCTGAAATCTATAGAACACCTCGTTCTTTTTTATGCATCATCACGTGAGTCTCAATTGGGATATCACGTTCATTAAATCATTGAGTATATTATCTTTAATTGCTTAATACTTCATCCTTTATACCCACATTTTCGGTCATCCTGACGTTCCTGGCGACCTCGCCAGCTGCCTATTAAAATTTAGACACAAATTTATAGAAATAAAACAGGTAAATATAAAACAACAACATCTATCGTTACAAGTAAACATAAAACAAAAACATCTAACATTATGCAGATGCATTACCCCACGGCTTGACGTATTTTGCAATAGTGGATATCTTGTCCACCATGGTCTCCAATCCTCTTTGCATCATAATGATCATGTGATTTTTCTATAATGTTTTTATTAGGTCCATGGAATTTTCTCCTTTTCATTCCTGTTCCATACTGCATTTCTTGGATTAACTCGGTATCATTTAATTCATATCTGTTAGGTACTTTTCTCATCATGTTAAATTGCTTTCTATAACTACCATTACTCCAAAAATATAGATTTCTACGCGGACCATTAAAATTTGTTTTTATGCTTCTTTTGCCTTTAAATTTAAAAGTATCCTTTTCACACGGTTCAGCCCTTTCTTTTTCAAAAATTTCATATTTTCTTTCTGTTTGCTGTACCTCTAAATGTTTCTGTTTGCTGTTTCTCCAATTTTCATATGTGTGACGTTTTCCATCAAAATTATTTCTCGAATAATATTTCTTTTCTTCATCTCTATCATTGTAATCACGCTTCTTGTAATTTCTGATAAATTTCTGTTTATTTGCATTAACTCCTTCAACATTCCTTTCTTCCCTCGTATTTTTCCGTTTATAATATTTTTTAATTTTCCTCGTTTCATTTTTATTTTCATTGGCGCGTGCACATAAATTGCGTTTTTCTTTTAGGTCATTCATTCGTCCTGTTTGTGATGTCTCGTTTCTTTCATTCAATCTTTTCTTACTAATTAAATTTTCTTCTTTCTCATTTATTTCTTTTCTAATTTTCAAATTTCTCACGTGATTCAAATCAATTTCATTTTCTTCTATGACTCTCGCGAAATTAATCAAGTGATTACCTCCTGCATTATTATCATTTGCAAGTATAACATTTTCATCACGTGAATTATCTAACGTAGACGTTTTCATTTCATTATTATTTTTGGCAGCATGATTCAATTTTATATCAGAATTCTTCTGAACTTTAGTGTAACCTACTTGAATACTATTGCGTTTGCCAACGATCTTAATTCCGTTCTCGTCTATCGCCAAATTTAATTTGCTAATGACATCATATCCCAGTAAAATATCATATTCAAGAGATTCTAGCACGTACAAATTTGTTCTGATTAGAAAACCATCAATATTAAATTCATATGGGAAGTATCCTTTTGGATAAACAACTATTTTATTTATGCCGGACAAAAAGATATTATTTGAAAATAATCTTGGCGAGCCTATTTTCGTATAATATTCGTAACTCACCAAACTGATATCACTTCCAGTGTCGAAGAAGATCTGTGTCTTTTCACCGTTAATATCAATATTTTTCATGTAATCTGATTTGGCACTGTTAGTTTGCTTGATTACTGCGGAATTCATCTCTTTGTAGTTGGATAATCGCGGATTTTGGCTCCGATTTTGGCTGTCATTTTTTATTTGTTTATTATTCCCATTATTACACTGCGATATTACGTGGCTAAGACGATTACTTTTGAAACACATAATTTGTGCCCTGTTCTTTTCATTTAAATAAGAAAATTCATTTACATTATCTGTATTATCTTTAAATTGTTGTCTTCTTAAAGTATTATAACGTTGATATGGTAACCATGGTTTTGTGTTGTTGTTTTCGCGCATTTTTGGCTCTCTTTCTTCAAAGCGGTGTAAATTTCTATTCAGGGTTTTAATATTACGTCTTGCTGTTTCGTAATCATCTAGTTTACAAACTAATGTATCAACACTTTTAATTTTGGGAAGATCATCGATGAAATGTTCCTTCATTTCTATCGGTAATCTTCTTTTGATTTGATCTACCAGTATTAATTCTTTTAAATCTTCAAAATTCGACACATCAAGACCGGTAATCCATTCTTCTAAATAATTCCTTAACTCAAATGCTAGATCGCGCCAAGTGGCTGAATTTTCTTTCTTATGCGACATTAATTTTTGCCTAAACTCTTCTGGCGTCAATTTGAATCTTTTGAGCAGCAAGTTTTTTACATAATCGTAGTTATTTGTTAATGTTTCTGGTTCTCTAGTTATAACATTAGCAATTTCTAGCGGCATTAAACTTAATAAGTGCATGACCCAATTCTCTTTTGTTATATTCATCCTAGAAATCTGTCTCTCGAATAGAGCTAAATAGATACTAATATCACCCTTCCCATCAAAGTGTGATATTAATTTAGACAAATCTGGTTGCTTACCTGAACCAGTTACAGCCGAACCGTCACTTGTACTTGTCATATTTCCTTGAAGTTCAATTTTCCGTAACTCGTACTCCATCTCCATCTTCTTTTCTTCTAATCTTCTTTCTGCTTCTAACCGTAGCCGTCTTTCTTCTTTTTCTGCTTCTAGTCTTCTTTCTTCTTTTTCTGCCTCTAGCCTTCTTTCTTCTTTTTCTGCTTCTAGTCTTTCTTTTTCTATTCTCTCCGCGGCAATAACTTCAAGTCGAACTTTTACAAAATTTTCTTCATAATCCTTCGATTCAGTCACCAACTTTATCAAATCAATGATTCTTGGACTCTGAGGCACAATTATACCTAGATCATCACACAACGTTAACAAGTCCGCCTTTCTAGCTTTATTCAGAACAGACATTATAATTTTTGTTTACACTTCAACAAAACAATATAGTGCACTATCTTGCAGGCTTGATCACGGATAATTTCTAATCATTACA
Organism: Maratus speculifer; assembly: GCA_964019185.1. Taxonomy (NCBI): domain Eukaryota; kingdom Metazoa; phylum Arthropoda; class Arachnida; order Araneae; family Salticidae; genus Maratus; species Maratus speculifer. The sequence goes on along the minus strand of OZ025298.1, from coordinate 109,783,503 downwards.
CATATAACAAACAGTTCCTTTTTTACATAATACGTATTAGTTTAAAAACAAAACATTTTTCTTAGACTTAGACCTTCTTAGTGTAAAATAGCTTTCATCGTGAAATTCAAATTCAAATATAAATCAGCGAAATCATTCAAATCCAAGTCATTCAAATCCTTCAATCCCGGCAACGAACCCCCAAAACTTGTGGGAATATTGAGTGATTAGCTTATGATTTAAGCAAAACAAATATTCTTGATAAGATAAAAAGGTTTACTAGACATAAAATATATACGTAGCATTCAAAAATAACAGTAGAACTGAATAATATTTAAAATAAATAAGCTTCTCTGAGCTTTGGATTAAAAATCCATCCAACTCGCCATCGCTGAAATCTATAGAACACCTCGTTCTTTTTTATGCATCATCACGTGAGTCTCAATTGGGATATCACGTTCATTAAATCATTGAGTATATTATCTTTAATTGCTTAATACTTCATCCTTTATACCCACATATATATATATATATATATATATATATATATATATATATATATATATATATATATATATATATATTAAATGTATATAAAAACTAAAAAAAAAAAAACTTCATCACTCTCTGCTTAAAAGCATCTCAAATTACTAGATTCGCAGAATATTAATTGCTGCCATTGTCATTTAGTCGTGATAACGAAAAATCGGGTATGAAAATTATCGATCAATTAATGCTTTAAAAAATATTGAGATTAATATATTTATTAAATTTTAATGCTTTGTTACCGCAGAAAAAAGAAGTCAGTAGTTAATACAACAATGTGAAAATTTCCTTTGCTATGCATAATTTCAGGAAACGTGTCTTTGCAATTTTACAAATAAAACAGCAAATTCTGAACTGTTACCCTGAATTATTTTCTTGGATTGGATAAGATTTTAAAAAAGATTATTTTTTGCTTAAAAAATATTCAGCGGAGTGATCTTAACAAATCTGTATTAAGCTCTAATAATATCAGATTTAATTACATTTATCTATGTTTAAGAGAAATTTATCCTTCTTTGCTTCAAGCAAGACCATCTGTCCACGGCATTTTCCAAATTTGAGATAGTTATCAAACCTCCTTCACATTTCATCAACATCAAATTATTAAGCCTCTTATCAAACACTGTTGGTCTTCAAACACATTTTGCAATTTTTAATTGGCTGAATGCCCTTTCATTCGCACTGAATCATAGCCTTCTGTTACAATTAACTGACACATTCTGAAAGTCAGTTTTAAAGCTTTTTTGTATTGAATCACATCATTTGTTAAATCATCCATTCATATTATCTGTTTCTACTTGCATATTTCAAAGATTACTTGTAATTCACTCTGAAGCATGCAGTCATCAGGCAGACAATTTGGAGGGGACATTTTTACAGCCTTCTTTATTGCCTCAAATGTCAAATTATCTTTATTTAACGGAAAAGGAAAAATGAATACAGTGGGTAAATTGATATTTTAATAGCATCAACGTCAAGATATTTACATAGAGTATCAAGAACAGTCTAAAATTCTTTTCTATAAAACTTTTCATTTTTTATACATTCACCAAACTTCTCCAGTTTCAGCCGTCTTCTATGATGTAGCTGAAATTCCTGTTCAGGATCAATTGTAAGGGTCACAGAAAAATTTTCTGCTTTTCCGATTGAATTGTTCATATCAATGCTGTTAGTATACATTTGTTTACGAATAGTAAATGTACTTTTGATAATTGCAATAAAGTCAATTAGGTTTAGATCATGTGTTTCTGAATTTTCTGATAAAATTTTCATTTTATTCATTATATTTTTTAATAAAAATTTAGCCAACAATGAAGTCATATGATTTTATCATTTTGTATATTCTATATGTTTTTGTTTTTGTAATACTATCCAGATCTTTTTGTTCAGTTATATTTCCAAGTATAGAAAGGATGAATTCAAACGATGTATTTACTATTTTTTATAGTTTCCGCTCTGACTGTCCACCAAGTTTTAGACATTTTTTTTCAACAAAAGAGCGTTTTCAACTTCTTTAATTTTATTTTTCAGTAGTCTAAAACATTTAGAACTTGAAATAAGAAAACGTAGAATATTTCAAGCGTGTCACATAAATCTCGAATAATGATTCTAATTCTGCAACTATGCCCTAAAGCTGTATTCGTTTTTTGATCTTGTCATGAAATGTATGGTATTTGTTGCCCAATGATCTCTGACAGTTTTTGTTGAATCTCATTAAACTATCCGGACATGAAACTAAAAAAATCATAGTACTGAAATGCCAAGCAAGAAGATTTGATTTCTTTTATTTTTGTAAAGTCTCAAAAATATGATTTGCCGTTCCAATACCTAATTTATCAAAGTATTCAGAAATAGTTAGCAGACATTCTCTAGGCTTGCACTTTCCATCGACAGTGCGAATAAGTATTGAAATCATACCTTTATTTCAACTTTATTGAAAAAAAGAGGGTGGTTACATTATTTAAATTAAAGCAATATTCTTCTAATTATCATTATCTTACGCGCGTTTTTTTAAATTTATTTTAAAATTTCAGATATTTGATAACATTAATTTTTTAAGAGAAAGAAAAAGGGTTAAATTTTGGGGAATGTGTGTGAGGAGGAAGGCTAATTTTTTAAATCGTAGCGATAGCAATAATTCAATTTCAGATCGAGTTTTTTTATGGATTCTTCTATGCTAATAAATATTATTTTTTGAATATAAAATTTCAAAGACTGAAGACCGTGAATTCCGAGTGTATTTTGAGGGTGTGAGAGTTAATCATCCCCCTGCCCGACTTAGGAGGCAAATTTATATATTTTTTAACTCCTAATGTGATATATCATTGGGAATTCCTGTGACCGTTTTTCATATTATGCAACTCCCGTCACTTTTTCCTCAGTTCCCCTCCCCATTTCAGGGAGAGTAATTTTCAATCTTTATTCCGGTACCCGTCATGTGATATATCATTGGAAAGCGTTTTTGATTACTCTTTCATTTTATACACATCTTTCACATACTTTTGTTCAACTTTCCCGTCAAGGTACGCATTTCTTGGTGCTTCCATGTAAGTACTTGATAACTTAAAATAACAATTTTGATTTACCAATTTAAGGACAAAGTGTTTTAAGTGTTAAAAAAGATACTCTAAAAAAGATAACAAAACCCTCAATGCGATCTGCGATGACACTTACCCACTTTTTTTTCTTATAAGAATCTTAAACGATGTTCGTTGACTGGGGCAAAAGAGTACGTTGACTACTGCACTTTTCAAGCTCATTTTTCCATGAAAGCGATTTCAGTGTTGAATTTAGATTGTAGCCCGGGAGAAGGGGCATTCCCTTCAGAGCAATGAGATTTTACTCCTCGGAAGAGATGAGAGTTTGTGTTTTTGATTTTCAAAAAGTGAAATCTCTCCCAAACTCTATAATGAATGTTCCCCACATACCGGAGCCACAGAAATCCCTCCCGGAGAAAAATATTTGAATTCAACACTGACAAGGAAGGTCTCCATACTTGGCATACTCAGAAACTTTTCAAAAAAAATATATTAACTAAACTACTTAAGTATGTAATAAAGGATCAGTCAAAATTGGCGGCGTAGTCACAGAAGAAAGTATGTAAAAAAAATAATAAAATGCTTCCGAATATTCGGTGTGAAAAGACGAAAGCAACATTCGGTTTGGCGAGCAGCACTTTTTGTCGACAAAAGCAAATGATTTAATACAACTTAAAACCTAGATTTTTAGTGGCATTTAATGAATTTAATCATAAGAGTGGAAGAGTTTAATATATTATACACACACAGGTATAAATATCTTATATTACATACATATATATTGCTTGTTGCTATAGTCATTAATTTATCTCTGGAAAAATATTTTCATACATAAAAAATTCATATTGAAAAAAAAAATATTTTCATAGATTTAAGCTCATTTAAAATTGAAAGCTTGATTTTTCCATAGCAACGAAATTGAACTAACAATGGTCAATAGGACTTTGAGCTTGAAACAATTTTAATTAATTTAAATTATGAATTTCGCAAATTTGGATGGCTAAATTTGAATAAAAATACATATAAATATCGATATAATAAAATTATACCTAAAACAAACTACAACTGACAAAATTAAATTTATTTAAATTAAATTAAATAAAAATCTGAACAAGTACAACATGAAACTTTTTTTTCCTTAAAGCGTATTTGACATTAAAAAAATATTTTTGAAACTGCATTCCATCGCAAACCGATGAAAAATCGCCAAATAAGGAAATTTTCATTATTTTTTTTTTTCGGACGCTGAATTTATGTTCCGCCAAATATATATATATATTCTCATAAGACGAACATTTTGTATATTTTTTCAGATTTTTCGGAGTATGCCCATGTGGAGACCTTCCTTATGAGTGAATGAAACTTGGAAAAAAAACTATTCAAGTAGAAATGCGTAGAATGGCGTTTTCCACTTTTCTGGCTCTATGATAGAGCTCGAGTTTCAGCCGATGGTCTTTCGCTTCTTTCATCACATTTTTTTTCATCACAAATATTCGAATGCTCATTTTGATGCTTTTTTTCGTAAAATTTATGTAGCTTTTAGAAAAACGAAATTCGATTTTCTATTGTAAAATTATATGAAAAATCATGTATTCCAACTTCAACACAATTTTTGAAATCATGTATATATATATATATTTATATATATATACATACACATACTTATACATATTCTTTTTGTTGTTATTATTAAAAATGCAAGAATAGAAAAGCAAAATAGGCTTAAATTAAATTTTGAATCAAAATTTTGAAAAAAAAAATACAAATTTCTAAGCATTTATACCTTACATTCAAAAACTGGATATTAAAAAAGAAATATTGAAATGTTGTTATTTACGTAAAGCTTTTTCTGAATAAAAGAAGTTAAAAATCATGCGTTAAGCATAGATTATGAAATACTCTAAATCACTTCCTGGAATCTTTAATAAACTTCGTTGCTTAGGAAAATAAGGTGTTACTGTCCATAGCCAATTATGCATTCCAATGCTTTTGAACAGCCCTGTATTTGATCTGTCTGTTAATATGCACGCTATATAATGGGAAAAATTAGTTTATCATGAAAACGCCTAAATATACGGAATAATTCATTTTATGTTCAAACGGATGGTTTAGCCATGGGCAATCCTTTATCTCCTCTTTTATGTGACATTTATATGCATTTTGTGGAAGAAAGACTCTTCAGTTTATTTGATTTTCCGTTCTGGTGTAGGTATGTTGATGATACTTTTATCTTAATTCCTTTTGAGCTGGATCTCCAAAATCTCCTTTCTCTTGTCAACTCTGTTGATCCTTGCATCCAGTTTACTCTTGAAGTCGAAGAATGATTCTCTTCCTTTCCTCGATGTCTTGGTTACTAAACACCCTGATCGGTTCTCTGCCTCTGTTTATAGAAAACCTTTCGCTGTATCTCTACCTCCGCATGCTTTTTCTAACCATCCTCCACAGCATAAAGTGGCTTCTTTTTATACTTTTGTTTACAGAGCACTTCGAATTTCTTCTGACTCTTCTGCTCTAAATAAAGAAATTAGTTACCTCAAATCTCTTGCCCTCAATCGTGGTTATAATCCCTCTTTGATTGACAAAGCTCTGTATAAATTTATTAAGCCTAAACGTCTTCTTACTGATTCTAATAATTCGTCTAATATTAACTCTATTGTTCTACCTTTTTATTCTCCTCTTTGTTTCAAAATAGCTAAAATCCTTTCTCGTTTCAATTTTAAAGTTATCTTCAAACCTATGAATAAAATTAAATTCTCGTCTTTGAAAGATCCTATTCCTGTTGAGAACCGGTGGGGTGTTTATTTTATTCCTTGCTCTTGGAATTTGGGTTATATTGGTCAGACCAGAAGAGCGTTGAAGAAAAGATTGGAAGAACATCAGAGATACATTAAAAATCAGGAATTATCTAGGTCTTCCATTGCTTCTCACTGTTGGTCTTCCGGTCATTATTTCAATTTTTCCATGGCCAAAATTATTTCTAATCCTGCCTCTCCTTCTCATTTAGATACTCACGAAGCTTATTTTATTTATAAAAATTGTAATACTCTTGTCAACGATCTCTCTTCATCCCCCTCCCTTTCTCCTGCATGGAAATTACTTTTGTAGTTTATTATTATTACTATAATTATTTTTAGTTTTTATTTATTTTTTTTTTCATTTATTTTATTATATCATTTTTTAATTAATTAATTTAATTTTAATTTATTTTGATTTTGATTTATTTATTTATTGTTATTTGATTTATTTATTTATATTTTATTTTTTGTTTTATTTTATTTATTTTTCAATTGTTTTCTTTATCTTTTATTAGTTTTTCTCTGCAACCTGGGTTCTTTTAGCCAGCACCACCTGGGGCACTCTTTGTAATCTCCTCCCTCCTTCTTTGAGTTTATCTTTACTTTTCTCTTCCTCCTTGGCTCTGACAAGCAGCGCCACCTGTCGCACTCTGTGTAATCTCCTCCCTCTTTATTTCACTGTTATTTCCACTCTGTCTGTTGTGACACGTGTTTGGACCAGCTGATGACGAGCGGTAATTTTGCAGCTCGAAACGCGTCCTGTTTAACTTTTCTTTTTATGGTGATTTAATAAAGTTTTTATATTTATTGATATATATTTATCGCCAGTATTTTCGGTGTTTCTCAATAAGTGGGCATTTTGACACAATTTCTCGAACCGAACGTGATTGAAAAATTGAGGATGTATTCAAATAGCAAATTGCTTATTTCTGACGCATTTTTAAATTCAATTTTGCTCTCAAACACATTCAATAGGAACTATATACTGTACCATAATGGTAGATTTTCGCATAAAGTCATAATATACTTCCAAAATGCTGGCATTCTGGGCATTTTGAGCCGAATTTTGCTTAAAATAATTCTTATAAAACCAGCTCTTACAGAAAAATGAAATAAAAAATTCTTGAAAAGCGATCAAATAAAATTAGTTAACTGGGTTTATGATGGAGATCATCGGTAGTCATTCTTATCGAGCATGTGGGTTCGCTATAAAGTAGCGAAAAATCTTCAATACGGAGAAGTTCAGAATTGTATGTACTGCATGTTTTATTCCAGTTCATCAAAACCAGGAAAACAAATGCGCTGGTTGGCGCGAGAGATTCTGCCCACCGCAGGAGCGTAGCAAAATCCTTTTACATTTAATATCCAAGGATAAGAGTTCAATCATGACAAATATATTTTTTTTGCAGGCTCAAGTTTTGGTGAATAGCATTGGTATTATCGGCAATAACAAGCTCTGGATCAACAATTTCGATTATAGAAGGTATTCATTTGATTTCCGTTACATAGACTTACAATGATAGTTGTCAAAGTGTAGAATTTGAAATAATTAACGCTAAACGATAAAAGGATGCGTATGGCAACTCAAAACCACAAAGCATATATCATTTACAGTGGGTTTCCAAAAGTCCCACGGGATGAGAAGAAAAAAACAAACCGTAAACAGATAAAGAAAGAAAATAAATAGGATACTACAGTTGTTTTTTAAGCAAGTAGTGTTGTACAGATGAATCAATTCTGCCAGGTTACAATCCTCAATCAAAAGTTGTTGCTAGGGGGTAAAGTACATATAGTTAGAGGAAAATACCAATGCCACGTTTTGGTTTTAAAGAATTATATTTAGAGATAAAATGAAATCATACTTTAAAAGAAAACGCCCGTTACCAAATGAATAGAATTAATGGGATTAAAAATTTACCTTATTAAATAAAGTTACGAATTTAGAGAATATTGTAATTTTAAAAGGGGGAAGGATTCTTTTTTTTAAGTAATATGTAATATTTTTTACATATTCTTGATTTACAGTACATCAATTTCCAAATTAATACATTATTTACCTGAGCTATAATAAAAAGTACATTTTAAAATGTGTTTTAGGTAGCTTTCATTGCAAAAAGTTAAAAGCTACCTATTGCAGCCGTCCGGGGGGAAAGCACTTGCGGAAAATTTTGGTATATTTTCATCGATCATGACTCCCAGAACCCAAAACCACCCTCTTTTCAAATGTTGACCGATGAGCCTATGAACCGATTTGGATGAAACTTGGTACGTATATAGTACATACAAATATCTCGACGAGTTCCTTGGACAACGTCATCCGCCATCTTGTTTCAAAATGGCGGTCATTTAATTTTTTTTAATTTAAAATTTAATGCTAATAATTTAAAAGTTGAAAAATATATATCTTTTAACGAACAAAGCTTCTTCTTCTTTTTTCTAACAAAATTTCTATAACTTTTTTAGTTTCATCTATATCTTAAAAAAATGACTGAGTTACAGCACTTTGAATTTCTAGTGTGGCTAACATTTTGAAACGATCTGATTTTTGTCACGTGATAACACGCTTATTTATGAACCGATTTGGACTTAACTTGGTGTGTACATAGTATATACTGAGGCCTGGACCGAGTTCGTTAGCCAGTTAAATCCGCCATCTTGTATCAAAATGGCGGCCATTTAATTTTTTTTAATTAAAATTTAAAATTAGGTGCAAAAATGTGAGAAATTGAAAAAGGTTTTTCTTTTACGCATTTGAACTTGATACAAAGACTCCAGAGCTTCTTTTGTTTCGTCTGAATCTTAAAAAATGGCTGAGTTATAGCACTATTAAATTCTAGTGTTAATCACATTTTAAAATGATCTGATTTTCATCAAGTGATTACCCGCGCATTTATAAACCGATTTAGATTTAACTTGGTATGTACACAGTACATAACGATGCTTTGACCGACTTCGTAGGCCAGTTCCATCCGCTATCTTATTTCAAAATAGCGGAATTTTATTTTTTTTTAAATTTAAACTTTAAAATTAGGTACGAAAAAGTAAGAAATTCAAAAAGATTTTTCTTTTCTGTGTTTGACCTTGATACAAAGATTCCAGAACACTTTTTGCTTCATCTATATCTTTAAAAATGGTTGAGTTATAGCACCAGTGCTGTTGACACTTCGAAACGGTCTGAAATTTTTTAAGCGATAATACGTCTCTTTATAAAACTGATTTGGATATAAATCTGTGTGTGCATAGTAGATACCAATGTCTTGACCGTTTTCACTTCTCAACTTTATCCGCCATCTTGTTTTAAAATGGTGGCCATTTAAGTTTGTCAAAAATATTTTAATGTATAATGATGTACAAACAAAAGATTAGGAATTAAAAAAAAATATTTCTGAATGTTTGATCTTAATACATGAATTCCGAAGTATTTTTGTTTTGTCTTTACCTTAATAAACGCCTGAGATATAGCAGTTTATATCTCTCATGTGGGTGGCATTTTTTAAAAATCAATTTACCCGCTACAGCACTGTATATATTAATCGATTTCGATGTGAGTGTGCATGTGCACAAGAATTAATATTTCGACCAAGTTCATTGGGTTCATCAATCATGTTTTAAAATGGCATACGCTTCATGATATTGTGGATTTTGGCAAGCTCTTAAAATAAATTCAGCTTGAATAAAAGATGACTAATTTCTAAAAATTTTAGTATTGACAAAATAATTGTATAATTTTAGTACTGACAAAAACTATTATTCAATATAATCGGATTTAACTAATTTGAGCTTCGTATGTTTGAATAATATAATTTAATTTAAAATGAATAAATAAATAAACATATGAAAGCTACCTCTTCCTGCCGGTACTGCCAGAAGGGCTTTTGTTTATGCCATTTTGTACTTAAAATTTTTTCCAAAGTAGTGTTCTTTTGTTGAATGTTTTAGCTGATTCATGCTCCCCAAATCTATTACAATACCTTTAAATGTGAGGAAATAAAAAATTTAAAATAAAAACAATTGACTTCGGCAACGAATATTAAAAATAGCTCAGAATGTCGATAGAACATCGTTTCACGCATTCAAAAATTTCAGTTATACAAACGGAAAATGTACATATTGATAGAAAGGATATTAAAATTTAAATTAAGAGAAATCATAAAAAAGAAAAGCAATAAGATTGCACGTTACTGATAGGATCTACATAAATCTCCCGCTTTTTTATGAAAACGATACAATGCTATATAATCCGTTTCGGGTCCTTTTTTTAACGTTTAGAAAAAAATTACATTTATGTTAATAAGGTTTTCACTAGCTATCCTAAAGGCTTGATTAAAGTTTAACGAATATTTCATCGTCTGAAACTTAACGAATGTTGTTGTTTTGCGAGCTATTCAATTTGTTTTTCTACGACATGGGCTGAGGAAGAGCTTTTAGGGAAAAACTTAATTACAAAAAAATTTAAACGATATTACAACTTTGTATTATGTTTCTACTCCTTCTGGAAAAAAACATTTATTTTCAACAATTCAATGAAATTTATGTTTGAAAGAATCGCAAACGGTACAACGAGACTTCGACTAACATTTATGAATATTATTAATACTAAATGACAAAACGTTAACAACGCACAATAATGCATAATCACATGGTAACATCATTACATGTTAACAGTAAAGTATTAAATAAAACAAAATAATACTCAATTAAAAGACATGTACATTAATTGTACACCGGACCAGAAAGGGTTAATTCCAAAATATGGATGCAAGAATCTGTTAAGAAATGGCTTTAAATTGATTGAATTGGTGATAATGAATCCAAATAAATGAAATACTGATTAGTATTGCTTACGAAATACAAATATGGAATTCGAAATTCCATTAAACATATTTACAGTATATGTGGACATATATTTCACTATTAATTATGCATTGATAATAAAAGTGAAACAGTAAAATTAATAAAAGAGTTTTAATAAGCCTTTTATGCCAGCAAAAGAGTTGATATTTAACATCTGTCATCACGTAGCTTTGTAGCAGCCACTTAAACATTTAAGTTAATTTTTTTTTCTTTGTTTAAAGTGGTCTCGTTTTGACAGTTTTCATAGAAAAAAAATCCAACTTCTTTTAGAAAGCAAGTAAAATTCAGCTTAAAATACAGTTGATATAGTTCGGAATTATCTCGATAATTGATTTTATATATATATATACAAATATCAATACATTCTTTCGACTGATTTTGATCAGTTAAAGGAATCATATTATACAAATTTATGGTACATATGGATAATTATAGCGTTTTAAGTATGTGACAGATGTGGAACATGGGTAGTTAAAAGTTAAAAACAATCAGTGGCGTAGGAAGGGGGAGGCGGAGGGGGTGGTCCGCCCCGGGTGTCAGCCTCTAAGGGGTGACACCCAATTTTTATTTGCAAACATATACGCATAATATTATAAGATTTTGGGGAAAAAATCAAAATTGAATTTCTAGCGCACGACGCATCAGAGTGAATTTTCTTTTAAGCTATTGCATAGCTTTTATCGCGGGCTTTGAGCGCTGCGACCGAATCTAGAAATTCCGCAACGAGAAAAAAAAACTAACACTCCGGCTAACGACGTTTCAGTTCGGCAGACTACTCATTTATTCAATAAAAGAAAAAAAAAATGTTTTCTTATCGGTCATCACGCTCAAAAAGTGTAACTTGAATTAATATCAAAGAAAAAGAAAAAAACTTGAATCAAAGACCCCCCCCCCCCCAAAAAAAAAACTGCATAAATAAAAAATAAATAAATAATTATAATTGCATTTTTAAGCAAGAGGATGAAAGGTAAATGAGGAATGATATGGTCATTTGTTATAATAATGTAGAACTGTAAATGAAAAAAATATGACGGATTGAGGAGGGATGACATCCTGCTAGTGGGGGTGACACAATTTACATCTGCACCGGGTGTCACCCATTCTAGCTACGCTACTGAAAACAAGAACAAACTTGTATATTTTAAGACTATATTCGTTTTAGTGCCAGATGCATTCCTTAATAATTACAACATTCTCAGAAGAAAGCGTAAATTTACTGCAATTTGAGTGTCAGAAAAACTGTAATTTGAGTGTTTGCTTTTTCATTTTCACGGGCAATTGTCTTCTTTGACGGAAAACGGTCTGATACACGAAATAATAGGTTTTATCCCTTAGATACTTATAAAATTAAGGACAAACCACATATTCTATAGTTCTATCCCATCTGTTAGATAAACTACGGTACGATACCACAGATTTACTTCCGCTAGTGTGTAATCCTTCATTTTATTCGTATTTTGAAAAATAATGTCAATTAACCGCAACATATTTTTTAATCTGCTAAAGAAGCGATTATGTGATAATCATCTAACGTGGTTAGAACAGCTAATAAAGTGTTATTGTGTTTAAACCCCCTCAGTCCTGATACAAATTTTACGTGGCACTACAAAAACCAGTTTAAAAATATAAAAAAAAATATCTTGAACGATGTATCAGTCTATATATCGATGCTTCTAATATGCGTACATTTATTTAAAAAGTCTAGATGTAAATTTAACAGTTCTGGAAGCATTTAAATTAGATTAAATGTTTTTTTAGTGTCGCCAGCAGGCGAAATGAAGATTGGGAAGGTTAAAGTATATAATTTTCTGTTTTATGGGTTGCACAAAACTGTAAGTTTTTTTTTCTTTTTAACCAGAAATGAATTTTTGTTGCCAGCCTCTGTCGTAATTTTACAGTGATATTTTTTAGCATTGAAGCCTGCCTTTTTATGACGTGCCTGTGTTGGACAGCCATGTTTTAGTTATAGGTTTAATGAAATTACGGTATGATATTAAATATCAATTGAGTTCAAAATATTTGGTTTTCACCAGAATAGTTATTTATGCTTTTATTTCTCTGAAGACCATATAATTTAAAATGTGTCATACATTAAACAAACCACATACATTTTATAAAATAAAATAAATATTGCAAATGCATATATGAATAATATTAATATTTTAGAATTAACTTTCCATAAATTTGTTTTTAAAATATCGATATTCTTACACGTTATTGGTAAATAAGTTTCATTTAACATACTTTACAACATATATGTTAAAGTTTTGAGCGCACTGAAATTTGTCATTAGTATATTTTATTTTTTCTCAGCTGTAATTGCTTTATAAATCAACCTTAAGGAATATTGTACAGTTTACAAGAAGAAAGATTAATGAAAGATTAAATGTCGAAAAATATAAATGAAATCAAATTTGGAAATATGAAATATCTGCTGACATCTGACAGGAATACACGTAATAAAATATGAAAAATATATGTATATAAGTTTTGAATTTTTTAATTTAAAATGCTTTGAAGACATTTTCTGTGTATTTCCCAAATTACGGACTGTTATTTAACTTTCTTCCAATGAGTTTATTTTCAGTTGGAAGCAGTATTTTGTTTAAAAAGAACGATAATAAAATATAAAAAATCTACTGGGAATTAAAAATGAAATATTATATAATGTTAAAGTACATTAATAATCAAGCTGTTTATTATTTATACTTAAGTTTTCTATAATAAACAAACCATTTAACATACTTTACAAAGTGTATCTTAAAAGTTTTATGGTTCGTGAATTTATTATTCGCATATTTCATTCTTTTTAGCTGTAATATTTTTCTGTGCTTTATAAGCCAACATTGGAGAATATTTTACGGTCCCCAATGTAGAAAGATTAACCGTCAAAGAACATATGCCAAAATCAAAACTCAAAACATGAAATATCTGTTGATATCCGAAGGGAGTATACGCAATAAAAATCCGAAAAAAAAAATTGATGTTTTCAATTTAAAATGCTTTGATGATAATTTTTGTTCATTTTCCAAAATGCGAACTTTGAACAAAATAGTAACTTTGTTGTAAGAAGTATATTTTCAGTTGGAAACAATATTTTGTTTAAAAAGAAAGATAGTAAAACATAAAAAAGTCCACTGAGAATTAAGAATGAAATATTACATAATGATAAAGTACATTAATCTTGAAACTATGTATAATTTTTATTTTGTATTATAAACAAAACAAAGTGTATGTTTAAAATGTTGTGGCTCTTGAATTTGTATTAGTATACTGCATTTTTTCAGCTATATTATTTTTCTGTGCTTCATAAACCAACCTTGGAGAATAATTTACGGTCCGCATTTAAAAAGATTAACTGTAAAAAAAGATATATATATATATATATATATATATATATATATATATATAAATCAAAAGTCAAAATGTTAAATATCTGTTGGCATCTGTAGGGAATACAAAAGCGAAAAAATAAGTTTAAATGTTTTTAACATAAAATTCTCTCAAATATGCTTTTTTTTTCATTTTACAAAATACGGACTTTTATTTAATTTTACTATTATAAATACATTTTCAGACGCGAACAAAATTTTCTTTAAGATGAAATACAGTAAATATAACAAATGTCTATTGGGTATTAAAGAATGAAATATTATATAATGTAAATTACATAAATCATTAAACTTTTTTATTCATATTTAGTTAATAAAATGTAATTTGAATCCTGTAACATATTACATGGGTGTCAAAACTGCGATACTAGGAGTCCGGGAAACATTTAAAAATATTTTTCATTTATAGAGTTAAATTTTGGAAATTTTTTGTGATGGTATATCGTATTATGCGTAAACAAAAACACAAAAAAAAATTTCTAGTTCTATCTCTCTCTTTTATTTTGGTTAAATGTAAAATTTATTAAAAAATATTGGGTTGTTTAAAATTGTTATAGTTTTAAAATAATATTTTTATTTTATCTCCATTTTAATAAATGGAAATACATAAGCTTTAATTTTGATTCAGCATTTAAAAATCATATTTTTGAAAATTATCTTTTTTTAAAAATCATATTTTAAAAAGTAAATATAAGTATTTTTGGAATTTGCGGAATCAAAATAAAAAAAAATTCAACGAAAAAAGCTTGTTCCAAGTTTTAACCATTTACCTTTAACGTTTGTTGACTTATAACAATTTAAATAGGAGAAATAGTGAAAAAAATCATCATAAAAAAATCTGATTTTCGAAAGAAGACGATTCCATCACAGCAATTGTTAGAAAACTCACATCGCGAATTCACAAAGTGATAACAATGTGACTCACAAACAAGCTCTATAACGGCCATAACGACTTCATATTGTAGTCATTGTGACTTTAAATCGACATCACGGGACGTCACATTGACGGTCATAAAGTCGCAGTGTGACTTCACGACGACACTATGCCTTACGGGGTGTTACAACTCCGCCTACTTTATTTCATATTTTAAAAATGCAATTTTGAGACTGAACGTACATAAACAACTTTGAGTTTTTGTTGATATTTGTATTAATGAAGACCTTGAATAGAATGCAATTCGTCTATTTTAATTAATTTCAAGATGTTATATTAATGTTGTTATTACTTAAAAAAATCTTCTGTTTAATGTCTGGTGCAAGTGTATTTCTAATATGAATAATTACAAATGGTCTAAAATTGATTTTCAAGATATAAACTAAACATAAATACATGCACTGAAAATTAATATATTGCTTATTTATTAACATAAAATTTTTGCAGGAGGTTTCATTAAAATTTGGGAACGGCACATTGTTTAAAAAACAATGCTTATTGCAGAATAATGCTGAAGTATATATAAAAAGTCAAGAGAATGCACTTCGCCCCAAAAATTCTCCCTTCTCTGGCACTACTTACCATTTCTGCCATTTCAGTTTTATATATTTATTTTTCAAAATCTCCCTCAAAATTGTCCCCCGCTGTTGTCTGCTAAGTACATGCCACAGTTTCGGCTCAAAAAATTTCAGCTCCAGCCCCATTTCACCTGGCACGGCGAGTGGGAGTGATGTGCGGCGAAAAACTCAGTACTTTCACAAAGGCAATAAACTACTCAGTCCAGCAACCGTTAGCCACAATGAGCCGACCTCATTGTGGTAAGATCGTCCCCACTTTGTCTGCGTAGATCGCCCCCACTTTGCCGGCTAAAATTCCATCATGTACGCTAATGGCGCCTTGTGCATGTAAAATCCGTCGTGGGTGCAAAGTCCTCCAATTTACCTGAGAATTATACCTATGGAGGTGCCTTGCCAGGTGAAGGTCTCGTGATCTGATCAAGGCTCAAAATTACGAGACTATCTTACGAAGTCATTTGCAGTTCAAACAACAGGATGTACCATTTACTAACAAGCGAAATAAAGTATGCTCAACGACATGCAAGTAGAGTTGCAAAGAGTCGGTTTATTCCCGGGTTTATTTCCAATAGACTAGGTTTATTCCCAGGTTTATTCCCAAAAAACCGAATTATTCCAAAAAAACCCGGGTTTTTTCCAGGTTTATTCCTAAAAACCCGGTTTATTCCCGGGTTTAAACCGGGTTTTTTCTAACCTTTGCAACGCTACATGCAAGTACTGCAGAAATGATGGCATGCGAAGCAAAGTTTATTGCCTCTACGTGGCAATTAGGCGGTCGTCCGCCCCGATACCAGGTATCTAACCTGTTAAGCTGAGATAACTTTGCAGGTAGGGGCCTGGTCAACGGTTAGAAAAAAAGAGAATATTATAAACGACAACATGGATCATCTTGAATCACAACCACTGAAAAAAGTGGTGAAGTGGACTTAATACAGATTATTTTCAAACAAAAATAGATTAAATCCTATTTTGACAAATCTGTTGCATATATTCTGCAAACTTGAACTTTTAAATAACATCGAAAGACGTGATTTCGAACTTTGAAGAAACTGGTACAACCGATAAAATGCTTTCAAACCAGTGCGCAAATGGCTTCTTTACGGTCATAATTAATCGATAGTCTCGATTTTTTCGACAAAACTAGCATGAATTTCGAGATAACAGACATTCAGTAACGAATATAGGCAGTTTTGCCAAATTCCGAGAAAATCGTAAAAATGAATTTCTTCCTCATTTATTATAAAATGCCCCACTGTGCGACGTCTGGAATTTGAACCTGCTTTTAGACACTCATGGTTTGTAAAATATTATATTAAATTCTTTGTAATATTAGGCTGCAAAAATTATGTCTATATCTATTAAGAAAATAACAGTTGAATTTAATCTTCATAGTGATCTGTCTAAATATTCTAGTAAAAAAATATTTAAACGGGTTTGAGATGTTTGCTAGATTCAACAAATATCTGTTGGATTTAAGAGATCTAATAAAATCAAGGATGAGAGCTCATGCGATTTTCTGCCTGTGGTACTTATTAATTACGTCTTGGTTAAAATTATTTGTAAACTATAAATACTGATTAAAATGTATTGGTCCTATTCCCATAAATAATTTTTATTACTGTCGCTGTGTGCATCTGAAATGATACTTAAAACTGTAAGGGATATAATAAACTTCAAGTCGAATAATTTTTGTATCCGAACATAGATATTTAAATAAATTATTTAATCAAAAATATGGGTTGTATCAGAGTTCGACGAAAAGAAACGAAAAATGGATATAGATTACACACACATACAATAAAAAAGAAGGTACATCCCATTGCTTTTCTTTTATTATAATAAGTTTTAAGATATAATCTTCAATTCCGATCGATCATAAAAGGTCATTTTTTGCTTTTTTCTAAGTATACGATCGATAGACACAACAATCAGTACATTCAAATATTTAACTCTCAAAATTTATTAATCATGTTTATATAAAAATTATTGTGTATAAAAAGAATGAAGGTCGCTGTAATGTTCTGATTCCGGAAAAAAAAACTCATTGGTAAAGATGAGTGGTGGACAAAAGATTCAGGAAAATAATTATCGGAAAGAAACAAAACAAATTGACTTAAATAAAATTTTAAACAAACTTGATCTTGAACGAAAAAAGTATGGTCAATAATAACAAAAATATGCCATAAATAAAATGGCAACCATTTATAAACATAAAACATTAATTTTGCACAAAGCATGAAGTTAATGGGATAGGTTGTTACGGAGATATTTAGAATCATATTTTTCACCGTCTTCGATTTTTAATGAGCCTATATTTCATTCAAATTTCAATTCAAAGGTATAGGTTTTAATTGAAAAGGAGACGCTTAATCCGACTGTAAATGAATATGATTATTAGTAAACTGTTATTTAATATGATTATCATTTTTGGAGTTATAAGGATGTTTTTTCTTTGGCATAAAATTTAAATAAAGCGCATGAAAAAAGAAATTTTCAACAACAATATCAGTTTTTCGTTCAAGTAGAATGTAATTCTAATAACTAAATATTCAGAAAGTTTATTTGAAATCCCTTAAGAATTTGTATATAAACGTATACACTGGTTTAAAAATTGTTATTCCGAGAAATACGAGCCCACAGCAACATTTATGCTGCCAGTCGGTATTGCGAATTTCATGAATTTTATTGTTCAAATATTACATATTCACACCAGAACATTAAAAAGAAATTTTCGCTGTATTTGATATTAGATATTTCAATATTACAAAAACCGAATTTTACTACTTATGTTTTCTGGTATGAATTTCGAATCTCTAACATTTTCTGGAACGTGTGTGAACCAATGGTATTATAAAGTTAAAGTTTTGAATGAAAAAAGTACACATACAAAGTAATTATAAATGAATATTCCAATTTTACAGGGCTATAAAAAAAAGAAAACAGAAAGATAACTTCCTTGTTATTCTACGGAGTCAAAAATGACATTTGAATGTTTAAATTCAACACAGTTATGAGTGTCCAATGTGAAGCCCTCCATAATCATCGAAATCGAAATGCTACGGTAACTCATCCGTAAACCGGTTTCTCATAAAATTACCCATATGTTAACAAAAATCATTTTATAAAAAAAAAAAGACTATGAAATTTAACAGCATAGAATAAGAAGACATTTGATAACT
Organism: Maratus speculifer; assembly: GCA_964019185.1. Lineage (NCBI taxonomy): Eukaryota > Metazoa > Arthropoda > Arachnida > Araneae > Salticidae > Maratus > Maratus speculifer. The sequence goes on along the minus strand of OZ025298.1, from coordinate 109,764,712 downwards.
AAAATTATAAAAAAAGATTTTCAAAAAGCTTTATTGAGCATGAAGTATGTTTTTATTTTCTTAAGATGTGTAATATTGGCCATGATAGTTCAGATAAGAAACTTATTGATCTCCTCGAAAACACATCGAAACACCCCTTTACAAAGTGCTTGATTTATCATATTCAATAATATTATCTTCCCTTTTTTGAGTTCTCTGATATAGGTTTATATGAACATAAGTTAAAATAAATCAACCGTCCTTTTTTCAATTTTTCTATTGTTATGTGGTTTAGATTTAAGATTGTACATTCAGTTTCATATATCATGTACGATCTCTTGGCAGATAATGAAACTAGAGTATATTGTTTGAATTTATAGGTTTTCATTTCGTAAAAGAATAAAAAGCCGTTTCAAATGCTTTTTCAATTCTTAAATACTGTGAAAAGATTCAGAATTATTTTTCAATGCGTGACCATAACTATATCATTGTTAGTGTCAATAAAATTATTTATATTTTTTTCATCTTATTAACAACGTTATTTTTATTTTCAGAAATAGAATAAATTAACTATAAAAGAAGAAATAATCTTTTGTTGTTACATTGACATGTAAATTCCTACATATGCTTAAACAAAAACAAAAACATTTTAAATTAAATTTACATTTCAATGTAATTTTAAAAGCTAATTCATGTAAGCATTTGAATAAACATTTTATTTTACTTGGGAGAGGTACAATTAAAAATTAAAAACAAACACCATTGACACGTTTCGATTCTGATCTAATAAGAAATATACCCATAATAAAATAAAATAAAAATGCAAATCGTTTGACGGTCAGTACAAGCGGCACTCAACAATGAGATATAAATTAAAAACCAATTACTGTATAGTAAAAACAATAAATTAAAAAAACAATTTAAAATTAATTTTCGGCTTGGATCATCTATTCAAGCTTTCACAAGGAATTTATTTATAAACTCTAACCATAACTTACGAATTATAAGAGATAGAGTTTATAAATAAATAAATTCTAATAACATAAATAAAGCAATTAAAAGAATTATAATTCCAGATATTCATTTTCCAGGCATGCCACACATTTTTGTGTGAAAAATAAAGGGCACTTTGTTATGCTTTATAATTATTTTTTCTAGTTTTTTAAATTTCCAATTAATTGTACATTGCAAAACAAATATATGAGGAAGGTAACAAATTATGTATTTTACAAACAGTTCTTCATATCTAAAACACGGATGTCACTGGAAATAAATGTCATTTTCCTGGCCTGTATTTTCGTTCTTTATGAGGTATAAATAAGGCATTGTAAAGTACTTCTTATTTTTGGAATAGTTCGAGTGAGAAATAGTAAAATCACAGCTATCGGCAAGATCCTTTAGGTAATTCTTTGAAAATAATGTGATTAAAATCTTTTTAAAAATTTAATAGACTTTTACTGTTATCATTTTCCTGGCTTCAATAAATTAAAAAACAGAAATTATACTACTATAGTACCACTTGTACTTGTTTACTACTTGGACTTGAGCTACTGTATGGAAAACATGCTCCTTTAAGCACATTTTAACTGCTAGGCCTAAAAAAAGGATAAACAAGAATGTAAAATATTTCTTATAATGGAATTGTCATTCTACTGACTGTAATTATCCTGGCATACATAAGCTAAGACATGACATATAAAAATTAGCTAATTATTTAACTTCTTCAAAATTTAGCAATTTTACGTGGAAAATCATTCATAATCCTATAGAAATTAAATTTACCGTTTGAAATTTTGAATTGTTTTCACTGGACACATTCAGTATATCAGATAATAAAAATCCGAAATTTTGTGGTATTCACTCATAATCATTGTCTAAGAAATGAAAATAAGTATTAAATTGTATGGAGTAATTATGTTCCAAATTAAAAAAAAATAATAATAATAAAATTAAAAAAAAACCCCTGATGTCAAAGAACACGCGTATTTTAATATTTTTAATAGTAATGCACTGTAAAAAAAAAAAAAGGTCGATCTACTAAAAAAACTTTAGTGATCCTTGTAATTACTAAAAATTTTTTAGTAATCTTAGTCGGTTACTAGAAAATCTGTAAGTATTACTAGAAAAAAGTTAGCAACGAATAGAGTTAATAGTTTTATATTTTTAATAGCTCTTACTAAAACTCAGTTGGTGTGGCCTTGATAGCATAGTGGTTATTGTAACGGACTCCAGGCTAAAAGGTCCCGAGTTCGAAACTTGCCGCCGCCAAATACACCCCGAATGTCTGTAGTGTCTCGTTAATAAATTGAATATGATAATCCTGTCGGAGCAGTTAAGAATTTTTAGTGCTGCCATCTATTGCGGTTTTGCCGAAAATCTTCCGCTTCAGAAGTCTGGATGCAGCTCGAAGGAAGCTCTTCCGCTTCGGTTGCACGTAATGGTTATTAAAAGTAATTTTGGAGCTATTACTAAAATTTGCTTGGTGGCTCATACTAAAAATTTTTAAGTTAGTTATACAAAAAATTCTTTTGTTCAGTTTACAAAAGAAATGCTTGTTTCACTTGCAAAAAAAAAAGTTTGTAATGGTTACTAAAAAATTCTGTGGAATACAAATTTACTAAAAAATTTTTAGTAACATCTTGAATTTTTTTACAGTGTGCTTCATTAATGATCTTCTGATGAACCAATTCCGATAAATTATATAAAATGCGAAACTACTCACGTAAGTACTAAATTGCGTAAAAGAAACACCCTTATAACTCGAAAAGTAATAATCATGTTAACTAACAGTGTACTATATCGAATTAAGAGTATCATATCCAAGTAAAATATATCTTTCAATTGAAATTTGAATGAAATTCAGAGTAATTAAAAATCAAAGAGTGTGCAAATTTGGACTACAAATATCTCAGCAACTAATTTTTTAATCGATATTATTTTATTGTCCTTTGCGTCCACTCCTTAAAATATAAAAAAAAAATCGAAAATTTTTATATACCTTTCATCAGAAAGAATATTTCTAGGGTCCCAACAAATAGTTCCGTATAATCGAGATTACTGATATTAAATACGCTTTGTCCCATTCTTACATACTAAGTACACACCAAATTTCTGGTCTGTATCTCTATTTGTTCAGGAGATAGAGCGTTTACAAACAGACACACAGACAGACCGACGGACGGAAATTCTTTTCTAAAAACATGTTTTTCGGAATCTGCAGTGTCTCAAACGTGTAAATTTGTCAAAAAAAAAATCGATTTTCAAAACGATTACAAGACTTACCCTCTACTATGTATGATGGGTAAAAAATAGTAAATAATAGTTTAAAGGACTTTCTTTATTAGTTGTAGCACGCTTTTTAGAATAAAATATTTCATAATAGTTATGTGAAATTTAATTTGTTACAGTCTCAATGAAAAATTTTATTGGCAGACACCAAAAATATGAAAACTAAGAAATATTACAAAACAGGTGTTGAGAGTAGTGGACACATGTTATTTGAAATGTATGTTATTTAAAAAAAAAGAAAAAAAATCAAAATTGTTTAGGTTATTCCACGATGACAAAAAGTAAAAAGTAAAAATAAATAAATAAAGGATATTGCACAAAATATTCCTTGCTATGTATTATTTTCTTTTTAAGAAAAGCATTATGGAAGGAGATATATAAAAATAATGTGTTATTTTATCTTTTGCTATCTTTATAGTCTTATTACAACTATTCAATATTTTTTTATTCAATATTCATAATTATAAATTGCAACAGATTATATATTTTCTATTTGTGATTGCTAGTAATAATAATAGGAATACAAAGGTATTCAAAAATTGAATAATTAATTTATGTAAACTATTAAATATCAAATATGTTTAAAAAATTTTTAATTTTTTTTTAAATTGTAATTTTTATTCAAATGCAAGAAAGTTTTAGATATGAGGTAAATTTCAAGAATTTAAAGAGATTAATTAAATCAAAATGAAACGGGCTCACAAAAAAATTCTTCTGTATAATCAAAAACTTATTTAATTATTTTCAGTATTTCTTTTTTACTAAGCAAAACAACATTATGCAATTTGTATAAAACATTTTCGGACAAACTTTTAATTAAAATTTTTGATTAAGGTTACGTATTGTACAAGCAACCTGTTAAAAGTAAAATTCAAGTAGCACTTTGTTGCACACATCACTTTAATTAATGAATTTTTACACTTAAATGCACCCGACACGTTCTTCTCTTTATTTTTTTTTTTTTACATTTTATGCAAATTAAAAAATATATATATATGCAAATTTTAAATTCATCATGTTCAAATATTTATCCTTGTAAGTAATGTTTTAACTAAGTCATTTATTATTTTTGTAATTATTTTATTAACAATTAAATAGCATATATATAATATATATACATCGGGTTTCCCAAAAATGACTGATGGATTTTAAAATTCAATAACTTGCAAACGGTGACAGCTATTTAAAAACTTTTTGCAGGAGGGTTATGTATAATGTCAGGAGTTTTTTTTTACCGTGATTTTTTATTTTAGTTCGCATCTCAAACAATAGGTGGCGCTGACGGCGGTTGAAGCCCAGGTCGACGTTTCACTCGGCACTGATCACCTGGCCTTCAATCTCCGTCAGCGCCACCTATTTTTTGAAATTGGAACTGAAAACAAACTTCTGACATTATACATAACCCTCCTGCAAAAATGTTTTAAATGGCTGTCACCGTTTGCAAGTTATTGAACTTTAAAATCCATCAGTCATTTTTGGGACATCCGGTATATATATATATATATTGTTAGAGTTATTTGTAATTTATCTTTGAAATGTGGCATCACATAAGTGTAACTATAGAAACGCAATTCGTCTGTTTTTTTGTTGTTGTTTTGATTTGCTAAGAGTAAGCAACGCTTTCGCTATGTATTAAAATAAAGGATGACAGTCTACTAAAGCATGTCAATTTATTTAATTAAGTTAATACGCAACGCCGCATCATACTTCTGGTTACGTCGAGCCAAAGTCTATATATTTTTTTTCTTCACTTCGAAAAGAAAAGTTCGAAAATAATGAACTGTTTTCATCATTGAATTTTATTAGAACATTATTCCACAAGCTGGACTGGTGAAAAAAAGAAAGAAAGAAAATCGTCTGCCGCAGCAATCAAGGTAATGAATAATTTATTATTCCTTTTGCTATAAGTCTTTGAACATGGAAAATATTGATAAATTAAAAAAGAAGCGTGCAACATTACGCACTTCAATTACAAAATTAATTAGTAAATTAGAAGTATTAATAGAAGATAAAAATATTAATATTGATAATTATTTAGAAATTTCGGAACAATTAAATGACAGAGAACAAACTCTAAAAAACCTAAATAAAGAAATAGAATCTGGTATTAATTTAGAAAAAGAATATGAAATTGACATTAGTGCTAGCGAAGAATACCAGGAAAAAATTATAAAGGCCAAATTTCAAATTAAAAAGCAACTTAAACATTTAGAACAAAGTAAAGTTTCCAATGAAATTCAACCAAATTCTACTCAAATAAACAACGCGATAAATATTAAATTACCCGATATATCTCTCCCGAAATTCTCCGGAAAACCAGAAGAATGGGGTCTATTTAAATTACAATTTAACACTTAATAACTTCAAATGAGCAACTATCAGATGCGCAAAAGTTGCATTATTTATCAGCGGCATTAATAAGTGATGCAAGAGCTTTGATTAGCACCGAAGACACTTTTTCATCTTTATTTCAAGCATTAAAAGACAGATACGAAAATAATAGAATAGTAACAGAAATACACATCAATTCACTCTTAAACGCAGATAAACTTACACAGCCTTCCGCTAAAGATCTTCGAAATCTAGTCGATAATGTAAACAAAGGCATTCGCGCCTTGAAGATTTTGAATTATAATAGAAATAATCTTTCAGATGTTTTAATATTGAACATCATTCTCCAAAAGTTAGATAGAGATACTCGAAAAAATTATGAAATGACGATAAGTTCAAAAGAAGTTCCGAAGTTAGATGAATTACTTTTATTTTTAGAAAAACGATCTCAATATTTGGAAAACATTCATACAGTCACGTCTGTTAAACCTTTCAGTAAGGATCAGAAACGTTCATTTGATTCCAAGTCATTGACTTTGTTAGCAGAAAGTCCACACATTTGTTCAATGTGTAAAGGCAATCACATTTTAATGAGATGTTGTCAATTCTTAAATTTACCTGCAAAAAAAAAGGTTTAATATTGTTAAAATGAAAAATTTATGCTTCAACTGTTTATCATCAGTTCATAACATTAGCCAGTGCAAAAGTTCAAGCACGTGCAGAAAATGCAACAAACGTCACCACACACTGATCCACCTGGAACGCGGTGAGGAAAATATTGATACTAATCAGACAATAGCAATTCAAGATGAAAATACTATTAGTAGTAATTTATCGCCAACCGCAAACGCATTTACTCCTCATAGTTACACAAATAATCAGATGTCTGTTACCGCTTTGGGTGAAAATACACATTCATTTGATAACACGCATTGAACTATTAACAATACTGTAATGAGTATGACATCTTCTTCTAGTAAACAAGTATTGCTTTCAACTGCGATAATATATGTACAAAATGCTAGACCAGAATTAGTTCCTCTTAGAGCATTGTTAGATTCAGGATCGCAAAATAACTTTATAACGAAGGAATGTTCTGAGTTATTGTTCTTGAAAGGAAGGAAAATAAACGCATCAGTTTCAGGGCTAAATGGTTCAGTTATGAATATAAAGGAAAGTATTATAACAGCCATAGCAAATAAAAACAGGAGTTTTAATGAAACATTGCAATTTTTTGTTGTTCCTAAAATTACGCGCATAACACCAGCTACATATCTAAACATCATGCCTATTAAGCATTTACAAACTTTTCAGTTAGCTGATCCACAATTTGCTAAACCAGGTCCAATACATGTTTTATTATCAAACGAAGTATTTTTTAAATTAATCGGACAAAATAAAATAAAAATGCAAAATTTGGTTTTTCAAGAAACTGTTTTTGGCTATGTTGCCAGTAGTTCTACGTCTATGCCCCAACAGAATTTTAATAATTATTGTGGTCTTGTTCAATCTGCGGATGAGTTATCCAACGCTGTGCAAAAATTTTGGGAAATTGAAGCGGTCCATGATAAAAACCCAATAAAAAGTAAAGAAGAGCAGTATTGTGAGGAACATTTCTTGCGTACACATACTAGAAGAGAAGATGGTAGGTATATTGTGGAAATGCCAATTAAATCTCGTGGGCTTGCATGTTTAGGAGAATCAAAGGAAAACGCACTTAAACGATTAAATCACCTATTTAAGCGATTTGCGCACAATCCAGCCATGAAATTGTTATACGAAGAATTTATTAACGAATATAATGATTTGGGACACTTAGAAGAAATCTTGCTGGAAAATAAGCCCGAATTTTCATATTATTTGCCGCATCATGGGGTATACAAACCCGAGAAACCAAGCACGAAATTAAGGGTTGTCTTCGATGCTAGTGCAGCTACTACCAGTGGTGTTTGTTTAAATGATGTTTTATTAAACGGAGGATTAGTCCAAGATGAGCTCTTCGATATCATTTGTCGATTTCGAACTCATAAATACGTCTTTACTGCTGACATCATAAAAATGTATCGTCAAATATTAATTTCGGAAAATCAGAGAGATTTGCTTCGAATTTTGTGGAAAACTGATGAAGAAGAACCAGTCAAAATATTTAAGTTAAAGACGATTACATACGGTACATCGAATGCACCTTATCTTGCCACGTGGACTTTGAATCAGCTTGCAATTGATGAAAAAGACAATTTTCCGCTAGCATCACGAATAGTTCTTCAAGATTTCTACGTGGACGACGTATTAACAGGAGCTGACACTTTAAATAAGGCTCAACAAGTGCAAGCACAATTAATCGCATTGCCTGAACGTGGTGGCATGAAGTTGCACCGATGGTGTGCTAATCACCCCGAACTCTTGAAAATCGCAACTAGCAATCAAGAGTATACATTCAATGATCGTAATGCGGACCAGAGCACTAAAACTCTAGGATTGTTATGGAATCCAGTTCGTGACTGCTTTTCGTTTAATTCATCAGTTAAGGAACCAGTTGTATACTCAAAAAGAACTATTTTATCCGACATAGCGCGTATCTACGATCCATTGGGATTACTCGGTCCTGGAATAGCTAAGGCTAAGATTTTCATACAAGGAATGTGGCTGTTAAAGCTAGATTGGAACGATCCACTTCCAGATGACATTAAAGATGAATGGCGACGCTTTATCAGAACTCTTCAGAATATAAATAATTTAAAAATCAATCGATTTGTTTTAAACAAAGGGCATTCGGAAGTTGAACTGCACGGCTTTTCTGACGCCTCCGAGCTCGCATATGGAGCAGCCATTTATCTACGCTGTTTCACAAAATTTAATACATCTTTAAATTTACTGTGCAGCAAGTCTAGAGTTGCACCATTGAAACCTTTGACAATCCCACGATTGGAATTGTCCGCAGCTGCCTTATTGTCTCAATTCGTATCTAAGATAGTGACTGTAATAAAGATGAACATCAGTAAAATAATACTATGGTGTGATTCAACCATCGTCTTAGTGTGGATTCAGACTCCCCCTCATCTACTTAAAACTTTTGTGGCCAACAGAGTTTACAAAATCCAAGATTTGACCCAGACTTTTCAATGGAGACATGTACGCTCAGAGGACAATCCAACAGACCTTGTATCTCGAGGACTATCCTTTGACAAATTAATTGATTGTGAACTTTGGTGGCATGGCCCTCTCTTCTTGAGAGAAAGAGACAGTGAATCCAAACACAGCATTGATTTAGAACAAGTGAAAAACAATATAGACTTTTCATCAGAATTAAAATTGAAAAACAGTACAGCATTATTAAGTTTAAATTCTAGTGAATTTGTAAATGAAATTTTAAGTATCAGCAATAATTACACTAAAATATTACGTGTTTTAAGTTATATTTTCAGGTTCTTAGATAACACAAGAAAATTAGATGAAAAAAGAAAGGGACACGTAAGTATGGAAGAATTATCACGAGCAGAAATATTTTTAATTTGGGAAATCCAAAAACTTGAATTTAAGGCAGAATATACTGCATTGTTAGAAGATAAGCAAATTTCTAAGAAAAGTAAATTGCGATTGTTAAACCCCTTTTTAGATGCAGATAATGTGCTAAGAGTAGGAGGGCGTTTAGATAATGCAGACCTAAGGTTTGCTCAAAAACATCAATATATTCTGCCAGCTAAGGGTAAATTGTGTAGCCTAATTGCAATTTACTATCATAAAAAATATCTTCATATAGGTGCACGAGCATTGTTATGCTACTTGAGGCAAAAATACTGGCCGCTACGGGGAAGAAATTTAGCTAGAAAAATAACGCATGAGTGTGTAACTTGTAGTAAAAGCAACCCCATAACTATACAACAAATCATGGGTTCCCTACCCAGAGAGAGAGTACGTCCCAGCGCACCATTTAATTACGTAGGAACAGATTTTGGTGGCCCCTTTTTCATAAAATATAAGGGACAGAGAAAGGGAATTCTTAATAAGGTGTATTTGGCAATCTTTGTTTGCTTTGTAACTAAAGCAGTGCATCTCGAACTAGTGTCAGAATTGACTACAGATGCATTCATTGCCACCTTAAAAAGGTTCATTGCTAGACGCGGAAGGTGCGCAGTAATCTTTTCAGATAATGCAAAAATTTTTGTTGGTGCTAATGCCGAGTTACAGAGACTACATAATTTACTAAGACATCCTGAGGAGAAGTTGGCGAATTATTTGAGAGAAGAGAATATTATTTGGAAATTTATTCCACCCAGAGCCCCTAATTTTGGCGGGTTGTGGGAGGCAGGAATAAAATCGGTGAAATATCATCTAAAGCGAACGGTAGGTAATGCAAGTCTAACGTTCGAAGAGTTATTAACTGTAATTGCTCAAATAGAGTCTATATTAAATTCACGGCCAATCACTCCATTGTCTTCAGACGTGAATGACTTGGAGGCCTTAACACCAGGCCATTTCTTAATTGGAAGGCCTATGACAGCCATCGTTGAACCAGAATTAATTAATGTTAACGAAAATAGACTATCTAGATGGCATAGAATTTCAAAATACATTCAATTGATATGGAATCGTTGGAATAAAGAATATTTAAACACGCTCCAACAACGCTCCAAGTGGCAATTTGAAAAAAATAATGTTAACATAGGAACCCTAGTGTTGATAAAGGAAGATGACCTCCCTACAAATAAATACTTACTAGGACGCATTATAAATATTTTCCCTGGTGCAGATGGTAAGATTAGGGTCGTCGAAATTAAAACCGCTAGGGGAATACTTAAAAGAACTATTTCAAAAATTGCGTTATTGCCACAACAAGTCTCGGAAAATTAATTATGAAATGTAAAAAAACAAAAGTTTTGTTATGTACTTTTATTTTTAGTTTTCCTATTATTGTATGTTCATAATTGTATTTTTCATTGTTAAAAGAAAATTGTTGTATTGTATCATATTACTTACGCATTTGTAATGTTAATATTTTGTACTGTATAATTTATTGAAGTTGACCCTTCAATGTCGGGGGGTATGTTAGAGTTATTTCTAATTTATCTTTGAAATGTGGCATCACATAAGTGTAACTATAGAAACGCAATTCGTCTGTTTTTTTGTTGTTGTTTTGATTTGCTAAGAGTAAGCAACGCTTTCGCTATGTATTAAAATAAAGGATGACAGTCTACTAAAGCATGTCAATTTATTTAATTAAGTTAATACGCAACGCCGCATCATATATATATATATATATATATATATATATATATATATATAAAATAAGGTGTTTGGCTGTTTGGGAGTTCTAAAACATTGTATATAAAAAGATGCTTGGAATATGCACGGTACTATAATATTATTTTAAAGACCTGCCGATAAGAAAAGAAATCTGCGGGAAACATGGTAAGGTATGAATTTTACATAAAAAAGTGAATCTATCATCACGTTTAATATGTTGACCACTTCTCTAAGTTGATACCTGAAGTGTGGCACCGCAAGTGGTTAACTTACGTGCATTTTACTGTACCAATAGATTTTGTCAATTTACAAAATTTATACATTTCGATAAATAAATCAAAATACTGATGTTTTCCTGTTACTATTCCAACATATATTGTGGAATATCTAGACTAAAATCTTTAATCGATAGCTTTAAAATGCACTCTCTTTAAAAGTGAGCCACAAAATAGCTCAAGTTGAGCTGAAATCCACTCATCTCAATGTTGAAAGGCAGCTTCTCAAAAAAGAGTTGAAATAACTCGAGTTTTAATTAATTTAAATGAAGTTGAGCTATTTAAATAAACAATTTAGATCAGGAAGATTTAATCGTTTGAAAAACAACTCTTTTATGACCGAAAAAATTACAGCTCCTTCATGAGAATCCAAATGAGCTCTTTCGTTTTAAGAGTGCAATGTTTTATGATTAAACTGTAAATATTTATATGGTAATAAATATATAATGGTAATTAAAAAATCCTTCTCGTAAACAACTTGCTTTTCATTTAAAGCATGTTTAAAATATATATATAATATTTACTAAATATATATATATATATTTAGTAAATTTGTATTCCACAGAATTTTTTAGTAACTATTACAAACTTTTTTTTTTGCAAGTGAAACAAGCATTTCTTTTGTAAACTGAACAAAAGAATTTTTTGTATAACTAATTAAAAAATTTTTAGTATGAGCCACCAAGCAAATTTTAGTAATAGCTCCAAAATTACTTTTAATAACCATTACGTGCAACCGAAGCGGAGGAGCTTCCTTCGAGCTGCATCCAGACTTCTGAAGCGGAAGATTTTCGGCAAAACCGCAATAGATGGCAGCACTAAAAATTCTTAACTGCTCCGACAGGATTATCATATTCAATTTATTAACGAGACACTACAGACATTCGGGATGTATTTGGCGGCGGCAAGTTTCGAACTCGGGACCTTTTAGCCTGGAGTCCGTTACAATAACCACTATGCTATCAAGGCCACACCAACTGAGTTTTAGTAAGAGCTATTAAAAATATAAAACTATTAACTCTATTCGTTGCTAACTTTTTTCTAGAAATTCTTACAGATTTTCTAGTAACCGACTAAGATTACTAAAAAAGTTTTAGTAATTACAAGGATCACTAAATTTTTTTAGTAGATCGACCTTTTTTTTTTTTTTACAGTGTAGGTGGTACGAAACAAAAATACGCATAATCAAATCTACTCTTCAAATATTCAAATTAGATTTTATTTTATTTTTATTTAAAATTTAATTGTAAACACTCAGTATTTCACAAAATGCTCTAAATTTGACATTAATTATTAATAAAATGAATATTCTATTAGTAATAATAAATATAAAGATGAAAGAAAAAAGTGCCACAGTTTTCTGGTGACTGTCTAGGTGCATTATATTATCATTGCAATATTTTCTTTTCAAATGTACGCGAAAAATGCCTGTAATGTTGAAGCATTATTTTTAATTAATGTGTCATAAGGATCGTCAACGTCATGAAGATTTAGAACTAATTAAACAATTTTACATGTAAATCTCTTTTTTCATAGTTAATCTTAGTTTTACGTGAAAAAATAATTTTCGTTTTTTAGTTTTGGCATTTACGTCATTTATTAAGATGTTTATGACTAAACGATAAAATTATATGTATGAAAAAATCCATAAGCATAATAAAGTATTCCTGAAAAGTATTTATAGTTCAAATTTATGATAGAAAATGAGTTTATGAAACATTAAGTTATTCAAATATTTACGACATTTTAATTTTTGTAACACTATATCATTCTATTGAGAAAATAAAAAAGACAAATCATTCCCCAGGCATTTATTATAAAACAGTAAAAGGATTTCATTAGGAAATTTTTATTCAAGGAAAATATCCATCAAAATAAATAAATTAAATAAAGTACACCAGTCGCTATTTTCCCACTTAAATCAAAATATAACGATATTATCTCGTGTCCCTAGAACCTTAAAATGAATTTTATACACTTAAGGGCTCTCAAGATTCTTAAATTTAAATTTAAATAATCAAAATTTGAAAAAAAAAAATTTAATAACAAATTGTCAATTTTAATTAAATAAATAGCTTAAAAATGAAGTGTACATTCAAAATATAATAGTTTTACATCATAATAAATATTTAGGGAGGCTCTTGAACCAATAGTTTTTCTATAGTCTTTCACGCAGTAGATGAAATCAAAAAGCAATTTTAATTTTTTTTTATCAAAATACACTGTAAAAAATTCAAGAGGTTACTAAAAATTCTTTAGTAAATTTGTATTCCACAGAATTTTTTAGTAACCATTACAAGCATTTTTTTCCAAGCAAAACAAACATTTCTTTTGTAAACTGAAGAAAAGAATTTTTTGTATAACTAACTTAAAAACTTTTTAGTATGAGCCCCCAAGCAAATTTTAGTAATAGCTCCAAAAATTTTTTAGTAAATTAAAAATATATTTAAACTTCTAAAACGGAAGATTTTCGGCAAAACCACAATAGATGGCAGCACAGAACATTGCTACCTGCTTTATTTAGACATGTTTCTAAAGGGGAGGGAAAGTCCACAAATCATTACCCATGGTAACTGCTAGGACAGGATTTCCATAATCCCTTTATTTAACGAGCAAGAACATTGCATACATTCGGTGCATATTTGGTGGCGTTTAGCATCGAACCAGGGTACTTTCAGTCTGGAGTTCGGTGCTACGATCACTATGCTATCACGGCCACACCAAGTGAGTTTTACTAATAGCTATTAAAAATGTAAAACTATTAACTCTATTCGTTGCTAACTTTTTCCTAGTAATTCTTACAGACTTGTAACCGAGTAAGATTACTAAACATTTTTTAGTAATTACAAGGATCACAAATTTTTTTTAGTAGATCGACCCTTTTTTTTACAGTGTATAAATATAATATAAAATTAATAACAAGAAAAGATGCTAAGTTGTTTATATTAAAAATTTTATGCGTTTATGTTTCACAGAGGTTGTGAAAAAAATAAATAAATGTGACATGTTTCTAAGACTAAGTTTAACATATTTTTGCAATTTCTGTATGATGTATTTAATTTTTTAAGGTTTTTCATTTGCTTTATAAGCCAACAACGAATGTTTCAGAGAAAAACAGTTTAGGTTCGTATTTAAATCTATATTTAAAAAGTATATAATTTAACTTACAGAATTCACATTTATATAAGTCTAAAAATTTTAAGCAAATTTATTTATTAGGTGGATTTGTAATTATATAAATACGTAGCACAAACAGTTGTCCTTCAGTCCATCCGTCTGTCCGTTCGTCTGTCCGTCCGTCTGTCCGCATATATCATAGCAAAAACTATCCAACTGCATCGTTTGAAATAATGTGTAATTATGTCAGTATATATAAATTATGCGTAATTTTTCCAAATCATTTAAACTTTCTTGAAAATCGGATGGATAGTTTAATTTCAAGAACAAACAATATTATTCTGTTGCAATACGGCGAACAGGAAAATATAGTTTCAAATGTACTTTAATAATGTTACACTCTTCCGAACATAATAAAACTGATATGCATGTATGAAATATGTACGGAAATATACGTTCTGTTCAATCTGCGGTGATAAATATATTTTTTATTAATTTACAAGACCGCGTAAAAGTATTTCATAAAATGATAGTAATGGGGGAAACATTGGTTGGGGCGCGTATTAATAATATTAAGCTATTATTGATATACATTGCTGAGGTTTACTGGAAGTTACTTCCAGTGTAATAGAAAGCAGATAGTCTTTACACTGAGAAAAAAATATATACCTCCTTCACTTAGAAAGAATAGTCTGTCACTTTCTGAATACTCAAACTACACTGTAAAACATTTGTGGAAACGTTACTCCACACAATTGGTGTAAAAATGGTGGGAAATGCTGCCTCCAATTTCATGGAGTAATTGTTTTCACATATGCAATGGTGTAATTTAAACATATATTATTGGTGTAACATGACAATGTTACACCGCTTTTAACGGTTAAAATACTCCATAAAATTGGAGGCAGCAACGCTGCCACCAATTATACGGAGTAACGTTTCCACAAATGTATCTCAGTGTAGATATACAGATGACCGAACTATGCGAATAGATTAAACAACTATGTTGAATAGACGCAATGACCTGACATTTCTAGTCTAGTGTTTTCTAGGTGACGAAACAATATTGAATCGTTTCAGTAACGAGAAATTATCGCTTGATTTTCGGAATGGTTTCATATACTAGAATTCTAGTTACTAAATTGAACCTCTTATGTTCGCATCTGTTTGCAGAGATTTTTAAATAGATTTGACAACGAGAATATAAGAAAACGCTCTTGAATTCTAACAGGGAACTCCAGAACTCTCTGGAAAAGGGAACTAGCATTTATAAGGATGACATGGAACTATTTTTTCAAGAGCCACAGTTTAGATTCTAGTTGCTGAAATTATACATTTTTCTCAGTGTACTGGCACACACAAAATATTTCGGCTACTATAATGTATCCGAAGTACTGTATACTATTAAGCCAAGATCTGAATATTTTCAAAAGTTAGTTATAGTACGAACGCACCTCAATTGCTACACTTGACGGGCAATTTCCAACTTCTTTATACTTGTTTATAGTCCTTGACCGCTCACCTTCAAACTTAATTTTCTAAACATATTGTTTCTTTTATATTTCAAAAGAATAATGGGAATGCTAATACATGTTCCTAACAAAATAGTAATAAATAGTTTGTGAAGGTGAGAAAAATAAAAACTTTCATTTGGTCATAAAATAATAAAAATAAAATTTGTTTGAATGTAGTAACTATCAACAAATTTGTAATAATTTCATAGTTTTCTTCATCTAAAATTTTAAGAAAAAATCATTTTATTAATTAAAATTCCAGAACTGCTTAAAAATGTTTTTAATATTAATATAATGATAATATTTAATAGCTTTTCAGCACTTCATAATTTCAGCTAAACTGTTCATCATTATAATTTCGCTAATATTTTCTCTTCTATTGGCATGTTCTCGAGATTTAAATTACAAAGTGAATATGCATTTAACCTTTTAAATTGAAAAGCGAAGTGTAATTTACTCAAATCTAAAGTCTGAAAGTGACAGCATTTTAGTTAATGGAAGAGTGAATGGAACAATTGTTTAACTAAGAATCTTCAAGCATTTATTATGCCATTAATTTTGTACTGTAAAAGAAAAGATTTGATAAAATTACATATTATCGAAAGCTTTATCTAAATTTACATTTTAAAATTAAATTTCCTTATTACAGAAAATTTTATATTCTTATTAGAAGGGGCTTCTTAGAATGGACTCTTTCCTATTCTCATATAATAAGTACATATCCAATTTAAACTCTTTATCTCAATTTGTTTTGAGATAGAGTGTTTACAGACACATAGGCAAACGACAGCAATTTTTTTTTCTACAAATTTCTTTTTCGTAATCTGCAGAGTCTGAAACGTGTAAAACCGTCATTCTTTTCAATTTTCAAAACGATTGCAAAACATACTCTACACTACGTATGATGGGTAAGTAAAACATAAAGTAAAGAAATTGAAGAAAGTGAATTCCGACTAAAAGTACCTATAACAGCAGAAATTTTAACATAAAAAATACAACACCGCAATAGTGTTAGTTTTCAGTAAATCGACTGGTGGTTCCAGCTAAACCTTGGTATAGCATTATAACACAAGATCAAATTCAGAGATGTATTTCGAGTAATTCAAAAGATTTTTGTAAAAAAGCCCAGGGAAAAGGCACGTAGGTTGCTACTCATTATTTTTAGCAAATTTTATAAAATAATTTTCCACAATTTGTACATCACTTGAAAAAAAATAACTATATCATTATTATTTTTTATTCAAAATTTTATTTCTTTGAAAAATTGTTTCCACTTTCAAATGATTCTTTGTAAAAAATTGTTTCAGAAATTTGAATCTATAATTTTTCCTTCTGATTAAAATTAGTACATGAAGGAATACATTCACAAAATTTTTTTGTGATATATCATGCTATTAAGTTTGAAATATATTAGTTTTAAGAAACTAAATAATTTGAAACAACAAAATATTCCGCATGTAATAAGTGCAGTCGTTTTTATGTTTATATCTGTAGTGTAGAAATGCTTTTCAAAGAGCAATACTAGCAGGCTTTGAAGAATAAAATATCCGTTAACCTTACGCAAAACTGCTTGCAGCAATATTGCATGTCTCTTTAAAATGCCTCCGTTATAACATTTTAAATTAACATTTTTTTTTAATTGGGTTCACCTGTTTATACAAATTTATCCAATATCTCTAACACTCAGCTATGAGAGAGAACCCAACCATTAGTAATACCATTCATGAAAAAACACAGATGACAGATAAAGAAGAGAATGAGTCCTGCCTAACTCCAACCAGGAGAACATTTAGAAAAACTATGGTGTTCATATCATTATAAAACTTTCTTTCTTTCGTAAGCTACGTAGAACAATGTTGAATGTTAAATCCTTCCGTAAAAAATATCTAGCAATGTAAATCTCACAAAACTCCTTTTAGCGCCATTTTTTCAAATGTCTACTTTAGTCTCTACGCTTTAATGATTAAAAGATTTACTTACTAGTGTCATTTTAGCCTATTTTAATATTTTGGAATTGTAAATTATTTATTTTTGTTGTTGCTTCTTAGCTGGATTCACCAGTCAATTTACTGAAAATGATACTAACAGTATTAAGGTGTTATATTTTTATGTCAAACTTTTAGCTATTAAGGACACTTTTAGTCGTAATTTACTCTTTTAAAATTTTTTCTTGGCGTTTTTTCCTTGAAATTCGTAATGGATGATCAATAAGTAAGTAATATGTGAAACATCACTGGAAACTTCAATTTCTATTCTCTATTTTTTTCTATTCTATTATTCTATAGTCTATTTTTTCATAATTGTGTATACAAAATTATGGAGCTTTCAGATGTAATTTTGTAAGCAAGCACCATTAAACAGGATACAACGATGACTTCATTAAATTTGTGTGTATCTTTTTTTTTATATAACCTTGTATAATTTTAAAGAATATGTTTACTATTTATAACTTATTATATGAGCTTACAGGAAAAAAGAGATCTTAAAAGTAATATATTAATTTGGAATTACATTTTACAAATGCGATAATACTGTATTGACATCGGAAGCGCGAATTTGTACTTTTTTTAATCGTTATTTTATTTGTTTATTTTTTAATAATCCCACAATATCATGAAATATAAAAAAAAACTGATTAGAAAATTACAACAAGGGAAAACAAATAATTACCTTTAAATAATTTCCCTTCTTTTTTTTATCAATCGTATAAGAAAAAGTGATTTAATCAGCTTAGAAACACCATTTTTAAGATAATAAAATGAAATCTTCCATGATGTCAGATTACTTAGTTTTTTGCCGGTAAAGCATCTTAAAAAGCAGTCATGATTATTTTTTTCGTTAATAATATATATATATATATATATCATGAACAGAAGTGATGTACGTTTAGAGTAATGTTTTTTGGATTGAAGCTTTGATTGTAATCCTTAAAAAGACCATCGAAATATGTAGAAAAACCCACGAATAAAACTGTCGGAAAACTCATAATAAAATTTATAATAACATTGTAAAACAATTAAATAAGTATTCATGTCTACATCAATGGTTTAGTTAATTTCATAAAGAATTAATATTTTAATCTTTATTTAAAACAATACGTCTTTTATCGATTTTAAGTTTTACATCATATAAAAAAGAGATTTCTTTTAGTTGATTTATTCATATTTTTAATGTATGGGCATATGCCAGTAATAATAAATGTTCATTTCAAACTCCAGTATTTTAACAATCAAAAACTATATAAATTACATATGAAAAAACAGCGACAATTAATTGACGTGCGCGCAATTAAATACATACATTTTGCTTTATCAGATAGAAAATATAGCTGAAGATAAAAGTAGCGTATTCTTCAGTAGTACAAACTCGACAATATATACATTTTTGTTATATTTTAGATAGATGTGTATATTTAAGCAGCGTATTTTATTCATAGATATATTCCCAGCAAATGTCGCAGGGTAGTGCGAAGAGAAAACTGCGCCCGGGGCAAAAATAGAATTTTGCGCTCCTTATTCCCAAATTCTGTTGTGTCAGGCCAAAAATGACGTTAGTAGAATAAATAAGGCACCTGTAAATTTCTTCACCTCTTGTTTCGCTCGGCATTGGTATCACTTTATTACTTGTTAGAATTATAGGTTTTTTTTAGCTCTATGTGTCACTTTTAGATTCAAATAACAGGATCGGAAGAGTGAGAATTCTCGAAATTTGTGTCACTTAATTGTATCTTTAGTGACTTATTTCAGTTCTCTAATAAAATTCACAGTGCTTCTGAACTATTTTGTCACCTTCTCTAGATGAGTAACTGCGTTAATTTCCAAGGTCACGACTTTTATTTAAACAAACGCAGGATTAAGGCCCAACAATAGTCACTGAAAAAGTACTGGATGATAATGTAAAATCTATGGGAGCGTTTTTTTTTTTTTCAAATATCTCGCACAAATTTTAATATTACATGATTTTTTACATGAATTATACATGAATAATACATGATTTTTTTACATAGGATAGCTGAGTACGATCTATAACCGGCCTAGCTTCTACTTTTTTCGATTTTGGTTATATATTTTTTATATTATGATAGTTCCAATTTCAAAACCGGTTTAAACCGGATAACTGAAAACTCTTTTTTTAAAAAAATCAGTTTTGTATTTTAACTTTAATTTTTTAATCTATTATTATTATTTAATACATGGTTGTTATTAAAAATTTTTGAATAAAAGAACAGAATCTAAAAAAATGATACGACATCTTTTCGAGTTAAATTTTTAATATGGATAAAAATTATTTAAATATTTATGCATTTTATAATTGTTTTTTCTTATTAACAAAATATAGCTTACATTCTTTATGCTTCATTAAATTAGCAATGTAAAAAGTGAAAAAAAAAAAAAAAAAAAAAAAAAAGATGAAAGCACTATAAATCACTTATTATGTAAGAAGATTATTTGAAACAAACAGAAAAGAGAAAAAACGTATAAATAATTATACGCTAGATAGCATATTTAATTAGGTTACGAAGTAATGCTTATTGTTATATACATAATGGAATCCACTTAAGTGGAAGATGGAAAAAAAGATTAAAAAACGGTTTTTATAGCTGGTGGTGTAGTTTATGTATTAATCAGTGCTACGCTTGACAGGCTAGTAATTAAATGTTGTAAAAATTGTCAAAATGAATTGAAAAGACTAATAAATGGAAACATTTCTGTGATTATTTTTATCCTCTAAAAAGTGAAAAATCAGAATTAATTATGGAACAAATATGAGATTTCGTAATCATATCTTCGCATTTTTATGTCATTTGAATTGTTTAAACATATTATGAAATATATATATTCAAAATATCTACTAAATTTTGTTAGCTTTAATTCATAACAAATACTTATTTATAAGAATAATAATAAATAAGTAATGCGAGAATAAAAAGTAATGCCGTAAACATCATTTTTGAAAATTAAAGATTGTCACTTTATGCTCAGAATTATTAATCATTGCAGCTAAATATTTTTGTTAATGTGCGGAGATAGCCAAAATAACTTTTGTAATAATAATTAGAATTTTATAAACGTTTTCTTTTCAAATTAACGCTGATTTAATTAAACTATAGTTAAACTTACTTTTGTAAAATATTTATTTTATGAATTAACAATAATACTATTCTTGAAATATATTCTCATAAAAACTCTGCAAGTAAATGCATTGTGATCCTTTAACTTTGATTTCAACACCGGTTTAGAAAAAAAACATAGTAGAGTTTTTTTAGGATATTGAAAAGTATATCGAATAAAACGTTTAACTAATATAAATGTAAAAAAATATTATTTTGTTGTAATTTTAATTATTATTATTTCATTAAATGTGCTTTATGTGCTTTAAATATACTATTAAAGCTTCTTTTTATGGCTATGCTAAATATATTTCTTGACATACTAAAGCTAACTTTGTGATTCTTTTATGGTTACATGTCATTGAAAGTTATGTTTTTTTAGAAAAAAAATGAATATGATAAACATTGTAAAAGGATTGAAAAAATGAACATGTTTTAATATGCCCAATTATGGTTGATATGCAAAACTGAAGAGGTTATTGTTTTCATTACTCCGGTCATATTAGCCGTTGAGTGAATAATTTGATTTTAAGTTGCAGGTGTTCAAAATAACTAAAACTGCAGGTATTGAACATTTTGAAAGAAAAACTATTGACCAAGAGAAGGCTATAGACAGCACAGACAATCACCTCATCGAGTTCGTGGCAGAAATTCTCGAATTAATTAAAATTGGATTCACAAATTTTAAAACAATCGACCACTAAGTCACATCAGAATGGAAAAACTCTGAAAACCCGATTTCAGAAGTTTACTCGTAGTTTTGCTATTGCGTTTTCCTACGACCAAAAAGTTATGATTAAATGGAGGACTTGGAGCAGAAAAACACAATGGTAAACGTACGAATCAAGTAATAAAATCGTGTTTTCAGATGTTTTCCACCAAGATATGACTTGGCACACCGATTGCGACTGAATATGAGCATAGAGTTTTAACTAATTCTGTACTTTCAGCCATTAACTCGATGAGGTGACTGTTGTCGTTGACCGAACTATATAAAAATGGGAAAGAAATTCTCTTAGACATGTTCAACGCCTTGTTGCACTTAAATTACTTTCCAAAAGCATGAAAAATACGTGGACTAGTTTATTTTTTTTTAACATCAAAATCCTTGGTTTGGTTTGGTTTGGTTTATATTTGTTGTGTGATTATCTACACTAGGGATATAGGACCAGGGAGGGAGTGCCCTTCGTGGGGGTCTTTCTAAGGGAACCTAACCCGTATTTACGCAAGGTTCGAAGAAAACCACGAAAACTCCGAACGGTTAGACCGACAGCCGCGATTGGGTTCGAACCCAGCACCTGCCGCCTACCAGTTGAGAGGTCAGACCTCTCGGCCACTGGTGGGGCCTCAAAATCCTTGGAAATAGCCTCCTTTTAAAGCCCAATACCTTTATTCTCGATACTTGGGATAATTTATGAAAAATTCATTCGAAAAAGAAATAAGTTTTTCAGTACATACTTTAAAATAACTGAAATATTCACAACTGAAATTCCACGAAGGACGCCCTACAGAATCGGTAGTAGCAGAAATCTTTTCTCACATAAACTTAAGAAAAGACAATAGTCACTACATCGCTAATTTTTCTAGCTTTTAAAAAATATTTTGACTAACAGCTTCGGTCAGACACGTTAAGGGAACTAAAAATTTTAATTGAAAACAAGTGTACATAATTATTACACGATCTTCTCTCTCCTCCGGCGGTGCTCTGCCGCATTGGTTGTCAAGAACATTTCACTGGCGATATACATATATAAATACACAATATACATGCCTATAAATAAATACACCTACAATATGTATATTTATATGAAATAGTTTGTTCTGACTGACTGATAATCAAGGCACAACCTAAACTACTGAGCCTAGAACAATCAAAATTGGGGATAATATACTTTTTATGATGCGAGCCTGCACTAAGACGGGATTTTTGAAAATTCCTCAGTTAAGAGGGTTAAATGGTGGAAGGTTGAAAATAGGTAGGAACGTAGGAAAATAGTAAGGAATGTGAAATTACAGATTATAAACATACTAAAAATAATTAAACACATATTTCAGCAATTTTACAAATTACCTCCCATATGGGAGCTAAAGGGGGCTCGAAAAGTTTAGTATATCTGAAAAGTTTGGTATATCTGAACGGCCGTTTTAAATAGGAACATGAAATTGCAGAAAATAATTCTATTATAAAAATAATTAAACATGTTTTTCAACAAATTTTAAATTTCTACCCCTAAGAGAGAGGCTAAAATGGGGGTCGAAAGTTTTGAAACATTCTTTAGAGCCGTCAGGTGATATATCGTCTTAAATCATTTGGACCACTCTTTAAAATTATGGACCCCCAATTTGGACCCCAGGGTGGGGACAATTTTCAATTTTTTTGAAATTGTATTGTTTTTATCATTTTAAATCGGATTTTTTAGCGGAGCCATCTGATAAATATTACTTATAATACATCAAAATTTTAAAGAAATAGAGGAGGATATTTTTCGGGGGGTGAGGGGGGCACGATGGTTGAAACCCTGAGATTTTTTTTTCAATTTTTGCCATACAGGCATTTTTTATAATTTTATACATATCTGATAATCTATATGTCCTGCGAAAAAAAAAATCATCACCAATAATGCAATCAAATAAATTGTCCGCTAAAAATATTCTATGCATTTTTCTCTTGAATCCAAATTTCATTAGATAATCGCATTAAAAATATAGCAATTTGTCAAGAATCATAGCAGAATAAGAGAGCGTGTTAATGGTCTCTACATCAAATCTACATAATTTAAATGAGCGTCAATAAACGCTGTGACCAGGAGAATTACTACTAACATTAAGTCAATTTTTAATAACCGAATTAAATCTCTTAAGTAAAGTTACTTTTAAAAAAACGCGACTTTTTATTTGCGGCTGTAGTAGCCAAAAAAGAGACTAATGTTTAAAAAAATTGCGGTAGGTGAGGTAAGAAGAAAAACTGGGACCTAGGTGCCAGGATCTAAACTGGAATATAGTTGATAGCTTTAAAGCAGCTAGCATGTTAAAGTATATTTTAAAAAAACTTTAATAAAACCAGATCGATTTTCAAAAAGCTGCAACAAAGGCTCGAAATTGGCGACAGCTGAAGAGATGTTTTTGTTGTTCGTGTAGTATCTGGAAGGTGTAAGAAGTTGTTAGAAAAAAATCCAGTGAATCGGATAATTTTTAAGGAAGATAAAGCTAAGAACTCCAAAGGGCACCAACTGATATTTAAGAACAGAGAACTGATATGAAAATATGTTAAATGGTTTTCATTCTCAGCACTTTTGATCTTCAATTCATCAGAATTATGCATAGGTATCAGTTAATGAAAATTTTAAGAAATGCGCAAAAATGGACGGAAATGTTTAGAACAGGGTTCTAGTACTTCATCAAAAATGTAAGAATGTTGGTCCGAGGATAGGGACCCAAATATCAACTTTAAAATTTTACATTGAGAATGCGAGAAAATTAGGAGAAGAAAAATTTACGCCGCATAAAAAAATTATGGGGCCCCGGATCGTCCCTATGTTATTCTAGTGTTTCCCAGTCTTTTAAGTGAAGTGTACAAAACATTAAAATAACTATATGAAAAAAGTATACCAAAAATGAAAATCGGATTTAGAGAGTGCAATTTATTAAAAACTTATGGTGCAAAACATCAAGGAGGCAGGCATTCCTAAGATGCCAGAAATTTAACTGGCCTATGGTTGATTATTAAGATATTTTTAATAGTATTAAAATATAATACTGACTTTTATAATTAGTTTAAGTTAAGACATAAGAATCATAGAACTGCATGTAGTTCGAATAAATTTTAAAAAGCCTCATCATGGCTCCAAGAAGGTGATTATTATTCAAAATTGTTGATAGCTAAAGTCCAAATTTCTGTTTTGATATTTCATGAAGTAGGTGAATGACCTAATTTTTTTTAAAGGGGTAGTTGATCGGTATATTTGAATAAGGGAATCAAAGGGGCAAACTGCTAAAGAATAGCAGGGTCCTAACATGGAAACATGTCAAAACATCTCAGTATTTAAGGGTTCTACAGTTAGTCAAAATTATGTATATGATATGAATTTAACGTGAGAACAATATTTTATCCGTCTAAGTGTTTGGAAAGTGATATCCCGTTTAGTAAATTTCAAATGTTTCAGATTTCACTGCAATATGAGCAATATTTAAGATAATAGAATTCTATAGATTTAATGGATTTTCAATACATTTTAGAATGAATAATACTCTCAAGGATTACATTCATACTTGTAATATATATAATAAATAAGTAATAATAAGTAATAAGTAATAAGTAAGTAAATAAGTAATAATAAGTAATATATATATATATGTATACATACATACACACATATATATATATATATATATACAGATAGATATATATACCCTAAAAAACCCTAGAGTCCCAATAAAAGTATGAGAATGCTTGTCCTGAACAAAAAAACAAAAATTCAACTTTAAACCACTGAAAAGTGATGGAATTATAAGGGAGAAACATGCATAATGAAAAAAAATATCAAATGTTCTAAACTTAGTTTTACGGAATCATAGGGGTCCAGGGTACTGACTGGAATGTAGGATCGGGATAAGAATTAAATGAAAAAGGAAGATAAAAAAGATAAAGAAGAATTGAATTAAAATTGAAAGCAATTCGTATCATTTTTAAACAAGCTGCACCATAGGCCCAAAAAAGGCCATTAATATTCAAAATTGATGGTAGTTGAAGTCTGAATTATTATTATTATTATCATTATTATTTGTGGTTCTCGCAGTAGCGCAAGGACCTAAGACATTATTAAAAGTTTCTTTGACATATATTAACAGCTTCTTAGCTGTTAGAAATAAAAAGCTACTGAATCAGGAAACTTTAAGAGAGCTATTTTAGAGGCTCAAAAAAGGCCACCCAACAATTAAAATTATCACTTTAAGATGAAAACATGCTAAAATACCTTAGTACTTAGCGCTTTAGATGTAAAATTAATTAAAATTAAGCTGAGGGTTTGAATCATTCCTTCGAGTAATATTTTAAAGAAATGCACAAAAGGTTAGGTAAATGCTTAAAAAAAAGCCCTAAGGTATTATTTCAATGGCCCTAGGATATTGTTCAAAGTATGAAGGTATTGATTCTCAACTTTAACATTTTTCACTGAAAAGGTGAAGAATTCAGAAAGTGAAAAAAATTTGGCGTACAAAAAATTCCAGGAGTCCAGGTCGGTCATTCTGTGTCCCTAGAGGGTCCAGTAACTTAGTGGAAAGTAAAAGCGTGGGAATAACTAAATGGATAAAGGATTCCAAAAATGAAGATCGGATTAAAAGGAAACACTTTATTAACAAATTATACTTACATAAACTTCAATGGGTTCTGAAATTGGCTCGAAATGTCCTGGGTCATTATTTTTAAGTAGAAAGGCTAAATAACTAAAGTGAGAAAGGTTTCTGAAAACGAAGAAAATTGGATCAAAAGGCGGCATGTTATTAACTGTTTCGTGCATAACAAGATAAAGGAACTCGCGGGCTCAGGACTGAGCCTCAAAACCTGAGACTTGAGTTCATGAGGACGTGTATTGCACTATGTACAACGATATTTTCTGACTTCTATGTGCGATACATTTCACCAGTCATCGCACACACACACTCAGAGCAATTTGTTTTTTATTAGTATATGCATATACATACTGGGTGTCCAGCAAATAACACCCTGATTTCAAAATTAAATTTCTCAAAAACAAAGATCAATAGAATTACGCAACAAACGGCTTGTTTATCATGTAAGCTGTAAATATCTTATACAAAAGTTACGAACGGTAAATATTTTGAAAAGATTGTGTGCATAGTTTTTTAAATAAATTTTTTAAAATTTCGAAATTCTAAAAATTTATTTCGAAAAATCTTTAAAATATTGCACTGTAAGCTGAAAAAATATTTCTTTGAAGACAATCTAAAACAAGAAAAATGTCAAATCAAAGCATTCTATGCAATCAGAACGCAATCTTTTCAAAATATTCACTGTTTGAAATTTCTGTATAACATTTTTACAGCTTATCTAATAAAAAAACCGTTTACCGCATATTACTATCGATCTTTGTTTTTGAGAAATTTAATTTTGAAATCAGGGCGTTATTTGCTGGACACCCTGCATATATGTCTATATAACTAGAAATGTTATTATTATATGATATGCCAAATCTGGGAAGTTTCAGATTTAATTAATTTAAATTAAAAAAATCACATTTTTAGATTGATTCTGAAGTACTACATGTTAATTTTCACCATGAAGTGTTTACAAAATAAATCGATTCAAAATATATTTTTTCAGAACTTACAACACTAAAAGAATAAAATTAAGTACTACAATTATTGTTCCTTCAACATTTTTTTTCATACTTTCGTTCTTGACGGTACTAAACAATTCTATTTAAAACAGCATTTAATTCCAAAATGAAGTTTTAAAAATTCTTAAGCATGTTTCAAGAGGTTTACAAGAAAGTAAATTTTCAGAAGCAACCTTTTTTAGAAAATGACATTTAGTTTTTAAAGAAAAGCAGGTTTACATAAGATTTATAATCCACCTAAATGTTTTTATTTTCATCGTTATTTCTTCCATCTTGCGAAGTTGGATTTTTAAATATGATTCTTTGTGGACTGTTTTCCATTACTGCTACTTATTTCATTTATTTTTTAAGAGAGAATTTTAAAATTAATTTATAGTACCTAGTGACATTTATTTTCATATATTTGTTTAAATGATTATTTTTCTTGGACTTACAGTTTTATAAATGCTTAATTCGGGTATCTGAAGGAATACCTATTACTTTTATCATTATAAGAAATTTTTACAATACAATCGAAATTTGTCAATTTCCTCTGAAAGGGTTATATTACGACATTTCTTACACAACAAACAATATCCAACAACTCAATACCCATTTTCTTCACTCGAAATGATTTATATATCTATTGGAATTGAAACATGAAATAAAACACTATGCGTCAAACATAGATTTTTAAGTACTTTCAAACACATTCACAATAATTTAATAAAATTGCACTGTTTAAAAAATTAAAATATTACGCCGCATTTCAACACATAAAAATGTATAACAGTTGTCAAACCGAACTTCAGCTTTTTCCATCTACAATTTGAAAATTATCTGAATTTTAGCAGCCCTGTATATCATATAGAAATTTGTATATATTAACAGCATGCATTCCAAGATTTAAATCATTTAAGAGATTCATCTATTTCAGATGAAAATTCCCTTTCAGCAATTTCTTTTCATAAAGAGAATGGCATATCAATAGTTTTGTGCAGCTCTGTATATGATGTATATAATTTATACATAATGAGTAGTATGCAAAAAACTAATTAAATTTAAAAGGGCATACCAAATTTTAAATAATGTATCATTAAAAACTCGGCAAACGATGTTTCTGTAAATACCATGATCTAATTGAATTTTTGAGTGCATCTATAAAGGAACCATTAATCGTACATATTTCATATTCAATACCAAACAGTCTTCGGTGACCGTAAATAAGCTTTATAATTTACAGGAAAAACCGAATATATTTAAGAAAGTTAAAACATGGACAGACGGACAGACAAACATAATGCATTAAGCACATTTCAACTTTGTTGGAAAGTGCTAAAAAGAAAATAAAAACACCAATGCAATAAGATCACTTCGAAGGCAGTAAAACTTGAATATATCTATAATAATTAAAACTTGTTATTAGTATAAAATAATTTAACTATTTTTATTAAGTCCATAATATTTTTTTACTGTTTTGTAATTGATTATTTTAATAATAGGTATTTTAATTATATATTATTATTTATATATTTTTGGTTTCTGATATAACTTTCGTTTTTAACTGTCAACTCTAATTCCTAGCAGAGTGAGATTGCAAATTTGAAATTATCTCACATGTTAGCGATTAATATTTGTAAGTTTACCTTTATGATAATTCAATTATTGTCTTATTATTTTTCTAATATTTTTCTATGAACTATGTTTTCCATTGCTATTAATCTTTATGATAATTCAATTATTGTCTTATTATTTTTCTAATATTTTTCTTTGAACTATGTTTTCAATTGCGATTAATCTGGCAACATAGAAATCATTTTTAGATTCGTCCTGATTTCTAATCAGAAATTAATCGCAATTAATGTGTCTATTTAGCATTGCCCTTCATAACGAGCTAAATACCACATTTCCAATATTATTCCAGTTTTTGCCAACTCCAATGTTTGATATAGTTTGTTATTAACGATCTATTCCACATTTTGATATTTATTTGTAGAATTATCTAATAGCTTTATATGTATACATTATATATATTAGTATTATCAACTCGGATATGTGAATAGTATTTCCAACCTGAATGATATACTAAGTTATTTTTCTTTGTTTTCTTACTTTTACATTTCTCTCCGTAATATTGATATATCAGATTCAATGAAATATAAAACAATAACAACGAAACTAATTTAAAACTGCTTTTCACAATTTATTCATTATATATTTATACATATATATACATATATATGTATGTATAAAATATGTAATAAAAACGGGCGCTTTCTTTACCTACCTGTTCTTACTAGATTTAAAGACTTATTTTTCTTAAACTTTTTAACTTCTTTTTTTATAATTTATCTTAAATTTTCTTTATATTTTTTTTATTTGTAATATTATTTACATTAAAAGTAATTTAATATCCTCTTTTTCACAAATTAGTTTTTATATTAAACTTTCATTTTAATAAAATTTTTTTGGAAAGTTTTTATACTATAATTCGATCAATAAGTAATAGGTTGTTGCCTGGTGCAATATGATAAAGTTAAAATTATTTTCAACATTAGAACACCAGAATATTCGTATTCCAAGCATACCGGTTTCGGTAGCATATAGCATACCTTCCTCAGTGCTAAAGATAGTGGAAATTTGCTCATATATATACCGGATATGCCGGGTATTAAACCGGTATGCTTGGAATACGAATATTATGGTGTTCTAACGTTGAAAATAATTTTAACTTTATAATTCGATCACTTTTCCCATCGACTTATCAATTAAGACGTTGATCAATAGATAGGGGCAACGTTGATGATAAATCGAAAGCCACACAAAATGAGAACATTGTCAGTTCTGTTAAACTTTGGAAACGTATTATTTGACGGAAATATTTATTGGTATTATTATTATATTTTACAATTTAATAAAACATGCTTTTTTTATAAATATTCCTTATTACGTTATATAACACTTTTAATTTACATTTAAGTTGGCATTTAACTTTTTCACTGTAAACTTCAAGAGGTGTTACGCAACATTTTATTTTAACTGCAAGCTGAAACGACATGTTGTAAATTAAATTATGTAAAAATGATTAAATTAATTTTTGCAAATTTTTCTTTTGTTGTTAAGAAATGAAATTAATTACTTCATTTAGAAAAAGAGCAGAAAGATGTTTTAGATTTTAATTAACATTATAATTGTAGGTTTCATGTTCTTATAATTGAATTTTTCATATTATTTTTATGTTATAAGTTATTGTTTTGGGGAAAAATATATATTAATCAACATTTAATCATAGGATTACCGAAATGGGAACATTTTTTTAAAAAGTATGTAATTTAAACATGTGGAAATAAATCATCATCTGCAATTTCCGCCAGTAAATGGATGTTGTTGCGACTTTCTAGGATGCTATGTGTACAATTTTAACACACCGTTTAATATTTAAAATTATAATTAAAATAAAAAACTGAATTCCCTATTGAAAAAACGTGTCCAGCAATTATTCTTCAATAGTTAAAATATTGTTCATTTTCTTCAACAGACAAATTCTACTGTCTGCCCCTAAAAG
The DNA here is from genome assembly GCA_964019185.1 of Maratus speculifer. Taxonomy (NCBI): domain Eukaryota; kingdom Metazoa; phylum Arthropoda; class Arachnida; order Araneae; family Salticidae; genus Maratus; species Maratus speculifer. The sequence continues at coordinate 109,733,954 of OZ025298.1, read as the reverse complement.
TGTATCACACGTTCTAAGCACATCCTATTCTTTAATAAAAAGCTTTAAGTACACTTCAGAAATGTAAATCCGTTTTAAAATGTTTAACTTATTATACTATCATTAAAATACTCGACAAATGATTTTTACCGCATGCACCGTAATGTAACTCAATTATTTTGAGTGGCCTCGTTAATCAACAGGTAATGCATATACTATTTGTTCTGTATTTATTCCATCTGTAATACTATATTTCATCTACAATACCAAATATGCTATAGTGACGCTCAATATCATCCATCAGTTTTATAGCAATCGAACCATATTTACTCGAGAAACAGCAAACCGATTAGAGGTCCGTACGAGCCGAAATTTCCAATCGTGGGTCCGGCAAAATCCATGGAAAATAAAATGTGGCTCTGCCCGAAGAAAAAAATATTGGCCCAACCTGGCCCGTTACAAATGTCAAAATTTCGTCTCGAGACTTTTCCGGCACGAAGAAAAAAAATAATGAACCATCCCGGTAAAAAGTTAAAATATCGGCCTGAACCCGTCCTGGCCCGAGTTAATTTCTAAAGAACATGGAATTTTACTTGAGAGAGACCAAATCAATAACAACAGATAAATCAAATTCATAAACATTTTTTCAGTTATATTGGAAATCTTTAAAAAAGAGAAAATTATGAGAAAGTAAAAGAACATAATTTAAAAGCTTAATGCAATTTGTTATTTAAATAATTTGATTAATTATTGAAAAAATTAACCAATATATTGTATTGAAAGCGTTTGAATCAACCAATATTTATAATAATAAATTAATTAGTAATCTATTTTTTTGAATTTTAAAATTGTCAGTTAATGCTATTTCCAACATCAGTTTGCAGTGATGTTACAAAAGTTACTTGAAGTTATTTTTAAAGCTTTTGTGCAGCAAAATCTCAATAAACTTTACATTAATATGTTAATTATATTTTTTAAATGTGAACTGGCGATGAAGAATTTTGCAATTGGAAAATGTAATTGAATAGAAAATTAATTTGGATGATAATTTTGAAACAAACTAGCATTTTTAATTTCATTGTAAATACTCTTTAAATTATTTATGAATTAAGAATTACTTCGCAGATTTTTTAATTAATTTCTCCGATTTATTCATTATTACTTTTTGCTTCGGTGCATTTATGGTTTAATTAAATGCTATCTAATCCAATTATGTTTTTCAATTCAATTAAAGAACACGAGAAAAATTTATTCAAATATCGAAATTACAATCTATTTAAAAATTTTCTTGTTATTCATATATGGCAATGTTGCTTTTCATTCCCTAAAAATATATTTCTAGGTAAGCTAAAATTTGTCGCATTTTTTCAAATCTTCCTCTTAGAGAAAACATTTTTTTGCTTCCCCGTACGATGAAAATGATAGATTTTTCAATACTGATGAACAGAGATTTTTTTTGTAAGTTCCTGAATATTTTCCCTCCACGGTAGCGATTCTGCGCAGTGATTCCTTTCTTTCTCCCCCCCCCCCTGCTATTTACAGTCAGTTACATCTTTTCATTAAGATACTTAAACTCCTATTTGCAACAAAATAAGTTTTAACTGGTGTTAATCAATCAAACTTTTATATAAGCTCCTAAAAAACACCATAAAATATACTAAAATGCACTATTTAGTATATTTTTTCTGATATCTATACTATTAAATCTATAGATTTAAGTATATTTTTGGTGTTTTTAAGAAGTTTTTATAACAGTTCCTGTTTTCAATGTTTTGAATCATTTCATTAACTAGTACTCGGAACTAGTCAGAGGAGTTCTTTGAACGCGTTTCATACTCTCTCTCTCTCTTTTTTTTCAAATTGATAAAAAGAAATAAAACTATCCATGAAACAGCCCTATGTGATATTATTGGGTCCTTGTTTGTAAACATTTGATGTTGTAACGTTGTGGATATTTTTTATTTTTTGTAATAAAATTCGCATAAAACGTTTGATTTATACTTACAACAAATCACATTTTACTCCATACCCAGCAATCAGAATTAAAAAGAAGAAAAATCGGATGAAGTATATTTAGGCTTACTAAATAATATTTCACTGTGCATGCGCGAATGCAGTCGACATATAATATGCATAATATATTTCATAAATGTTTAGAGCAATTTTTCTGATATTCTCAAACATACACTTTAAAAATTCTGAAAGTGATCGTCGACAGAATAAGCTTGAAATCCATTGTTACCAGTCGGAAGAAAAATTATAATATAGGTTACACAATACTGACAGTAAACAATGTTATGATAAAGCCTCTCATCTTTTTTCTTCCTTTTGGAATAAATGATTTCGAGCTCATTCAATCGACGATAATTTTCAGAATTTTCTAGTTATATATTTGAGACGTTTACAAAAATTCCTCTATACATTTAGCTGATACATTATGCACATTATATTCCGACTGCATTCACGCATTCCCAATTAAACTAGATTTAATAAACTGGCTCATTTTTCATCTAATTCTTATTAATTTTTAATTCGGATTGCAGGGTATTCTGAACAATGTTGTTTTTCATAGTTTCTGAAAAACACATTTTTTAATATTAAAAAATCTGCAAATTTTAAGCAGATTGGAGAAACTTGAAACGGTCTTTTTATTTAAAAAAGCTTAATTTATCTACATGTATGCATACTATATTCACTAAAATAAACGCAGTTTCTTATAATAACCTTCTTAATTTTTTTATAGTTTAAATGCTTTTACTACATTAGATTGTACAGGTTTATCCAAATTTTATTCGTTCTTCTTCAATTTGTGGCGGTTATTTATGGGGTTTCAGTAAAATATCTTCACGGAAGTACCTGACATGCACTAGTCTTTTTTCAAATCAGGAGTTACAGATAATTCATCATGAATTTTTCAAGTTATTAAAAAAAGTATAAGATCGCAAGTGACCGCACATCATTGAAGATATAGTATACATGCATATGACAAAATTATATTCATGTCATATCTGTAGCAAGTATTCCCTAAAGGACATCTGAGAAATGGTGAAATAATTTTTTTTATATTTATAATTAAATATTTTTATACAGGGTGATTAAAAAAAAGCGTTGACAAAATGATATGACAAATCAAGCATACAACAAGGATAAAAAATCACTTACGAACGCAAACTACTTACTGAGTCATAAATACAGGGTGTTTCATACCAGCTACACCTGGATTGACTGTAATAATTTCGAAGAAAATAAAAACATTGCAATAAAAATGCAACGTTATTTCATGTGAAATATAATAACGCCATGAAAAGATCTGAAAAAACATATTGCTCAAGAAATCGATGACCGTATAAACCGATTATCACAGTCCAAAATGTGAGGTGTCAAGCGCTGTTACTGGCGCGCATACTTCTACCACTTTTCTTTGCGTGTTATCACGTTTAAGACAAAGTTAAGAATGTCTGTCATATGTTTTAGAATAATATACTTCAGTTTTCTTAAACTTTTTACCGTCAAACAAAATTGAATTAGGATGAAACAGCCTGTATTTGTGACTCAATAAGTGGTTTGCGGCACTATGCTTCAATATGATTTTTTATCCTTGTCATATGCCGGATTTGCCATATCATTTTATCACTGCTTTTTTAATCACACTTTATAGTAAAAATCAGAGAGAAGAAAAATAAGATTAATAAAAATAAATTGTTTTTCATTCTTAGACTGAAAGTAAAATCAAATAAAAAATCTTAATCCTCTTAAAACAACACATTCTCCACTTAAATTCTACTTAATATGTCAGCTTCTTCCCTTAAATAGGATTACCTATTTTCTAGAAGTACTTTAAAAAATTGTACTCGTTTTATTCTTATAAGGATTATTTTTAAATTGAAAAAAAATATTTTTATGATTTGCCTAGTGATGTAAAAATATTTGCAATAAAGAATAAAAGTAACCTGTAAAATGTAATTAACTTTAAATGTAATTAACTTTAACATATTTAAGTTTTTACTTCAAAAACTATAATGTTATAAATAATCATAATGAACACGTTTATTATTACTGATATAAAGTATTGAAATACAGTTCTGCATCTGTAATATTTAAATTAACTTATATATCTATCGATATTTGTAAAAAAAAAACCTTGTTATTTAAATTAAAAATTATTTTTTTTATTTTAAAATGTATCAACATTTATATAAAAAGATATATATATATATGTATGTTTATATATATATATATATATATATATATATATATATATACCTGCAATAATTACATAATTTTAATCAGGAGACTGATAAATAATTAAAAAAAAAATTAAAAAAAAGTTTATAAAGAAGACATTCTAAAGAAAATTTTTATTCAATATAAGAAATTCTCCCCTCTAAACAGATTATATATTATCTGTCCAATGAAACAAATTAAATGATTCGAATTCCTTCTGTTGTTAAAGAACCACTTTTTATATTGAAAAAATACTAATACATTTATTTAAAAGTTGTTAATCTTTAAAGATTTCCTTTAGATTTGTATGTGTTTTCATGTGTGACCTAATTCCTCATTACTCTGTAACTAAAATAAAAAAAATTAAATTAGCTAGAAAATTTCAAAAACATTTTATGTAACGGCAGCAACAACTATTTGGATGTGCCAATCCCAAAGCTTTTTTTTTCTCTCACACGTATATATTAATATTTAATATATATATATATATATACATATTAATACTTCAATATTATTAGTTCCCTTCTATACCAACTTTGATTTACAACTTCAATTGTAGTTAATTTATTAAAATAAAAAATAAGGCTAATGTTGATCATCAAATGTTTTTAAAATCAATGGTTTTTCCTTATTCTGTTGTCATTAGCAGTTTGCAAATAGCCGGCTTTGCGGATACCCGTCGCTACACAACCGATGAACAATAAAACTTAGAAACCTCACTATCACAAGTCTCTTTTTCTACGGAATATTTCCAAATTCGATGAAGATGTTCTGAGGCAAAAATATGCACAAATATTTTGTTCAACTATATACAGAAATTCAAACACTTTTCCATTGAACAATATTGAAAATTGCAGAGACATTCGTGTTACAGCGCCGCGTTCCAGTGGATTTTATTCTAATTCAAGGAGGACCTACAAGCCGTAGCCAAATACTTACACAAAGAATTTGGTACAATACTATGCATGACGTCATTCGCTCATCGGTGGTACAATATCGAAAACGGTTCAAAAAATCGCCATAACGGTATCCTTTTCCAGTGAATTTATCTTTTCAAATTCATTGATGACTTACTGGCCATAGCCAAACACTTGCACAAAAAAATTGGTTCAATTCTATACATAACTTCATGCACTTTTGGATGGTACAACTTTTAAAACGGCACAAAAATCGCTATTAAAGAGATTCCTTTCAGAGTGAAATTTCAAAATTGAAGGAAAACCTGCTTGCTAAAACCAAAACATACAGAAAACATTTGGTTATTTGTATGTATATTTTCATACAAGTTTCGATGGTAAAATAACTATGCACGGACACACAACCCTTTTGTGCGTTAGTTTATATAAATGTGTTATTACAAAAATGTTTATACAACCCTTTTTTATAAATATATTTTTCAAATCTCTCATCCCTGAAACATGTAAATTCGTCAAAAATTGGAAAAATAAAAATCGATTACATTATTTTCTTCTATTAAAGATAGAATGGAGTAAAATTTCATGTAATAGATACACGTTTGCACTAATAATCAAACTAGTTGGATGTTCGAATCTGAAAACTTTATTCTGTCGCATGCATTTTAATATTTTAAAAAGTAGTTACACATGCTAATACTTCTATTATATTCGTTCGATACTATACCAACTTTGAATGCCATCTTAAATTTTGGTTCAGTCAATTAATCGGAGAAAAAAAAAAGTTCACTTACACAGTAAAAGAAAGTGTCGATCTACTAAAATTTTTTTAGTAATCCTTGTAATTACTAAAAAATTTTTAGTAATCTTACTCGGTTACAAGGCATCTGTAAGAATTACAAGAAAAAAGCTAGCAATGAATAGAGTGAATAGTTTTACATTTTAATAGCTATTTCTTAAACTCACTTGGTGTGGCCGTGATAGGATAGTGGTCATAGCTCCGAACTCAAGGCTGAAAGTACCTGGGTTCGATGCTGGCCGCCACCAAATGTGCACCGAATGTATGCAATGTAAGTACTTGTTAAATAAAGGAAAAACTAAAATCCTGTCGTAGCAGTTACAATGGGTAATGATCTCTGGACTTTCCCTTCCCTTTAGAAACATGTAAGAATAGAGCAGGTAGCAATGTTTGGTGCTGCCATCTATTGCGGCTGCGTCGAAAATCTTCCGCTTCAGAAGTCTGTGTTTTTACACCACTAAATGCAGCTCGAAGGAAGCTCCTGCCCTTCCGGCACACGTAACGGTTACTAAAATAATTTTTGAGCTATTACTAAAATTTGCTTGGTGGCACATACTAAAAAGTTTTAAGTTAGTTATACAAAAAATTCTTTTGTTCAGTTTACAAAAGAAATGTTTGTTTCACTTGCAAAAAAAGTTTGTAATGGTTACTCAAAAATTCTGTGGAATACAAATTTACTAAAAAATTTTTAGTAACCTCTTGATTTTTTTTTTTTTTTTTTGCAGTGTAAAAAAATAGGTAAGTGTGATCATGATAATTATTAAAATCAATAGTTTTTTTTTATTCTACATTCACCAGCTATTTGTATACCGTTGGCTTAGTTGGACGCAAGTTCCAGTCTCTTCACAAGCCAATGGCCAATACAAATTTAAAAAAATCGAGAAAAGATACAAGAAATGCAATCACAACGCTAGTTTTCACTGAATATTTCCAAATTCAGACCAAATGCAGCTGGTTATAGACAAAATATCATATCAGGCTTTGATAGCCTGTGAGCTGAAAATTTTGATAGTATACTGTGCATAAGCTTGTACACTTTTCAATAATGTACTATAAAAAATAATAAAAATAATAAAAAGAACGTTAAATTTACCGTAAAAATTGCAGTAAAATTAGGTTGGTTGGTTGTATAGGGTTTAATGGCGCAAAATTCCTTTAGGGACATGTTGCGCCAATGCAGTAAAATTGGATTTAACTTTTTTTTATTACATTGACGTGTACATTGTATTACATTGACTTATTGACGTTAATTTTTTTAGCTGCAAGGTAAATCTTTGTTACATTTGTATTGTGATAAGAGTTAGGAAAAGGTAAGTAAAACGAGTGGCAAAAAGATCGACACGCGACTACTGATGGGTTAATTTTTGAAACCGGTTTTAAAAATATAACGAGCGCAAAATCAAAAAAGAAAAATAATGCCTTAGTGCAGCTCGGTCTCAGTTATCAAAAGCAAAAGAAAAAAAATAAGGAAAAAGGAAAAAAAGAAAAGAAGCATTTAAAATTCTTATCTATTATCTTTTATATTAAATAAATATTTCTAAATTTCCTTCATAGCATTAGCGATCTGATCATTCGGTTGAAGTAACCTCTTAATTAACATATAGTACTAAATATCCATGAAAACCTATTCAGGAAATCCATTTGTGTCACGTGAAGATTATAGAAAAAATGACTGCGTTCTCATACATCGACATTGTTTGTAATGCATTTCTGTGCGATGAAAAACTCGTCCGACGACTTTTTTATGTTTGGATTATGAAAGAAGATTTAGCGCAATAAAAAAGGTTCTTTTTTTCACAGTATGTGTGAGAAAGCTCATTAAACGAGATTATAAACTAAGAATTTGCTAAGAATTTGAATATTTTTTTAGAATGATAATCTAGCTTTTATGTTTAAATAGGATTATTTAGATTCTCTCACTTTATAAATTAAATATATAAAAAATTAGTAGGTATATTTTTAAATCGTTAAAATGAAAAAAAAATATATGTAGCAAAGCTTCAAAAAACAGTTTTCTATCTTGAGAGTAAACTCTGAATAATAAATAGTAAATAAATTTATAACTATTAAAATAAAGCTTTTAAATAATACATATTATTAATAAGTGATCTGATTACTCGGTTTCCGAGATCTTCTCACAGATGTAAAGTCTATGGTCATTTGGTGCGATTGCACATTTAAAATATTCCCTCAGAAAAAAAAAATATTTTTAAATTCTATTTTTCGCAAAGACTTCTTAAAAGATGTTCTTAGTTTTCAAAATTGCTATAAAATTATATACTCAATTTTATATAAAGAGTTAAAATATTATTCAAAGTTTGACCACTTTTAACACATAAAATATTAAATTCAACATAGATTTTAGAGATGTTTGAGATTAAAAAAAAAAGAAGCATGCAAGAAGAGCACACAGGAAAAAATCATTAAAAATTTAATTTCCCACGCGATATTTTACATATATGAATGCAGATGTGGTAACGTGTGGAGTAGTGGAATCTTGCATCCATACAATATCATTAACAACATTTCGCTGCTGCAATTCTGAAAATACGTAATTCAGCAACATTGTTCTTTACTGAGAAATTTTGATGGGGCATGCTTTCATACCTGCCGAAGAGACCTTCTCGAAAAAAGATTGTGATTCCGAGAGGCGTACCACACGTTTACTTTAGATTCATGTAAAATAGTTGGTGTCACATCGCAGGAATTTTCATTTCCTATGATAAGTTTTCGTTTCCAATTGAAGTAAAATGTGCCTTATCCGTCCATAATATTCACAATGGTCAGCTTTATCATACATAATGAAAAAATAATTTGCAAATAGAAATGACATTGGCCAAATGTCATTGTCGGCCTCTACATTGTAACAGAGATTCTGGATGCACTGGAATTGATAGGGAGTCATCCACAGTACTGTGCGCACAATTTTGACAGCTGTTTTCTGTGCATCTAAACTGCTTGCTACACTTTTTAAAGATGTATGTTGGATCTGCAGTTATCTTTTGATGCACTTTCGGAACAGATTCAACTGAAAAAGATGGCCGTCCGGATCATGTTCGATCACAGATATACACTGTTGAAAAATGTGTCCTAGTTTGAACTAAATTTTGGTGCTTAGTGATTACAACCATTAGATGGGAAAAATGTGAACCAAGATTTCGAGCTTCTTATTACAATCTTGTTCCAACAATTGGAACACTGCTTTAACTACAGCTCCACATGTTGATACGATACCTCAAAATCTCATGACGATAGCTACTGAGGGACCAAATTTTGGTTCAATCTAGAACAAAATTTTTGGCAGTGTATAAAGTTTGTTATTATTTTTTTATATCAAATTGCGTACTGTTTTTAGTAATGAATCTCTTTAGAAGAACATTGTCGAAAATTGAATTGAAGAAATTTAACAATAATGTTGAGGATTATTTGTCATGTTGGTAGTAATATTAGAAGATACGTGAAGATATATGAAAATAAAAGTATTTTGGATTCCGACGAATTTGAGTATCTTATTAAAGCCGTAGTTACGAATTCAAAAGCAGTCAGAATGGTGGAGAGCATTCTAAACATTAACAAAATGCTGAGCTCTGCTAATTATTAACAAACGATAAATCAAATTAAAGATCGATTTGGTAGGTAAGATTTGCCAAGCGAAGTGCAATTATAACAAAACAAATCGGATGTTTAATAATTTACATGCCTTTATGTGCTTTTTCATAATAGCTCCGTGTTTTATCAGAAGTCATTCATATACATTTATTTAAAATTCAGAAAATGTTATGCACATGATACGAAAGTAAAAGTAAAGAAATTGAGTCAAACAAATATTCTTTAAAATACTCTTTTGCAAAAAGAAAGCGCTGTAACGTTTGTAAATTTAAGTTTGCAGTACACTAAAAATAATGTAATTAATAAAAAATAGCATGTTTTGTAATAGACGATATTCCTGCCATAACACATATTTTACTTTCTTTTTTCAGTTTTAATAAGAAAATGGCAATAAAAACATACATAATTCTACTACATTTCCTTTACTTTCAATAAAAATGAAGTATTTCAGTTGGCATAGTTACAAAAAATGTATTTAAAACTTCATACACACACACAAAAAATCTTAAAATTAAATTGAGATGCAGCTTTGAAAGAAATCGTAATAGTACATTTTTTCTTATACAACGATGAAAAAAGTAAAAAAAAGTGCAATGTTTAGTATTTTAAAAGATTGCAATAGCGGAAACAGCAATAGAGAAATTTCATTTCAAAATTCAAAGTGTTGCCATTCCCAAATCGAAGTCAGTGTTTCGAACAGACATGCTGACATTTGAAACTATATATTTAAAATTATTCTAAGATACAAAAATAAATGCAGGTAATAAACGCAAAGTAGTATTAACATTCTTTTCGAAATTCTGTCTTCATGAAAAAAATACGAAATATAGTTTTGAGAATTTATGCAAAATTTCACAATTTCATAAAATACGGAATAGACAAAAATTGATATAGCTATAACTCTCTGATGTAGGGCAGTCTTTTTTGTATAATAGAATTTCATTCATAGTAATTCTTATTTTCTTCTAACTTTACAAGAAAAAAGTACTCGATTAACGATTATGTTTGACTTCCGGTTTTCGATGGATTTACACGTTTTAAGCGTCCGAGAGACCAAAAAACATATTTTTATATAATGTCTGTCTGTTTGGGACGCAAATTTTGTGGGCGCTCTATCTCAAGAACTAATGCACGGGATTTAACAAAAAATCATATTTAGTTTGTCCCTCATATAGATTGTTGCTGATTAGTTTTAAAATCGCTCAACAGGAGCCGCTGTTAATAAACATTTTTACAGAAACAACAAGAGTAGTTCACCATCTTAAAGTAATGCGTTGCACAAACTGTCAAGCATTAAATGATCACACAGCAACTAATTGTAAATGGTGCTCAGAATGTGCCAACTGCGCGAAAAATCATCATACTTTAGACTGTACAGAATCAAAAGTAAAATGCATTAAGGGGGTAGTAAGGTATTTTTTTTTCTTTTTTTGCATTTTTTAATTTTTATTTTATATTAATGTACAACATCTTAAGATTATTCTGTGAAAATTTGAAAGCAATTGAAGTAAAACTGACGGAGATATACACTTGTAAGTCTTCGCCCTCCGATTTCGACAAAAGCGTCTGTGAAACTTTAAACGTGTTTTTCTAACACTTCGCTTTTTCGAAGCCGGTGAACTCTGTAGCTCAAAATCTACTGAACCGATCTTTTTTAAATTTTACACACTCTTTCTTTATATAAATTACGAGATAACGCTGTCGAGTTTTTTTTCTTTTTTTAAATTTTAACTTACTTTTAAAAAACAAAATATCAGATTTTTTTGATGAAAAATCAGTATTTTGACTTCCGAGCCTTCTAAAAAATTGAAAAATCAATAATAAAAAAAAACTCGACTGCGTTCCCTGAGGAAACTTATCAACTAATTAAATCAATTTGGTTTTTTAATTTCAGTTGATCCAGTCATGAGTTATGCGGTTCACCGCGAATCAACTTTTTTTTTGGGACGTCTTCGAAGATTCGCTGTCATCGGCTCATTTTTTAATATTTCTTAATGAAAATTTCACAGAATACTCTTTAAATGACATATAATTATACTATAACTATACAAATAAATAAATATTAATTGTATCCTTACAAAAAATGATAGAAAATATGCTTTTTTCCCCTCGAATTAACCTTACTACCCCCTTAATTGCGTCCGAGAAGGACTCGAATCACATGAACATAAAGCATCGTCTTTTGACTGCCCGACATATTTAAGCTACAAAGAAAGCAAATTGGAAGATTATTATACAAATATAAACTACTCATATAAAGGCATAGATAGTGAAAATAAACCATATACTAGCTGCTCAGCAACAAATACAAGTAAATTTTTAAGTATGGAAGACTCATATGATTATAACTATCCTCCAATTCAAAAGAAAAGAAGTGAAATCCGCACTGTCAGAATTATTAAAAATTCTTCTAAAAAAAATCTTGAAAGAAAATCATCTTCAAGAAGAGATTGGGAGGCTCTGCCTCCCCGCTTTCGATAGAGGCGACAATGTCAAAATATCCTCTTCAAGCTCTGAAAAAGGCAACTCACATCTAGATAAAAACGAAATAAAAATCGCTCAAATAAATCTACAAAAAATTCGCCCAGCGACATCTTCTCTCATCGCATATCTTTTGCAAAATAATTATACTGCTGCTTGCTTACAAGACTGTGCAGTCACCAAAAAGAGACCGCATGGACTTCCTGCTTCAATACCATGCTATTCTTCATTGTCTAAAAACTGTTTTATAATTATATTAAATTCGAATACTCAACACATACAGGTGCAACAGCATACTCATTCAGTATTTGTGAATATACTGACAAATGAAGGTTATATCACATTAGGAAGCCAATATACATCTCCTTCCCAAGATATTCAGGTAGACTTGCAAGACTAGCTCAATATGAAAGGAATGACAAATAAACTATTACTCCTAGGAGACTTAAATGCCCATAGCCAACTCTGGGGGTATGCAACTGATGATGATAGAGGTCATCATGTAATCAGCCACATGAGTTCACTGAGACTCATTGTGGTAAATGATCCGCATAGTGCACCAACCTTCGAATCAAAACATTTGAAAGGCTGGCCGGATATTACACTGTCTTCATTTCAATTATTTCAACATATAAACAAATGGGAAGTAAGTAATAACTTAGGTTACGGAGATCACAGATTGATTACAACAACTCTAAAATTAGAAATTCCACCCTTACCAAAAAGAAGATACAGAACTAAAGTAATACCTTTTAGAAAATTTAATGAATCCTTAACACACCAAATAGAGGAAAGAAAAATAGACTTTTCATTTATACTTACATCAGAAGACTTTGAAACGGAATATAAAAATTTTTTATCGTTACTCAAGGAAATATGTGACACAGCTTTGAAGAAGAGAAGAAGCTCTTATAAACCTTCAGTGTGTTGGTGGAACGAAACCCTAAGAAAACAGAGAAACTACGTACGAGCACTAAGACGAAAATCCAAGCTTCCTGAAGCGAATCCAGAAGTATATATAAAATATAAAAGTGAAAAAGCACGATATAGACAAAATATAAATAAAGCTAAATCAGATGCCTGGAAAAACTTTTGTAAAAATACAAAAGACCCTTATGGCAAAATTAAAACAGTGGCATTCCAAGATTATCATAGACATTAAACTTATGCACTATCATCGTCAACACAATCAATTTAAACCAAGAACACATTCTATGAAGAAATCACAGAAGAAATTTTTGGTTCATCTGAGAAAATAGAACCTTTTTATTATATTCCTGATACATCAGCACCGCCAATAACTTATCAAGAGCTAAAACAAGCTATTTATTCATTTAATCAAAATAAAGCTCCAGGACCAGATGAAATCGATCATATTATACTTCGCAATATTTATAAATCTAATCCATCTGTTCTTCATAGTATGTACAACTCATTATTAAAATTAAACTATTTTTCCGAGGACTGGAAAGTTGGAGAAGCGGTATATTTTTTAAAACCAGGTAAGTCTCCTCTTGAGGCCTCTTCATACCGTCCAATTTCTCTTCTCTCAGTATTTGGAAAAGTGTTCGAAAAAATATTGCTTAAAAGAATAAATTTTCATTTAAATGAACAAAATAAAACATTTCCATCTCAATATGGTTTCCAAGAAAACATGTCAACAGAAACAGCAATTCAAGATCTGCTTTCCCAAATAGAATTATTAAAGCAAGAAGATGTCTACATCTCATTAGTATCAGTTGATATAAAACAAGCTTTTGATAGATTACCTTGGAAAATAACCCTGAATTTACTAGAAGACTTAAATATAGAAACAGCATACTTAAATACAATTAAATCCTATCTGTCAAAAAGAGGAATTTATCCGAATTGGTTGCTAAATAACATTCATTGGCAAAGCAGAGGCTGCCCACCGGGTTCTTGCCTTGGACCTTTTTTATGGCGTGTATTCATACAAAAACTTCTAAATGATTTGAGAAGAAGAGGATTTAAAGTAGTAGCATTTGCAGGCGACATATTATTAATTCTGTACGGTAGAACAAGAAAGATCTTAGAAGAAACAGCACGAGAAGCTTTACAGATTATTAGCAGTTGGGCAATCACAAATCAAATGATCATTTCATACGAAAAATGTCAATCATTGCATCTTAAGAAGCCAAAATTTTTTAAAAGACCACCAACCTTTAAAATAGATAATAACTCGATAAAATCTGGAAAAACCCTACCATACCTTGGAATTACATTGGACCAAACAATGTCTTTTCTTCCTCATTTAAAGAATAAAAAATTAGAATTAAATTTCCTCATTCAAAACTTACTCAAATTTCATCTAAAAAAGGAGGACTCTCAAAAAGTATTTTAAAGATCTGGTACAATGCCATACTAGAAAAGAAAATTACCTATGGAGCAGCAGTTTGGTTTAATCTACTTCAAAAGTCTCATGGACTAAGATTAATTTCCTCAATACAAGCTCAATGCCTTTTGTTAATCTCTGGTGCTTACAAAAAAAAAACGGCAACTTTGGCACTGTGTACATTGACAGGAATTCCACCGTTTTCATTAAAACTATCACAGATTTCTACATCAGGAAAAGTCCTCAGATTGGGAATACCAATAGATGAATTCAAACCAGAAATGTATCAAACGAAATCTAAGTCGGCCTCTATTTGTCCGTATAAACCTTATCTTAAGTGGGACAAAGAAAACGCAAAATAAACTGAGATAAACATATTTACAGACGGGTCTAAAAATGATGAGGGAACAGGACTTGCTTTTTGTTGTTACCAAAATAAATCTCTAATACATACTTTCCAACTCAAGTTAAGACAAGAGAATTCTATATTTCAAGCGGAATTAACGGCAATATTTAAAGCCCTAAACTGGTTCCTTCAAACTGATTATAATACTGCAAAAATACACACTGACAGCCTCTCTAGTCTTTATGCCTTAGAAGATATAACATCAAAATTAGCAATAGCTCAAGAAATCATTAAGCTACTTCAAAACACTACAAAAATAGTTTATTTCTCCTGGTTAAAAGGTCATTCTGGCAATTATGGAAACGAAACAGCAGATGAACTTGCGAAAGCAGCAATATCAGATTTAGACACAAAACAAGAATTTATTCCCTTTCCACCATCATATTTAAAGCGCCAATTAAAATTAAAACTTATACGTGACTGGCAAGATATATGGAACACAGATGACAGAGGCAGATTCACTTTTCAATTAATACCAACAATTTCTGAAAATCTGTTGTTATCACATAGAAATTTATATTTATTTGCGTCAAACCATGGACCTTTCCCGCAGTACCTTTTTAAAATCGGAAAGACATACTCCTCAAGATGTACCTGTGGAAAAATAGGTTCCTCTTTGCATTATATAACTGAATGCTCTTTAACTTGAACTTATCATATTAGACGATCTCAAAATATATCCCTTTCATCATGGTTCCAACTGATATTAAAACAACCTGCACTAGTTCAAAAAATTATTGACTGTATAACATTATTGGAAAGAAATCAAGGACTTTTTCAAATGCCACCATTGGATTTAATAGATGATGAAGACATTTAGAATATCATAAGAAGATTTTTAAATAGAACTTTAACTTACTAAATTATCATTAACAAATTTAACAAGTTTTATATTATCATCCTTTTGTTCTTAATTTATTACTCTTACTTATATTATTCTGTTTATTTTATTTATTCCATTCAACTATCTCTAAATTGTCTTAACCTATTGCTTTTTTTTTTCTTTTCAGAGCTAAGAAAATTTATCATCATTAAGTATTATTTAACCCTTTGAATACGGAAGTCTAAAAACGCACTGACTCTGAAAATACGAAACCGCCCGAAAATTGAAATAATCTGCGAGAAATTTTCAACCCCTTTCTTCTGCCCGCCTACTTTCATGCTACTTGTCAAAGGGACAATAAGCAGGCAGCTACCTTCGAAAGTAGTACTTATTTTTCCCTATTATCACCCCTAAGATCAGACGGACAATAGTATAATCCTGCTCAAGGGAATGTTTTTATTGTACTAAAATATATTTGTGCATGTGTTATCTTTCGGGATTTATTCCTGGCATAGTATTTCCTCGAAATTAGATTCTTACTTTTGCCCAATAATAAAATTAGTTAAAGGGTGAGTAAGTTTTTTCTGACAGGATGTCAATTTCTTGCTTTTCGTTTTATAGCGTATTTTGTATATTTTCTTGTGATAAATATTTAAGCTAAAAAAAAAAAAGAGAAAAATTCACTCTTTAAATAACATGAAAAATCTACTTCTGTTTTTAAAGAAATTTATGAAAAAATATCACAATATTTCAACAGTATTTTCAGATTGCTAGGTTAATTTAACATTTTTTTTTTTTTTTTTTTTTTTAGTAATGTGAAAAATTGTTAAAAAAGAAACATTAGACGCGGAAATAAAAAAAATCTGAATAAAAATCCCTTTAAAAATCACCTCATAAATAAAAGTTTTACATTTTGTAATGCATTTGTAACCCACCCCCCACAAAAAATCCTTTTTTATGGATTTTTAAAATTATGCTTGGAATAACACCATTGTGATAAAAAACATACATATATTATTGATTGATGGCGTTAAAAGCGTGATAGTAAATGATTTATTTTTTATTTTTGCCATTTTAAAAGTTCATATTTATTTTTTATTAATTACTAAAAGCTTGCTATTTATGAAAACATAGTAACTAAAAAAACTGTATCGAGAAATTAATATTTTAAGAATTCAAATTTATTTTTACTTGATAATTTATTTTTACATGGCCAATTTCATCATTTTCTAAGAAATTACAGCTTTAAAAATTTTACAAAATAATGTAACACTAAATAAAATATAATAATATTCACTTGAATAAATAAATGATAATGACTTAATATCTGTCTGTTCAAAATTTATTTATATATTTTGCTATATAAAAATGTATGGAGGTTAATATACATATTTTTAAATTTTGAAACTTGTAATAATAGTACACAAAATAATAATAAAAGCATATAGAAAAATATCTAGAAAAATTAAAACTTTCTTTCTTCCCAATTAAAAAAAAAAAACTGGAAAATGGACGTTGTCATTTTTTTCATAAATTTGTAATAAATGGATCTAAATATTATATATCCTAATGGATTTTCTAAATTTTTAAATACATAAAAAGTAAAGTGAATAATAATAATAATAAAAAAAAACATTTAGAAAACAAAGTTATCTAGAATTATCTTCTAAATCTTTATTTATTTATTTTATTCAAGAAAATGAGCATTGCCAATTTTTATAATTTTGCAATAAATGAATCTAAGATTCTTTATTGTACCTCCTTTTTGATGTAATAGATTTTCTAAATTTCAAATCATGTATATATATATATATACATAAGGAAAAGAAAGAAAGATCAGCATATAGAAAAAATCTAGAGGAATTTTTCTTCTCTGAAAAATTCTGGAAAATGAACATTGTCAGTTTTTATAAAATTACGGTAAATGGATCTAAGATTCATTTTTATAGTTGGTTGGTTGTGGTTATTATGGCCAGTTATGAACACGAAGGATATAGATCCTCAGGGGTTACCCTCTGTGTGTGTGTGGGGGGGCTTTCTAGGGGAGCCTAACCCGTATTTACGCAAGGAAATCCAAGGTTCGAAGAAAACCACGAAGAACTCCGAACGACTAGGTCGACGGGCGTGACTGAGTTCTCAGCAGTATTTGATTTCATCATTATAGATCCTAATTAATGTAATTGATTTTTTAAAAAAATTTAATATATAGTAAATACAGCAATTAAAAAAATTTAAAGTATGTATGAGAAAATAAACTTATATAGAGGAATTAAAATTTTCTTTCTTTTTCCTTTTTTTCTAAAAAATGAGCATTGTCATTTTTTTTTTAATTTGTAAGATTTTGATCTAAGATTTATAATTATAAATATTAATGGTTGTACTGGATTTTCTAAGTTTCCAAACATACAGAAAATGCAGTATTAAAAAAAGAGAAAAGAATATAGAGAACAAAATTATCTAGAGGGTTTTAAATTATCTTTCTATTTTTCTTTTAGTCTTTTTCTTTTTTCCCCTGTAAAATTGACATTATTATTATTTATTTTTTTTTTACATACACAAATTTGTAACAAATAGATCAAAGATTCATTATTATAGATCCTAATGGGTGTAATGGATTTTCTAAATTTGCAATCATAAAAAATACAGTGATTAATAATGAGAAAAGCATATAAAACAGAGTTAACTAGAAGAATTATAAATATATCCGTTCTTATTTTTTTATTATCCGGACAGGACTCTAAGTAATATTCGCCATTAATTTGAGAGAGAAATTCTATACTTATTTTCAGATCTTGCATTTTATTTTCATAATCGATATCTGCATCCACTGATTCGTCGTAGGATAAATGTATGTTGTGATTAGAATCATAATAATATTTATCTGCATAATCGTTAAAAATTATTGCCAGCTTATATTTTGCATTTTACATGCCGTATGCAAATAACTAAATAAAACGCAGATAACCAAGTTAAATTAAAATATCCGTAATATTTTAATATACAAAATTGAATAAATATAAATATCATGCAATAGAAGAAAAAGTGAAAAGTGTTTTCCTTCGAAAATTCCCCATCGCTTGATTGCAATAATCCCCTCATCAATCACTCGCCTCGCACTTACTCCATGTCAATAGCTCGATGTTTTCTAGGGGGGAGAAATGGAACACCTGTTCTCAGGCGTCCGGGCGGCTAGCTCCGTACGCTGTATGAACGGCCGTTTCAGGCGGCTTCGTAGCGAAAGGGTTAAGTTAGAATTATGATTATTGCAACTTCTGGTTATGAATATGCTCATAGGTTTATCTTAATTATTTGTATTGTACATATAATTTTGTATTTATCACTGTGAAGAATTCTTCAATTATGTTTACTTTTTGAGCACGCACTGAATAGCTAGGGCTACGCGTTGTCATTGTGTTTAAATTATATTCTTTCATTTGTTTTCTAATATATCTTTGACGGCGGTCTGGGGCCATTCAATAGTGTCCCTGGTCTTTCCTGAGTCCGTATACTACGGAGATTCTCCTTTCCTTTTGGCATTTCTGTCTTAGTCCATGTTGGGCTTTTAGCATAGTTATTTCACCCTGCTAGGTGGGGCTTGTTGAGCTTAAGCCATTTGGTAGGCCTCCCCACCTAGCTGAAACTGAAACTGAAACTGAAACTGAAACTTTTTTTCACGATTTCTGCAATAGATTTATCTCAAGAACTAATGCACGTATTTTCAGCAAACTTTAGATTCGGTTAGTCCATAGGTTCCCAACCTTTCCTGGACCACCGCCCTCTTTACAAAGGAAAAAATGCGAACGCCCCCCTCCTCTTCCATAATACTACCTCTGACAATAAAGTTCGGTGAATAGTCTTGTAACATTAATGTAGATGAAATATTTACCATACCATCCTTCGAAATAATCACCTCCCATAACTATGCACTGCTGAGATCTGCTATACATGTCCTGAAAATTTTGCAAAAAAAGTTCTTTTGGGATGGAGTTCACAAGCTTTGTCACATTTTGTTTGATGTCAGCAATAAGGTCAAATCTTTTTCCAAGAGAGTTTGAGTCTTGGAAATAGGAAGAAGTCTGGAGGATTGAGATCTGGCGAGTATGGTGGATGTTTAATTTGCACCACTCCTCCATTTCTTTCGGTATCTTGCAAATCATAAAACCAAAGTTTAAACTGATCTTTTATTTTTTCATTTTCCTGTTCTCAGTTAAGAACCAACACACTCAACAAGCACTTTGTAAAACACGTTTTACGCAGAACATAAACGACGCTCAGCTGAACAACGCTGGGGAAAGAGGATCAACATTTGCCTCAATACAGGTGCAGCGTTTTGTTTCCCCAGTGTTGCTAGATCGGCTATTCTGAATTCATTCACCGAACTTTATTGTCAGAGGTAGTAGTTAATTACACAAAATGTTAAAATATTGTTGCATATTATCTACATTTTATCTGTCTATCTATTAAGAATAACAAATTAGAAGTTAATTAAAACGATCATCAAATGTAATAAAAAATTGTTTATTAAAAATTGAAAAAAAATCAATAAGAATTAAAAAAATACCAAAATGGTTGAGGCTGATGGAGTTTTAACAATTTGTTCATGTTGGATTCCAATTTCGTTAACATCAGTCACAAATTGTCAGGTTCAAAGATGTCCGTTCCCTTTCTTATACAGTAAATTAGCTACTAAACGGAACCCACGTTCAGCAAATCTGATGCAGGAAAAGCAATTAAAATTTTATCTTATCTCGCACACAATCCAGTTTGAAGAACTGTATTGTTTTTTTAGAATACTTAGTATCTATTTCTGCATTTTACTTTTAGTTCTTGTTTGCTGTGAGTTCCACGATTTCCTTGTCTACATATGACGATACTGCTGTATCTACATTTGCGAAGTAAATATTCATGCTTTCACAAACTGTGAATAATGTGGCAAAGTGGCTGTATTCATTAACTTAGATTTCGTTTGAACAAAAAAAGTTTGAGCACAGAAGCAGCTATGAGGTTTTTTGGTTTTAATGAAATTCAACTCATTATCTTACAATCATCTGATACCTTATTAAAAATATTTAGAACATTTAAATTGATTTAATTAAAGATTCTGCACAGATCTGCCAAAAATTCGATGTTTTCTTTTTATGTAATTAGGTTTTAGCGTATTTTTACTTCTCTGTTTTCAGTTAAGTATAATACTGAATCAAATATATTGAAAAACTATTGAGACATACCTTTTCAAAGACAACGAACTTCTGTGCGCAGCAGAAAACAATTGTAATCATTTGCAAATCTGACGCAAAGTGATAGTGGTAACTGCGCTGCGAAACTTACCAAATTGATCAAAGTTACCGACAAATTGTGCAGCAGTACAAAAGCGAATTGTGGCACCAGTGAAAACTATCCTGTTGAATTCTAGTTGACGTCACAATTCGCCTTGATTTTCATTTCGTACTGTCCTACAATCGGTCAGAAACTTTGGTCAGTTCCGTTAAGTGACTGGTAAGTTGTGCTGAAGATGCTCATGTGTCATCAAATGTTTCACTTTGTTTTGAAATGATTTTCACTATAAAGTTGGCTAAATATCCTGTTATTCAATAAATATTTGGTATTCATATTGACTAATTTTCTAATACTATAATGAAGCGACGTATACAGGTTTCCATTCCAGTTTTTTGAAACCAAATGCTGATGATGTGTAACAGAATGCACAGAGAGTACATTTAGTACTGCTGATTTCAACGTGTTAATGAAACCCTCATGATTAGTGTGACCGTTTTTGGATTGTTGTAAGAAATTTGGACTGTTGTAGGACTTACAACATGCTAAATCAAGCTAAAAACTCAGGTTAAGAGATAGTTGTCAGTCTATTGATGTATTGACCATCAATAGATGGCAGGACCATCGAATTTATTTTTAGCTTGTTGTCAGTCCAAATCTAGCCTGCGTTTAGCTTGAAAAAACGGTCACACTGCTCATGATGTCTCGTCGTTGCTGGAGCAATATCAATAGCAAGATATTATGAAAAGGAATTTCTTTTGGACTAAATTCATGGTATTAAATATCGAATCTCTCTTCGTATTAGTTTTTCAAATTTTTAGCAAATAATAACTCTTAACATTTTCTTTTTCTTTTATGAGTTTTTGTTATTTGGTAACGCTGATCCATCAAGTTCAATGGAAAAGTTGCAGGTCTTTAAGTAATAGCATGATGATATTTCAATGCCTTTAACCATCTATTCTTCTTTGTACCGAATTATAACCCAGTATTTTTTTATGATATCTGGTGGTTTCTTATGATGAAGAACATTTTTTATTATCTCTCTGACTGCTGGCACGATTAATTTCTCGCCGTTTGTGTGAGGCTTTCATACTTTTGCGATTAACAATATATTATTAAGGCTCGTAGTCCGTCATTTTGTTTAGAAGATGGAGAAAGATAGTTGACAGTTCTAAATTTTTCTTTTCTAGTCTTTGAAAAATAGGACATATCTTTTCCAGAGCTTCCAAGCCTCCGGCTTTTTCAATACCAATAGTTTAATTCGAAAAATGTTTATTTAATTTTAACACTTGGGCGATTTAAAATAACCGTATTTTCACTACGATAATAGTGGTGTACTAAAAGCTGGATACTTGGCAGCTCTGTTTTTCTATCAGCAATTATTTATTCAAATGCTTTTTTAACCTAGAAGGCTTCATTGCTTCATTTGAAAAAACATTTTTTTTTGTCAAATTAAGCACATGGGTAACGAGTGATTTGTAGAAGAATGCGCATATCCATATTTCAAATGCTCAATATTGTACTGCCGCCATTTTCTCTTTAAGATATTTTGAAATAAATTTTCCCTTTTTAAGTTTAAATAAATTTAAATTTGAACAAATTTATAGATATAATTATTTTTTTCACTAATAAAAAACAAATTTCTTGAATTGTTTGAAATCACGGATTTGTTTTAAAATCTCTGTTCAGACATAATGTAGTCATATTTCCGAACTTTTTGAAATACGGATTAATAAAAAAGAATTCTGTTGAAAACTTGCTGACAACCAATTATCGCGAATTTTGTACTCTACGAGTTTAGAATTTATAAAGATTTTTAATGTGAGTCATGATGTTTTTTCGTGTTCGTCTATATATTTTGCCATTCATGAAAAAACTGCAGCTAAAATGTTTTTAGCCTGATATAATAAAATTTTGTTCTCCGCGATTTTAGTCCTTTTTCATCTTCCACGGCGATATTTTTGAAACTAGGAAAATAAGTTTAATCCTCAAATTTAGGTTTTTCTGCATAGATTTCCATTTAAAGGTGCGTTATCCAGTAAGGTTTTCGTTACGGGCCGGGTAATGTAAAAGAGATCAACTATTTTCATTATATAATTCCTATGTAGGCACGTAAGCCATGAGCGCCACCCTTGGCTGTTCTAATGCCCCCCATTTTACTCCAGACCCGCTACCGCCCCTGTTGGGAACCTATGGGTTAGTCCATGACATGTGTTTAGGTTTTTTTTACTTTTTATGTAAATCGCACAATAGGTGGCACTGCTATGCAGAATTTTTTACAATTTCCGCAATGGCTCTATCTCAACAACTAATGCACGTATTTTTATTAAACTTCATATCAGTTAATTCTTGATATGAATTGACGTTTTCTATTTTGTGGTGGAAAACTGTCAACAGATAGTGCTGCTCTATGCTGCATTTTTTAGCGGTTTCCGCAATAACTCTATCTTTAGAAATGTACGGATTTTCATGAAACTTCAGTTAAATCTTATCCGTTTTGTTGGCTGTGCAGCGCTATCGCGCTTCCAGATTTTTGGAATGAAGGCTCGTTAAAAACGATATTTCTGCTTTAACCCCTTAAAGCGCAGTGTTGCCGGGTCGGCAACACCTAAAGTTCCCCCTGTTTAGAGACACAAAAACTCCGTGAATATTTTAAAAACTACTCTAATGGCTACTTTAAATATTTCTTATGAGTTCTAGATGGCAGCACCACAGAGATCAAACTCTCCTGTTTTTTAAATAATAGGTAAAATGTTTTACTGCAATACGCGCTTCACAGCAATGATCTTCTCTCTGCGATTATCAATGCTTTACTTATGGGAGCTTACCACTTCGGCAACAGCTGTATAATTAAAATGGTTAGTGCAATCTTTACAAAATAATACCTGTGTTCTCCTTTAGGCCTAAATAGATTGCCTATTTTCTTCTTTAAATTCCAACTTTAAAGAGTAGTGCACCGGAAAGGGTTAAAAGACACAGTTTCGTTACGAAAAAGCAAGAGCGGCAAAATATTTGCTCAGAGATTACAGACTCGTACTGAAATAACAGCGTGATAGCGCCGCTTAGCTTGTTTGGATTTGAAATGTGGAAGGCGATAGCACTGCATAGCGGTCAAACCGTTTATATTACTTTATGTTATTTACATTTTACTGTAAATCACCCATCAAGTTGCACTGATATATTGAATTTTTCACAGTTTTCCGTGCAGTTAGATCTGAAGAACTAATGCACGGATTTTCATAAAACTTCAGATTCAGTTAGATGCTTGCATAAGTTGTTGCAAATCCGGTTTCAGTGTAAATCACCCAAAAAGTAGCGTTGCCTTTTGCATTATTTACGTTATTTTAACGATGATCATGCATTGAGAACTAATTAACGGAATGTCATATCATGGGAATTTCCATGATGGATATAGATTGTCATTTAATTTTTGCATTGCGATATCGAAATTTGAAATATTAACATAGAAGAGATAGAAGAAAGTTTGCGGATTGCCACTTCCGACTATTTTTATCTTGTCTTTTCTTATATCTGCTATTGATAGGATTAAAGGTAATGCTCTCATCACAAACAGTAAAGATATCCAAAAGTCACAAAACAGATTAGTTCCGTGAGTGGAATACCTAATTACATAGCCGAAGAAGTATGTCTTAACATATAATTTTGCAAATTTAAAAATATAAAGTTTTTTTTAATCTAAAATTCCACCACATATTGCAAATGTCAATATTTTTACTTTCTTCTATCTGTTCAAGAAAAAAGTATTGGATTCTTGGATTTTTTCGAAAACCAGTTTTCGAGAGATTTACACGTTTTGGAGGTCAAAGATTCAGAAAAACATGGTTTTACAAAATATTTGTCTGTGAGTCTATGGCTGTTCCAGTCTGTCTGTCTGTATGTGACAAAAATTTTCTGGACGTTCTATCTCAAGAAATAATGCATGAAATTTCAATTATTTACACAATTTTTAAGAAACTATAGATTTTGTAAGACTTTGATATAAATTAGGTCTACTTACTTTGTGGTGTATATCACTCATCTTGTGGCGCTGCTATGCTGCCATATTCACAATTTCGACAATAGCCATACCTCAGGAACAAATGCACGATATTTTTTAAAAGTTCAGATTCAGTTAGTCCCTGATATAGATTAGTGTTGTTTAGTGTTTGGTGTAAATAGCCTTACAGATGGCGCTGCTATGCTTAATTTTTCACGATTTCGCAATAAAAGTATTTCAAGAACTGAAGCATGGATTTTCATCAATCTTCAGATTCAGTTAGTACCAGATAAAAAAATTAATCCCTATTAGTTTTTGGTGTACATCACTCAACATGTGGCGTTGTTATGCAGATTCCTTGAAAGGTTTTACAATAGCTCTATCTCAAAAACTAATACACGGATTTTCACCAAACTGCATATTCTATTAGAAGTTGACTTAAGAAGTTGTTGTGAAGTACATTTTACTGTAAACCACCAAATCGATGGCAGTGATGGACTACATTTATCAGGAAGTATTAATTTGTATAAGATGGATGATAGTTTTGGGATTGCCATGTCTAACTAGCTTACTTTGTTTTCAAATTTTCTTATATGTTACATATAATTTTAAAGGGTTTTTTTTTTAATTTCAGTTATTAACTCAGATTTTAAGCTGATTTATATTCAAATAAATAATAGTAATTAAGCACAGAAATAGGCTTTAATTTATGACAACATTGATGGATCCATTACATATAATCTTCTTAAATAAATAATAAGGTTCCCTGGGGTAATAACGCCACATTAAGGTTCTACCAATTTTCACGGCTCAGTTTTAGATTGTATTTTTCTAACAAATATATGATTTGATACAGCAACTCATTGACTATCTATATAAAAATAATAATTTAACAGACATGCCTTCATAAAATGTAATGGCGGGATTTCTTGACCAATGCTATTTGGCGTTACTACCCACCTATATGGGTAATAACGCCATGCAAACAAAACTATGAAATAAGATGGAATAATTGCATGTAGATTGCCCAATTCTAAAATTACAAACTCTACAAATTTAGAAATTGACAAATTGCATTCTAAGTTATTGAAAATGTTAATTTTTTTGTGAAACTGTAAGAAAAATAAAGGTGTGGTTTGGGGGGGGGGAGGATGAGGCAAGAGAATATCAGACCATGAGCTTCTTTTTGCTTAAGAAGGACCGCTTAAATAGAATTATTAGAGACATTGCACAGTTTTAACTGTGTTTATTTTAATCAGTATTTAGGATGTATCTCGGCACCTTTAAAGAATTAACAGGGGTATTAATGCCAAGGATTGGCGTTATTACCCCGTTATAGTTATTGCTTTATACATTTCAAATTACAAATTATCTCGAGAAAATATCCAAAATCTTTAACAATATTTTGAAAGTCCATGAAATGTACTACAAATTTATGTAATTAACAAAGTATTTCCGGAAAAAAATTAGTCTTCACATCACAAAACGTATCTCGCAATATTTAGATCAAGAGTTAATTTTAGTTGCTTGTAAAAAGAATAAGACCTAAAAATGAAACAAATTAACTTGAAGCTGTCTTTTGCGATTTATATGACTCAAAATTCTTCTGCGCAGAGCACATGGGAGTCATTTACCAGATTATTTCATAATTATGCATAATATTAGAACTTGGCGTTTTTACTCCGCCTGGCGTTATTACACCAGACCACCTTACTAATAAATGCACACTGATAGAATTTAGATTTTTAATTAATATGTCAATAACTAACACTTTTTACTTTTAAATTTTAATCTAATTTAACAATACTGATAACTTTTTATCTTATGCTTAATCTTAGTGTTAACACAGAAAATACTGTTACTTTTAATTTTGTCAGATATGATATATATTTAGCTGCAAACCTTTTAAAGTAAACTGATCGAAAGTAAAGAAATTTTAGAAAAAAGATAATTATGATAAAAAAAAACAAAATTTTAATAGTTATGTACTATAAGCATTTATGACTTTGTAATTTTTCTGATTCATAAATAATGAAAAGATATTAACGAAAAATATAATGAAGTTTATTTTATTTTTCAGCGTTTAAAAATAATGTGAAAGTAAGATTATATATTAATCTTAAAGAAACAGAAACATAGAAAATAGTTATGGAATTATTCTTTTTTATGTTTACTGGATTCTAAATTTTACAAATTCAAGAAAGTTATGCTTAACAAAATCTTAGAAAAAAACATTTTTTTAATACATTAGAGTGGCATGCCCAGATAATTCTAATAAAGGAAACAAATGATAACATAGTGCATGGTTTGAGAAAAAAGTTTAATGATATAAATAAAAATCAGTAATTATGAATAAATATAGCCATATTTGAATACCAGTCGATAATTGTCAATAATTAAATTGATATCAAGAAGTTATAGACAATAATCTTTTATTTTGGATACATATTTAATGAAATATATATTAAATACAATTGATATACTGAACACATATTCATAAAAAATACCAATATCATTTTTTGGATAGATTATCAAAAAATGTTTCATAATAAAATTCAGCTCATTATACAATTGACATCATCTACATTGTGATGCATTTTATAAAACACTAGCAGTCTACGCCAGGTCGCTTGTTGGTCTCTCAAAATGAATCTTGAATCAAACGAAATGCATCTAGTAAAGATTGAAAAAAAACTTTAATATTTAATCAAACATCCATAATTGTCCTGTTATTCGCATAATCTTACATTATATTTTTCTAAGACAATATTGACGTCATAATAAGGCGGAAAATCTCCAAAATTATGGAAATGTTCAACTATTTATTTAGTAATTGTGTTATCTTGAATTTCCTGCCTCTATCTAAACCTGATGCTGAGATGCGATGAAATATTCTAAACGTGTAATGATTCTATTAAAGCCGCTCACGTGAGATTTTTTAAAATATTTAAATTGCATCTTAAGTTTATTTTTGAAGATTAGGTATTCTCAAATTCAAGTCTCTATTTAAAACAAATGCTGAGGTACGGCGAAATGGTCTAAATTTTCATGTATCTTGTTAATTTTTTTGTACGGGGTGGGGTGGGGGATGTTTAAAACCACAGGAACTTTAATGTTTTTTTAATATGTTTGATTAATAGTCGTAATGGTCGAAAATTCACCGACCGAAATAAACCATCATGATAAATAAGTATACGATACAGCAATCGATTATTTCCGAGAACCTACAACCAAGATGTCCTACCCTCCGGATGTGGTAAAAAAGGTTTAAAGCTTGGCTTGCTAAAGTGGACTTGCCACACGCAGGTCACAATCAAAATGTTTTACAATCGATCATTAAAAAAATTGCTTGTATATTCTTATAAATGATTTTAGTAAACACATAACAACTAAAAACGGGTAGAATTAATGTAGAACACACCGAAGAAGTGCTAAAAGTCAGCCACACAATATTCAAGAAGTAATGTGATGGCATACCCTAGTTGCAAAAGATTGAAAAGGTGCGAGGAAGTATAAAAAGATAAAGAAATTTAAGTAACAAAAATATTTTTTTTTTGACAATTAACATTAAAATGTTAAAAAAAAGAAAAAAAGGAACAGCTGGTGGCAAAATTAGAATTAATAGGATCAGAATTTTTTATAGATTTTTCTACGTTAATGACATCAGTTGATAATTTTCACATTATTAGAAAACATTTTGATGGTCTATCATAACTGCAACCATCGAGAGAGATAAATAGGGGGGAAGGGCTCGGAAAATACAGAACATGTATATGTGGACACAGGACATTGCAACATTATATCACATGATAATTGTCGGCAAAATTTAGAAAAGTGCCCCACGCAGTAGAATATTGGTGGGGGGATTTGAGGCTGAAGATGTAACATTTTCAATAATGGCAAGAGATCTTTCAAATTATATATCACGTGAGGGGTGTATGCAGACAAATTCAAAAAATTCGCAAAGAGTGTTCAAACTATCACGCCTTCCTGATATAAAATCTTTCCCTCTCTTTGCAATTTTAATATAAAATAAAAAGTATTTATCAGAGGGTCCCGATAAAAATCTGATCTGTAATGATAATTCCCTACAATTTCTTTATAAAATCGAAACCTGACTCCGGAGAAGGGAGCAAGCTGGGTTGCGAGAAAAAAAAAGGTTCACAGTATAAAGGAGAAGAGTGAGTATTTTTCGATGATATGGTCACATGACGGGTTTAAAAAAACTGAAATTTATCGACCCCCACTTTAACCCCGTAGAGTATGGAAATTTTAAAGTCGCTGAAACAAGTCTTGAATATATTTTTAATAGATTTACAGTCATATTTTTTATAACGCTTTATGCTACGCTTGTATCATAGCAACATTTTTCAGTGTTGATAATTCAACAATATTAACATTTGAAGCCAAGCCAAAAGTTTCTTTCATTTTATTATACAGGAATACATTAACTATATTAGTGTAAATCTACATTTACACACTTCTCTGAGTTTATGAACGGATAGCAACTTACAGATTTAATGCTATAAGCTAAATACACATAAAAACAAGTAAGTTTTTGTACTAAATGTGTAATATTTATGACATGTGTCTGATTTTAGAAATTTACACCTGTGTGTATAAAATTATGTGTAAATTACAATAACATACCAATTCGTGTAAAGTCAGGCATTTATCACGTTTAATTGTGTTTTTTAAAAATTAACAAAATAAGCATTTAACTTTATAAGCTAAAATACACATAAAAACAAGTAAAACTTTACAAAAAGTGTGTAATTTTTATGCCAAATGTGTAAATTAAGAAATTTACACATGTATGTATGTAAATTTGTCTAATGTACACATTTACTTTTTAAAGAGAATGATTCAGTAACAATTCTCGCTTATTAATACTAAATTAAAAGTTTTATTACGTTTTAATAGAAAAAGTGTCACACACACTGTGTTTTAGACATTTTTTAGACATAAAATGTGCATTCTTCGGTAAGCATTACTTATAGGCATAGCACGGGATGTAATTCAATTAAGTATATTAGGAATCATATGATTGAATGAATTACAAATTGGAATTCGCATATTCAATGATTTTTTTTTAAGTTATAGATAATTAATGTACCGGGTGATCCAAAAATCAGGACAAACTTAAAAAAATAATAATTCGAAATCAAGATACAAAGATACGTTAAAATAGCAAATAAAGCCTTTGTGCACAAATGTTTAAAGATAGAAAACTAACGATTATAAATGCACAAATAAAGTATGAGAAGGTAGCAAATAGCTATTTCGAATCTTTTATCGAGATTCTTCATCAGTGCAAAACTCATCGAGCTACAAAATAGCAAAACTGAGCAAAGAGACAGAGAGAGTACTCCTTATTTAAGTATTTGGAAATCTTTAATTTAATACTTTTTTTCACTCGCGTTTTAGTTTTTGTTTTGCTTGTTCTCCGATAGATATCGCTACTTGTCCACCCAGTTGTTTTTGGATGCTTTCTTCTCATTGGTTGCTTTTCTTTAGGCGGGATTGTTCCCATAGCGGGTATATAAGCCTGCGTCTCTCTGTCTCTTTGCTCAGTTTTGCTATTGTTTCGCTCGCTGAGTTTTCCCACTGAAGAAGAATCTCGATAGTAGATTCGAAATAGCTATTTGCTACCTTCTCATACTTTATTTGTGCATTTATAATCGTTGGTTTTCTATATTTATACAAAGATACGGTTTGCACCGAACGGATAGAGAAAAAAACTGGTTTTGTGTAACAACGAAAATAAAGTTTTGTTGGCGACCAACAAATGGCGCTATAGTGTTTTATTGCACTAAAAATGATTTACAAATGAATAAAATTTGACAACTTACAAGTCTACTTAGTTACAGTTAATTAGTACTACAGTAAAAGTTCAATGTTCTATCTATCATTTATAAGTGTAGCTTTGAGACTGGGCACCACACCATTCACAGCATTTAGTAGCATGTCTTGCTTTATGGCAGACACATTTCGGCGGATGGCATCTTTCAGTACTGCTAGTGATGCTATTGTTCGTCAACATAAATATATTTTTTCGTTGCCACATAAAACCCGGTTTCTTTTCCATCCGTTTGGTGCAAACCGTATCTTTGTATCTTGATTCGTTTTCGAATTATTCATTTTTAAAATTCGTCTTGACTTTTGGATCATCCGGTACTTTGGAGACTAATTTCTAAAAAAATATATCTGTGTTTGAATAATTTGTTCAAAATTGTACCAATGATTTATTTTTTAAAATAAATCGATTTGAAAATGGATTGTAGGTGAATACGTAAGAAAAAAAATCAAATTATGCAAATGTACGAAGAAAAATTCAACACTTGTATACATTCATATAGATATAAAACTGTATTATTATTTGCAATACAAGTAAGCAAAAAATATATCGGTTCCATTTTTCAGATATTTCATCTTTTATGAGAATTAATGAATTATTTATTGGACGATAAAAATAAATAGGGTTTTCTGGATAAAGTGAGATAAATCGAGTACTTGATACAATGGGGAATAAAGGGAATCGATATTATTCACATCAGAGCATGGCAAAAACACCATTAGATAATATCTATGCTAAAAAATATAAAATTGTTTCCTTATAAACTCGATTTGCACATATGTTATATAATAAGTACTTTGCTGTTTCCACTTTATCAAAGTGTTTGTCTGAATATATTGATTTACTATTGTGATATAATGATTAATGTATGATTTTAGTAAAATAAAAGGAAATCATCAAAAAACTCCATATGCAATTTATGAGAGTTTAGCCTCTCATTTTACTATCATAAAGTTAACAAAATAACTTTATAGTATAAACTTATAGTAATGAAATTTTAAATCGCAGTTTTATTTTCATGTTTAAGATAAAGTAAAATACAAGAAGGGCAATAATCCATAAAAAAATTAAAAATTCATACAAAGAGGGAAAACAAACGAAATAAAAAACAGTTTGTAGGTCTTATATCTTTAGGATAAGTTAGAATATAAAGGCATTAAAAAAATAAAAAACAGCTTATAGGTTGTGCTGTTGCGAACGACTTCGGGAAAAATGTGCAGTTGAAACAGTCATAAAAATTTTTGTTCATAATCTAATACCACTCCACTATTGTAAATGCAAGTATGTGAACAACAATGTTGAGTACGAAGAGAGGGCATTATTGGTGTAGTTATTTTATGTGAATCAAAAAATAGACACCGCTGCTTTGCATAAATTAGAAGTTTTGAACGATTCCAGGTTTAGAAAGAGCTTTTAATAGCGAGAGGCTACATAATGCGTATCCAGTGGTTTAAGGAAATTTGTGCGCTAGTAGAATTCTTTGTTCCCATGGCCTCATAGGTCTCCAGATTCGACTTCTGATTACGGGAATATTTTTAACTCATTGTGGGTCGGAGCGGTTTATCTAATCTATCGGAACTGAAAGAAACAATCGACTAGAATGTGCCGTGTGTATCATATACGTATACAGTACATCCAGATCTGCATATGACTCCCTTGGAACGTGTAATCCCCTGTAGCGGTGGTCATACGTAGCGTATAAAACTGTGATAAACGATTTGGAGACGTCCTGTATCCTACCTATGCTATCCCTGCAAACCCTTTTTAGCACTTTCCAACAAAGTTGAAAAGTGCTTATGCATTCGGTTTATCTGGCCGTCTGTCCGTCTGGCCGGATGGCCGTCTGTCCGTCTGTCCGCGCTCTAACTCTCGTAAATATACTCGGATTGCTATGAAATTTTTATACGTTATTGAGGTTTATCCTAGCACGAACCCTATTAAAAATGAAGTATCTACCATGATTAGTTTATCTACAGAGAGAATCAAAAGTTTCTTATTACATTACGGCCTATGGGGAAAAGTCGTTAATATACTCGGATTGCCATGAAATTTTAGGACGTTATTGACGTTTACCCTAGCACAAGTCCTATCGAAAGTGAAGTTTCTACCATGATTAGTTTATCTACAGGGCGAATCAAAAGTTGCCTATTACATTACGGCCTATGGGGAAAAATCGCTTCAAAGGAATTTTAAAGATGTTATACCCTGTCAAGCATATTAAAATATGCATTCTATAAAATATAAGGTGAAAATGTAGCTATTATTCATTTACAGGGCCACACAAAAGAATTCCATTTGTTAATGGTAAAAGGGGGAATTGTGTGTGACATATTTTAAATATATTAAGCTTTTTCATGTATAATAAAATTGATATATGCCACTGAAGCTTAATATAAATTATACGCTACTGTCTTGCATAATATCAAGTACATAGCATTTACAGGGCCATACAAAAGATTGCAAATAGTATATTCTTTCCGATGTACTGTATATGTGTCCGATGATGATTGATGGAGGGATGAAATGCATTTTAATTATGATATTCGCGTTCATATTTCGCTAAATATATGCACATTATATGGTGTGTATAAATGTTATAGTTCATATACAGGGTTACCCAAAAGAGCTCACCAACGTTACTGAATATGAGCGTAAATTATTTAAACGTGGTTCTTAAATAAGCTATTTATTTTTACGCTGAGCTGCGTTCAATTTACTGAGAAATGTTTGCAGAATATAGATAAAAGGTTATACAGGGCCACGCAAAGAATTCAGTACATGGACGCCTCTGAATGATGATTTATGAGAATGTGATTTCAGTTGTTTTAAAAGCGTTTTAGTTTACAACAAATTTTAGCCTAATGCTGACGTGTAATAAATGTACAATGTAAACTACAGGGCTGAACAAAAGTATTCAAGTATGTTTCCATCTAATAGTATGAATTGCTGAAAAAGAAATTTCAAGCTACTGGGTATTTTCTTGCTAAGCTAAATTTTCCCATTATATGAACTGACATATGAAATACAGTGCTGTTGTAATGTACTGGAATACATATTTGGGTATATTTGGCTATACACTATTATTTCCCTAAATAACAAAGTTTTGATAAAAAGTTAATTAAATCCAATTGATTTTTTTTTTAATCATCAGATTTTAAAATATTCACCTTTTATATAAACATTTTAATAACATTTTAAATTTTTCTTAAGAAAGGTGTTATAGTAAAAATAAAATACATTGACATGTTTCGGAACCATGAAATAAGTTCCATAGTCATAATATAAATAAAACAAAATTTCAAAATATTTCTCGGACAATACAAATGACACGCGACAATGAGATATAAATAACAAAAACACGCGCACTATTGCAAAAAATTAAATTACAATATAGACCATGATCTAAAATTTAACTAAAAAAAAAAAAACCTTATATTACTGAAAATGGTGACTTAAATTATTACATAGGCATGACTGGGAGAAAGTTTGGAATTAGGAAAGGGGAGCACGAATCTGATATTAAATTTGGACGTACTAACATTCCCTTATCTAGAACATATTTAAATGAGGAGATAAAAATATTGTTTTATCAAAGTAAATTATGTTTCATATCTAATTGTAATCGTAAAACTATTATAAGAGAATCCATTGAAATTTATACGCGTAATAATCTGGTTTGCAATGATACCGTTTCTTTTATTATTCCTAAGTTATGGTTAGAATTAATGAATAAATTCCTCGTGAGGGCGTGAATGGGATGAACCAAGTTGGAATTTCCTTTGCTCATGGTCTATTTTTATTTTAATTTACTGTTTACTTTAGCGCGCGTGTTTTTTGGATGTTTTTTATCTCTTTGTCGCGTGTCATTTTTATTGATTGTGAAATAGTTTGAATTTTTTATTTTTAGTTAAATTTTAGATCATGGTCTATATTGTAATTTAATTTTTTTGCAATAGAGCGCGTGTTTATGTTATTTATCGCCCAATCCACAAAAATGGACATGAGGATGAAAATTTAAACTTCTTTAAATATGATTGAAATTTTGCATATTAACTGTTAAGAGTGTACTATTTCATATTTTATCAAAAAAGAATTAAATTTTTGTCATTAACATACTTATTTTAATTAATAAAGTGACACTATGAATTTGTCAAATAGACTGCGGCAAAAATCTTTACATTTCATGGTCTCGTACAGCTGAACAAACATTCTGAAAATCTCCAAACTTGTATATATATGATCTGACAGCTATTATTTAGAGTTTTTGTCTACAGAGAAGTGTTCACTGATCTTCATTACAAAAGGTAAGCATATTTAATTACTCTTAATTATTGTGTCACACCCGCAACAAAAAGTTACATTTATATCTCTACAGAAAAATATTTTTGATTTAAAGTTATGAAATTTTATATTCTAAAATAGTTTATTAAGATACTTTGAATTACAGACACAAAAGAAATTAATTAATATTTTAATCATAATTATTGAGCGTTGCGGGCGTGACATGTCCCTGTTGCGGGTGTGATATTTAATTAAAGTCACACCCGCAACATCTTTCAAAATGGATTATAAATGTATATTTGAACAAATTGTATGTAAATTTATAAAAGAATAATATGCTAAAAAACATGTACTTGGCAGCTTTAACTATACCCTTTGATTTAATAGAGGGAATTCCAGTTAATAAATAAAAATTTGCATCATTTAAGCATGTGACACTGTGTGCAGTTGATTTATTCAGTTTGGATTGATAAAATTGTTGCTTTACTACAAGAAAATAATTTTATTAGTGATATATGATTAAGAAATTAATTTAAAAGGTAAGATTTTTACAGAAAATAAAAAAAGAAAATTACGAAACAGTATTTTAGCAATTTTCTTTAAATTTGTTAATTTTGTTTGGTTTTTTATATACATTTTTTAAATTTTGTTTTTTGGTAGTATTTATCTAATATATATTTTTTTAGTTTTTTAAAATAAGTAACTCAATATTAAGGGAAGATTCTTTTTTCTCTTTTAATTCAAATTAAATAAAAAGTAGAAATAAGAATAATAGAAACTGTTAAAATGTTTATTAAGTTAGCATAAAATGTATATAGTCAGTTTGAAATTAACCATAATTTAACATAATTAACTTTATGTAAAATTAGAAATTTCAAGGGATAAATATTAAAAATTTGTTAAGCTTATATTTTTGGACTGGAAGTGCTATATTTATTCAGTTTACACATTATTTTCTTCTCTTTTGTAGAGAATGAAGAGTACAGAAAGATCACGATATCATCGAAAAAAGATTAAGGAAACCCCTTTAAAATATGAAGGATATCTACAGCAAGAGAAAGAAAGATACAAAGCAAGGAGAGAAAAGAAGAGACTATTTTAAAAAATCATGGTAAAGGATGGCAATCCTTTTGCATGTTGCCAAGTTGCCAAGAAAATGGTAACATTAGCAACACTCTGCAACTATAAATTCAGCTTCAGATTTTGCCATGTGTGTAGAAAAAGTCCTAAAAAATATAAAAGAACTTTGCCGAATTGGAAATTTCAGAAGATATTGTGAAAATGCTTCATAAATGCTGGCACCAAGCATTATCGGAGCTCAACATTCAATCGATACATCATGTTGTTTTTATTGATGTAGGAACAATTAATGTAGCAATAACTTCAGAAAGTGATCACAAGAGAATTTGTTTGTTACCATATTTTATCAAAAACATAATATCCATGATAAGAGTGCAGTTGGAGATTTTGTAGAAGTTGTTTTGTTCTCCTCATTAAAAAAAAGTGAAAACTTCGATGGACAAATAAGACAAATGAATGGGGATGTTATAGAATAAGAGTATCTGAATAAAAATCAAGAAAATGTGTATATTTGGCTCAGTCAGTTAGATGTATTCATACTTTGACAAGGATATAATATCCAACGATGAATGTGCAGTTGGAGATTTTGTAGAAGTTTTTTGTTCTCGACATTAAAAAAGTGAAAACTTTGATGGACAAATAAGACACATGGATGGTGACGATATAGAATTAGAATGTTTGAAAAAAAATTAAGAAAACGTACATATTTGGCCCAGTCAGTCAGATGTATCCTAGGAAAAAAAGAGTATTTTTGTAAAAAAAAAAAAAACTACCACCACCAGAAATTATAAATTCAAGATTGGAAATGAAATTTGTTTGATATTTTCCTCTCTAGATATTATAATTGTAAAATCGATTAATTCTTTAATTAAAAAAATCTGCCTTGAAAATATTTGTGTATGTCATTATTTTATTGGCTATACAAGTCACACCCGCAACAGGGCGTCACACCCGCAACGAAAATTTTGAATATTTTCCACAAAAGCAAGAATTGAGTAAGTAGTTTAATTTTTTCATAGAATAATTATTTAAGTATTACTGTCTAATATATAAAAATATCAATTCACTCAGTTGTCATAATTCACAGAGTTTTGCATTTTTGCACTGAAAGATGAAAATGCATGTTCTTTTTATGTCACACCCGCAACAGGTGAAAATTATTTTTTTATATAAATAAATGATACATTGGACAATTTTCAGATTTGGATAAATGTATGTGTAAGTGGTCTACATTGAAATTCATACAAATTGAAACCAATGCACAAAAATATTTTTGCTGATGACTAAATTAAGTTGTGTAAATGTCACACCCGCAACTTTGGATTGGGCGTTATATCTCATTGTCGCGTGTCATTTGTATTGTCCGAGAAATATTTTGAAATTTTGTTTTATTTATATTATGACTATGGAACTTATTTGACGGTTCCGAAACATGTCAATGTATTTTATTTTTACTATAACACCTTTCTTAAGAAAAATTAAAAATGTTATTAAAATAACAAAATTTTGTTAAAGATTTCATTAAGTGTTGGAAAGTGCTTCATAATCTATGCTTAACGCATGATTTTTCTTACTTGTTTTTATTTGACCTGCCTCTATATGGTGATTTCTTGACTCTATTTAGATAACAATTAACAATAACAACGCTAGATAGGGAACATTCTCAAACTGCAGATTAATAAAAATCGATTTCAGATAGCGTTTTTTCTTTGGACATGACATAGCAGCGTCTAGATTTTATGCTAAATTGTATGAAGTTATTTATATGCTAGTGACACTAGAGGTCTGCACGGAACAAAATATCTAGGTCCGGTCCCTAAAAGATCCATAGGGGAAAAGTTTCGTCCGGTCTGGAAAAATATTAAAATCATCAGACGATATCGCTTGGAAAAACATTAAATCGTAGCCGGGCTCAGCCGTGAATTTCTACATAGATTTTTACTTCAGTGTAGTTAAAAATTGTTTCGTATGGAGGAGTTCTGACCAAAAATGCTTGTTATAGCTTTTAGTTTTTCATATTTATACATTATAATATTAAAGAATCGCAAAAGGCTCTGATGTATTTATTTTTTAATGAATCTCTATTTATATATTAATGTTTCACTTATATTTTAATATAGTTTATCCACATTCGGTGCGTTGGAGACTTTGAAAATGTTATACAGTGAAACCTTTTAAGACGGAATCACATAGGATAGAAAAAACAGCGTTATATACAAACGTCCTACTTAGGAGGTATCTAAATGGAGTTTATTTTTTTTCTCAAGCATTATTATATTTATTTACCGTGGATCAATAATTTCCCGTTTAAGGGAGTATTCCGTCATAGACAGATTTTTTTTCACTGGATTTATTGTATTTCAATTACCTTTGAATATGCTATTCTTAAAAAAATGAATTTAAAAGTTATTTTTTGTAAAATAAAAGCGATTTCAAAAACTATGTGTGTTTCGTAAAAATTTTGATTGAGCCAAATTTCACTTATTTAATATACGTATCAGGTCAGTTAGAGACAATGATTTTAATACGGCTTGTATCGAGGCCGGGTTTGAAAATTTCGTCCAGTGCAGATCTAGGAAGAAGAAACCAGCCCCCTTCGTTTTCAAAATTATGTTAGGCTCGGCCCGGCGAGTCTTCAAAGAAAAGTAACGTCTAGATCCTGGCCCGGCCTGGGCCCAGAATACAGATTTTTTAACAGCCTCTCCAGGACGACAAAAATCCTGAAGAATGTAGAACTAAATGTATAAAAAAAGATTTAATCTGCATCTTAGAAAAAGCATTGTTTTAAAAAACTGACGGACATTTAAACAGTACAGAAAGGAGATGCAATTTAGAAAGTTTAATCTTGATCGGAAACTTGAGTTACAGAAAAGAGTTACTTTACATTTTCATTTTTTAAAAAAGCTTTAAACATTTTATTAGGAGCCAATCTTTATTTAAAGCTTTAAATTCATTTTCTTTCATGAAAAGTTTTTTCCCCACTATTTTTCTTCTTTAAGGGGAATCAGAGGTTGATCGATAGAGAAAAACATGTAAACAGAACTCTCGCTTCGACTTTATATAAAAACAGAAGTTTTAATTTTAATTAATTTAAACTTTCTGATATTTTAAAAATATGTTAGTTGTCTTATAAAATTATAAAATGAAGTACTTCAATGTAATATAATAAGAAATATAGCAAAATTTATGTAACACAAATTTCGGGAAAAAAATTATTTTGCATCACCAACACCAAGATATCTTAACGTTGAATTGACATAAGAATCTATTTTTTGCTTTAAAATGATCCGGAAACTTTACTCTATAGAATGAATTAAGGATATAACTATCACTCTAAAACAGCATTATTAAAAAACTCTCAAATTTGAAAGTTTAAGAAACTCCTAAAAAAAGTTTTTTTCATCAAAAATACTCAAAATATTAAACTATCTAAAATATATTAATTAATTCTATAAATAATGATATTATATGCATGCAAATAATAATAATAATAATAATAATAATAATAATAATAATAATAATAATAATAATAATAATAATAAATAAGCCATTCCATCAAACAGTTTTTTTTTTTTTTAAATCTTGGTGTTAGTCGTCAAAAATCAAGTTTTGAGAAAACGCGACTTAAACTGCAAATTATATGGGTGCGGCTTTGGAAGTGTTAATAAATAAATGCTTATAACTCCGTTTAAAATGCAAATATTTTTATGCAGTTTTTTGCATTGAGTTCAGAATTAATTGCATAATAAAGCTAGATCATAAAAAATCGATTTTTTGAAAAGTTTTCAACCCCTGAGCCCCCTTAAAACATTAAAAGTCTAGAAGTGTTGAAGGAAAAAAGTGCGAAAACATGAAATATCTCATTTTTGATTATTTTGCATTAGTTTTGTTTCGGTAAATTTGAAAAAAAAATATATATAAAATTTTGAAAATATGATTATTCTAATTATATTATTTTTAAATAAATATTTTTAATAGTTTTAAAATTAATATTGAAAAATAAACCTCAATTAAAAGTAAAATTAGATTTTCATTTTTAATGAAATGGAACGAAATTAAAATCCGATAAATAATGTTTCGAGTTATAACAATTTTTAATTATCTCATTTAAATTAGTTTTAGAAATTTTAAGAGAATTTTTCGAATGCGATTTTCTTAACAAATTATATGGCTAACCATCACAAAAAAGAGAAAATAATCGAGATTCTAACTCAAAAGATAGATTTTTTTACATGTTTCCTAAAACAGTTAATGTAACATTGTTTTTTGAACTGCGCGCTTTTCAATTTGTGTCTAATCCCTTTAAACCTAATGAATTATTTAAACGGCTATAACTCTGCGAGTTTTGAAGATATGAAGATTCAATTTTTTGTGTCTAATTCAGGACTCGATAAGGAAAGTTTTCCTAATTGGAATTTTTATTCTACGGGGTCCATATAAAAATGTAATTTTAGTAATTTTTCAAGTAGACCCCCCCCCCCATGGAGTTG
The DNA here is from genome assembly GCA_964019185.1 of Maratus speculifer. Classification (NCBI taxonomy): domain Eukaryota; kingdom Metazoa; phylum Arthropoda; class Arachnida; order Araneae; family Salticidae; genus Maratus; species Maratus speculifer. Next base: position 109,693,387 of record OZ025298.1, on the reverse strand, counting down.
CAACTTAGCTTATCAAAAATTTTACCTTATTTTTGAATTTTTGCAGTTGGAAGTATGGGCCTAGGGGCAATATTTAATGAGATAGCCTATTGTTTCGATATTTATGAATCACCATGTAGAACGAACGGTTCACACATCACTGTCAAAGCTCAAAAACGAACAGAAATTTTAGTTCTAAAATATTCTAAAAAGGAGCAATTACTTTTTTTAAAATAAATAAATTTACAAACAGATAATGTCGCGGATAATGCGACTTTAAATGTGGCTTTAGCTTGCTCAAAACAGATATAAAGTCACACCCTAACACATCTTGTGATTTAACATTGTGAAATGACTAAGAAACAATTGTAAATAAAGTGTCAGCTTTTAACATTACTTAAAGACCACATTATGAGAAATTGAAGGAATTATTTCTTGTATCGTTCTTTGTATTTCATCAAATATACACTTCGATGTACTGAAATATCGTGTTGAACATATCAAGCAAAAAGTGGAATTTTAAAACATTCTAAAATAAACAAATTCAAAATCACACATTTCACTGATTTTTCTGCTGCATTCCATTGTTTCCATTGCGTTGTTTTGTTTGCAGATTTTTTTTCAACCATCCATTGTTTGAGTGGGAGTACGATAAGTATCCAATATCTTGTTGGTCGTATTGTGTTTATGTTATTTAACTTACAAATGTTTCATTCTTTCAATGACAGATTTTATAAAAGTCTGGCAGAAATGGGGGTTTCATTATACACACCAGTTTGATTTTGCCAAAATTTTTATGATAGTTTCTTTTAATGATTTTAGAAGTAACCTATATTTCTTCCCCCCCCCCCCCCAAAAAAAAAAAAAAAAAAAAAAAAAACATTTTTATGACCCACAAAAATTCCTAAAGCTTGTCATGATCCAGTTTTTTTTCCTCGAATTTACATCTTTCTTTATTCTGTTATCTCACTAATTTAGCATCAGGGAAAGTAATGCTTGTGATTACAAGATGCCATTTAGTATATCAATTGAAATATTTTGTAAATTTCTTGGCTGACTTTCAGTGCAACCTGACAAGGTACGACAAACTTTGTCGCAAAAAGTGAAAAAACGCCATATTGGAGACCTCATGGACCCATGCACTGATAGTCAGTTAGAGATTTAGGGTTTAACTTGTGTAGTACTATTCAGTATTAACTCAATTAGTTCATTAGTTGCAAGGTTTATCCTCATTGCTGCTGAAAAATTGTTAATTTTGTATCTAATGATACAAAAAAAGGTTTTTCTGTAACCCTGTATTTGAATGCACTGAGAGTTAATGTGTATTTCATATTATGAGACTTAATATTTGATAAACATCTGACAAAACTTTGGCTAATTGCTATGCGAACACATAGGGTTTACTGCAGCTCATTGTGGAAATGGAAAATATTGCAAAAACAAACATACATTTAACAATGTACTAGGCTTATAACTTTTTCACTATATGTCAATTTTTTGTTTTTTTATGTGTAACTAGGCAATATGCAACTATATGATTTTTTACAATGTCCTAATTTTACTTGTAACATAAGCAATGAAGAAATATCCTATCTATTAGCAATTATATTCAGAAAAATAAATTTCCATGCAGAAATATACATCGAAAATTGACAAAAAGTGTAAAAAAGAATACTTATAATTTTGGTAAAGCTTTTATTAAAGAAATACAAATACTAATACCATTTTATTTTTTCACCACATTGATAAACGATGTTGTTACTCCAAAGTGTAATATACGGTGTAAACCATAAAACACTTAACCTATTTTTTATTTATTTTCAATTCTTTGGATTACAGCATTTAATTTTCAGGATGTATAAATTTATGTCATTGTTGCAACCTGAGAACATGGCACATTAAAATGGTTTAATTCTAGTTCTAGTAAAAAATGATATTTTTTTAGAAAACAAGAAATATGTAAGAACGTTGTGTTTTTCTATAAGAAAGATGATTGTGGAGACCATAAAGTGTCAAGAAAGAGTGGATTATATCACCTTAAAGAGTGCTGAAGTATCTGGAAATGAACAATAGGAAAAAATAGACTTTAACGGAAGCAAAATGTCCCCAAAGTTCAGCTTATAAGTATAATCGAAGTCAACAAAAAGACATTTCTACTGTGAAGATGTTATATGTACATTTCACAGATTCTAATTGGCTACAATTTAAAATGTGTACACCTACGAAAATGTTTTCACATACTGATCATACAGTGTATTGTGTAAAGAAAAAAGAAAATGTTTTTATGACATCATGGAAGGTGTAATTACATTGGAATGTTATATTTTCATCTTTCCCAATAGGTGGCATGTCATGTAGCAAGTACAGAATAATTAATGATGTGAATCATTTAGCAGAAAAAAAGGATGATACATAAGAACAATTCAAAGGAAACAGCTGACCCCAATTTTAAGTTAATAGCTGTTACTTTATATATGGATGAGGGAGAAAAAAATAATGTAAACTACAAAGCACTCCTTTTTTGAAACTGCGGTTATGACAATAACTTGTTAAAATTCCAAGTCAAAAGTCCATTCACAGAATTTTTAAAATCAAGTATCTAATGCTAAACATAAGTACAAAGAAGCCAAAAATAAATGTAAAAAGAGTTTTTTGTGAAAACTTTGCATTAGAGAAAGGGAAAAATTTGGAAAAAAATATTGCCTTCATCTCCATCCTCAGAGTCTAAAAATGATGTGGCAGAATCTCCCAGCAAATTGTATAAGCATATGGAAGTGAAGCAAATAACAAAACAAATGAAGGTTTTATCGACAAACAATTTATTAACCTTCTAAGCGCTTGGAACGTAATATTCCGTATACTAAGCTCCAGTTTTCACTGCAATATAAGCAATATTTAAAATACTATAATTCTTTAGATATAATGAATTTTCAATACACCGAAGAATAATTAGTACTCTAAAGGGTTACATTTATGCTTATAATAATATTTTTTATTATGTTAAAATAATCATATTTTTTAACATTTAAAACAAAATAGAGAGAAAACAACATTGCAATTTCACCTATTTGCAAGACGCTTGGAGGGTTTTAAAACATGATATTATATATTTTTTTCAAATGTACCAAGTATAAAGTTGCCAAGCATTGAAATGAAGATCTACATATGGAACAGGAACTTTGACGTCCCTGAAAAAATTACATGAGCAAACTGGACATTTAGTGTGAATATTTTTCTGCATTATCTATTTGAATCAGGTGGAGTTTAAGATGTAACATTTGGTAAATAGCATAAAAAAAACAGACAGCTAATTTTGGGTTCATCAAAGCGACATCTTGAAATGCCTGGAATCACTAAACATTCAGGGAACAAGTAAAAGTCTATCATTTGTTTTCAGAGAATATGAAATTTTGGAGTGTCACAATTTGTATTAAGCTAATTTTAGAAAATGAAAAAAGCTATTTTGCAGCTTTCATCTTATTTTAGTTATTCCGAAATTTGCAGTTTTTTTATTTCCTATTACAAACCTTACTGTATAGATAATTGGATGCTTTGTTACCATATTTTCCATTTCACCAATGCTTGAAGTAAGCCCTCTATGTTCGCATGGTCATTAGGAAAAGTTCTGTCAAATGTTTGTTAAAAGGTAAGATTCATACTATAAAATACAATTATCAAATTCCACATTAACTCTCAGTGCACTAAAATACAGAGACACCAAAAAGGCTTTTCTTGTCTCATTAGATACAAAATTAGTTATCTTTTTACAGCAATGAGGGTGATCCATGCAGATAATAAGATAATTCAGTTAATAATGAGCAGTACTACACAAGTTATATCCCGAAACTGTGGCTTACCCTCCGTGCATGGGTCCATAATCTATAAAATATGGCGTTTTTTAATTTTTCGCGACAAAGTTTGTCGTACCTTGCGAGGTTGCACTCAGGGTGAGTCATAAAATTTAGAAAACAATTCAAATGAGCTACTAAATGTCATGTTGTAATCACAAGAATCCCTTTAGTAATTTCCTTTCGTGATTGAGCACCCTTTACGTAATGCGCTGAGATAATAGAATACATATAAATGTCGATACGAGAAAAACTCTGGGTCCTTGAATTTTTGTGAATCAGTTTTTTTTTTTTTTTGGGGGGGGGGACAAAATATACATATCGTAAGAAACCACCATAAAAATTTTGGCAAAATCAAAAATGGTGTGCATAATGACCATCCTGACTCGTTTAACATTTTGAATTACTTTAATTTAAGATACAATTTATGACGCGTTGTATGATTAAACGAGCAACATCATTCATTTTTTTAAAATATATTTTGCGATTCTAGGCAATTATTTTCCTAAAATTGCACATTTTTTTTTTCTTTGAAACGATTGAATTTTTTTCCCTTTGAAACGGACAAAACCATTCAGAGAAGTCCTATTAAAAGTCCTAATTATAGTTATTCTCTCAAGAAAAATGAATATTATTTACTAGATTTTTTGCAAAATACTTTTGTTGAAGATTTATTTGCTACAAATATGTGTATTTAAAAAAAAAAAAAAAAAACGCATTGTCTTTTAATTTTTAAGATAAAAAACAATATATTTTTGTACCATACTGCTTTTTCTCTCGATATTAAAATACTATTGTGATTACTTTTTTAATGCACATAATTTTATCAAAAAAAAAAATGTAACAAAAATATTTTGCTATAAATCTAGCAAACTAGATTAATCTGTCACGACTGAGTAAAATTCAGAAAATAATCGCAAGAGATGAGCATATATGACATCGTACTAAATCCCTGCGTATTTGCGTTATCACCCCGTCTACTAGCTGATGCAGCTGTTCCTATTAAGGTCAGATTCCAAAATTACCTTTGTACGCTTGATACGTATACAGTTTTGGTTGTTCCTGGATTTTATAAGCCAGATTTTTTATTTCAGTATGTCTCATGACTCATTTTTTATACATGTTTTTGATTCATATTTTTATGTTTATTTTTATGAATATTATGCAAATATTCTTATATTTAAATGATATTCCTAAAACATTAAATTTATTTCAATTATCGTGCTAAATAGTTTATAAATGCAATGCTCTTTCCCTTGCTTAAATTTATTAATCATTCCAATCATACATAAAAAATGAATTTTAATAAGCTAATTAAACTAATAAATTGTATCATGTTCAGATTTTAACAACACAAAAGCTGAATTAAAAATACATTTATAAACTTTTCACGAAAAATATTACAAGTGAGATTTTTTCTTTTCATACTTTAGATTGAAATTTTTTGTTATGAAAAATACAATTTTGTATATTTAGAAAACATTTTCCGATTTTTATGCTTAAACGCGTAGTTCTATCTTGTCGAAATATATCAATGCTTACGAAATTGCTTCTTGAGAATGCAAAATTGTTCTTTTATATGAAAAGTCTTAGAATTTACTTACATATTAGAAAATATAAGAAGAAAATGATTCTGTATTTGCTTATTTATGCAATTTATTTATTTAAACTAGCTACAAAATACACAAATCTACATCTTAATATTCCATTGTGCGTGTTTATTCAGAATTCAATGTGGATATTAAAAAATAAATCATCGTTGCTTAACAGGTTTCTTTTATTCTTTATGGAAATAATTCCGCTTATTTCCATATTCCATTTTGATAGCGGGAGAAAATTCAGCTCAACATTTTTTCAGAAATTTTATAATTTTTTGCATTTCAGCTCGCTTTAGTGAAACTATTTGTTATGTTGTTGAAGATTTAAGATTGGTGAAAAACAAATCTCTGTAAGCAAAATTGTCACAAATTTCAGAACATAAGTTTAATCGAAAGTATATTTTAATAATATTTTTATTAAATTTAACAAATATAATTTATTTTTTTCACAACGGATAAAAATAGTGGGAATATCTCGTAAAATTAGACGTTTTATAAAAGTTAATTTATTTCATTTTTATTGCCACTTTTTAATAAAAACACATGTACTAGTTAAATATTTAACATTAGAAAAAAAATTCCGAAAGTAGGCACATATTGTAACATTATTTATTTTATGCTTTACAAGGTAAATACAATTGTATTGAAAATACAATTTATTCAATTTTTACAAGATTGTAATCTAATATTTTTAATTACTTTCATCAAAAGCACACAACGAAACGCATAACTTAACATCACGTAGCTCAGCAATTTACAATTCAAAAATAAATTATAACCGCTCGGCGTTGCCCGGGACCATTGATGTTTTCAAACAAATTGTGAATATTTAAAAATCCATTTATACTAAAATAGAAAAAATAATTTTTTATCTGGAGAATACTTTAAATTTTAGAATATTTTTAATTTTATTTGAGTGAACACAGGTATGTATTTGTGTTACGAAAACTATGTTTTGGATGAATAAAAGAATATAGTCGTTTTAACTGTTTTGAACCACAAAAATAATGCAATACTTGAATTATTCTAAAATTTCTTTCTTCCATGAGACACACTCCATGAAAAATTTCTAGTCACCCTTGCGACGTGCATTGCACATCTGAACAAACCCCGAGAAAACATAAAAGGATTAATTATCTAATTGAGTACTTTTTTTGAATGGTGCCATGAATGGACTTTGAAGATCGATTGTAAATCAATCAGGAAAAACTAAATCATCAAAACAGGAAAAAATAAGAAATGCGCGTGCAATTTGTTGCTAGCATTCAGCCGTGAAATGCTGTCGTTAAATCCCATATTTACTATTCATTCGCTAGCTGCTTCTTTGCCGCGGATTGGTGGAAAGATGATAATATTCTCTTACCCAGTAAGTTTTATCTAAAATATATCTAAATTACAATTTAAAAATCCGGCTCCGAAGTGCACTTTCCTGTGTTAACATCCACACATGACAAATATTACAGAATCCTGGGTTTTATAATTTAGGCGTTATCCGCGGTTATTCAAACAGGCAGGCATACATCTCTTATTTTACATACATGTATATAGTATATATATATATAGCTTCAAGTTTATCAATTTAGCAAGATTTGGATACATATATATATATATATATATATATATATAGCTTCAAGTTTATCAATTTAGCAAGATTTGGATACATACATATATATATATATATATATATATATATATAATTTAATGTAAAAGTAAGTTTTCATCAACGCATAACAGATTTTTACGAAGGATTCGAAATTTTATGTATTTTTTTCTATCTGGATAATAAATATGTCGTAAAAAGGTACAATTATTTCACATTTAAATAATTTATAAATTATTCACAATATTTTCTTATCACGATTTAAAAAAATAACAAGTGTGTTTTACGTTGTTAGTTTAATCGAAAAATGTCCCTATCAACCGTCAAATTTATAAGATTGCATTTCGAAAAAAAAAAAAAAACTTTAGAATAAACGAATATAAATCTATAATAGCTATTGAAAATACTTGAAAGACGCGAGAAGAAAATATTGTGATATAAACAAATACGCTATATTTTCATAAAGAATCTGTTTACAAAATCAAGAATCAAACTAAAAAAAAAAAAAAAACATGCGAAAATCAGTTAATGTTCTAAACTTTATTGCTGTTGAACTGAATTAAATATTTAACTATTCTTTCGTTCTCATAAAAATTCTATGTTTGACAATTTTTTTTTTAAAACGTGACTAAAAATATTTCCATACTTAATTGTTACATTTATTTTAATTGCGTTGGTAATTATATAAATGCATAAAGCTTACAGTCGCTGTATGGTACAACCGTCCATCCGTCTGTCGGTCCGTATACATACAACAACGCAAAAACTAACAAACTGAATGCTTTAGAGATTAAGATATATGATTGTTGCGTAATTTTGTCGAATCATCTCAATTTTCATGAAAATTGCATGTTTAGCTTAATTACGGGGACAATTAAAATTATTCCGTTACAATACGTCCAATAGGAATGATATCACTCTTTCGAACATAATTAAATTGATATGCACCTATGAAATATAATAAAATTTACATTTTGTACAGTATGCAAGCAAAGACCATTTTTTAATATTTACTGAGCCATACAAAATTATTCTAATGCATAAAGAATAAAAAAAAACTTTTTTTTTATCGGCGCATTCCATTATATTAAAATTATTTCAGGTTTTGGGAAATTCATATATGTTAGAGAGATTTACCACAAGTTACTTCCTGAATAATAGTAAGCAGACAAAATTTACAGCAACACTCAAAAGACTTCGTACCCTACACTGTATCCGAAGTACTGTATAGTTTTAAATTAAGATATGATTGTTTTTAATACATAATTATAATATGAATGCACCTCGTATGCTATTTTTGACGTGCTGCGTCCGACATGTTTATATTACGAAAACTCTCCGACTAATTTTTTTATATAAAATAAGTTGTAATATTATAATGTTAGTAAAATAAATTACTATTTTCAGTCTTACGTACACTCATTTAATGATTTTTACTAGATATACTTATGTTCATACACTTTCCGCTGAAATATTGGCATTTTTTTGTGAAACAAAAACTTGATTTGTATATTCTTGCGATTTGAAAAAAAAGAATTTTCTCTGAAAAAAAAGATTTTTTTATTTAAACTCAAGGAATTTATCTTGTCTACAGGAAACCTGTATATATTAACAGCTTTCAAAGAAATTTCAATTCATAAACTACAACTATTAGTTAAATTTTCTGTCATCTAAATTTTGCTTAGTGTACATTCATGAAAAAAAATAACAAAAAATATATTTTATATGTAAAATATAAGATTTATATTTTCGTTTGCTGTGCCCATGCAAAATAACTATCTCATGAATATTTTTTGAAACAAATTTTAATTTTTTTGAATATGCTACGCAAATTGCATAGTGTATTTTTTCTATTTTTAACACATGATACTTCACGGGTATTTACATAATTAGAACATATAAATGCGTGAATAAAAACAATGTTCTGAAAATAATAACTTAGCCAGTTTCTGTGAAAACTAAAAGTACCATTTCAACTTATTTTACAATGTAAAAAAGGGAAGGATTATACATTTGTTTAAAAAATATATATAGCTTGTAATAAAAACAAGAATTTTTTTGTTCTTACAGTACTGTCGGGATTACTTTTGGTAATGTTTTCCTATATTATCATTATTAAAAAATGTGAGGTTAAAAAATTTTGTATGGCCCTGTAAATGAATAATAATTATTATTTTCACTGCATATTTTAAAGAACGCACTTCGAAATTACATATAAATTTGAATATGTTTGACAGGATGTAACACCTTTAAAATTCATTTGAAAGATTTTTTTCCGTAAGATTATTTCGTAGATGTATATAAATTTAAATATGTTTGACTGAGTGTAACATCTTTCAAACTTATTGGAAACTATTTTTCTCCATAGGCCGCGATGTAACTGAAAACTTTTGACTATCCCTGTAAATATACTAATCATGGTATAAACTTTATTTTCAATGGGATTCGTGCTAGGATAAATGTTATTACATCCATAAATTTCAATATTGTGCGACTGTATTTATAACAATACAGACAGCCAGACAAACCGAAAGCATAAACACTTTTAAAATTTGGTTGAAAGCGTTAAAAAACGAAATAAACTTACTTTTACATTTCACCACCTTGAAAATTGTACAATATCCGATTAAAAAAGAACCCTCATTTAAGAAAATATATATCCATCTGATGATATCATTTTTAGGTAACTGATGAATTTATGATACTTTTGGTAACCTTTATAGATAATTATTTCATACAATTTTCTTGTTATAGCAAAGAAGAAAATTACAAAAAAGTACTAAAATTCCCAGCATCCCAAAACTTGAATGCTATACGTAGATAAATTTTAAAAATGTTTTGAATGATTTGAAAAATCTGCTTAAAATTACAATGACAATAAATAAGATTATTATTATTATTTATGAAATTTAGTTATAATTTAAGGAATTTAGTTAATTAAATATTATAATTCTCTGTGTTTTATTGAATTTTCTAACTCTTTACTTATTGTTTTAAACATTCACAAAATAAATTGATTTATTTACACTACTAACAAAGGAAAATCTAATTTGTAAGCATATTTAAGTACATAAAAGTACTTTTCACGGGAATTCAGTGTGAACAATTTTATTTTGTTCTGTATTTCTTTCTGCTTATAAACATGAATTTGTAGAAAGAGTTTCTGTATAATGCCCATTTCTTAACCCTTTAAAGACATTTTTTTTTCAATTTTGGGAATAACATTACATTTATGTTAATAATGCTAACAATAGCTATCTAAATAGATTTACTGAAGTTTAACAAGTATGACATTGTCCGAAATGTAATGAAATTAGTTTGTGTCGGTATCTTTTTTTTCATAATACAATAGGCTAAGAAACGTTTTCCAATGTGTTCGGAAAATATCGTAATACAATTGTGATTGACAAGCATTATAACTTTCAAATATGTTTTGCTTTACATTACTCGTCATAATTTCAGAAAAGTAACCTATATTTTTAATTTTACGGGTGAAATGTAAGTTGAAAACAACGGAATCAGCAACGATTTCAAGAGTATAAAGCAAACTTTTTTTATTATTAATAAGGGCCGAAGTATAAATGGAATCATGACAGGAAAAACATAGACATATACTATTTTCACTACATGTCGATATTAACAAAATTAATTGTTAAGACAGCATAATACTCATTGGAAAATGGTATACTATTTGGTTTACTATTAATAGTATACCAGGAAGTTTATTTAAAATTCAAGGTAATAAAGAACAAAATCTTTATCAGAATTTTGCTGAAAGCTGAACTTTTGAAAAAACATAAATATATTTGTATATTAGACATTTTTATAGATATATCAAGAAATAAATAAATAAATAAAATAAAATAGGAAATCCAGTTATATGTTTTTTATTTCTTTTAACTAAACATTAATCAACAAATAATGAGGGAAATGTATTTAATGATTATGCTAAATAATTACGTATATAATTCTTTAGGTGCGCAAATTAAGATGAAGCGGTCTCAAAATTATGAAGTGGTGTATCATACATCATGTTACTGTTCGCTCTTTCTATATTAGAACTGACACACTGCATAAAAACGGCAAGTGCAGGAGGCGGGTATTTTCAGTATTTGCACCTTTCTTTGGATTGTGTTCCTTGGGGTTTGTGATATTAAAATGGGGTTTATGATGTTAAAAAATGAGAAAAACACTTTTTGAATCTACATGGACCGTACAAAAACGAAAGGACAATTATGTTTTTTATGACAATTGTTGTTTTTATCGCAACACCTCGCGTCGGCGCAATATCCGCGGATTCTACAACTATTTTAAAACAGTGAAAATCAATGGAAAAGATTTGGCTTTACTTTTGGTTTATTTTGTTATGGTCGATTATCTACTCGAAAGATATAGGCCTTGGGGGGGGGGTGTCCTTCGTTGGGATTTTTCTAAGGAATCCTAAAACGTATTTTCTGTTGCATGAAAACCACGAAAATTCTGAACGGTTACTCTGACGGCTGCAATTGGGTTAGGTACCAGAACCTACAGTCACCAGTTACGAGGTAAGAGCCTCATGGCCACTGGTGTGTCCAATGGAGAAGAAAAATCTAATTTTAAAAATCTGGCCGCAACTGTAAACATGGATGGTACCATAAGTGCACATCTCTTTGCAATGGGTCATGACGATGAGAATTATCCATGCTCAAAGAATTATATAAATTAATTATATCATATTGAAAAATAAAACACAAAATTATATTACGGTAGTGATTAAGGGGACATTAAAAACAAGATCAGTCTTTTCAATGAATTCTTTGGAAATTTGCGTACGTACTAAGGTCGAGCTCCAATAGTTGTATTCAGAATTGGGCCATAAAGAATGAAATTATTCATTTTTAAAATTTTTAAAATAACGAATAATTGTCACATTTTAAAATATCCCATGTACATTTCTTTTACAGAAAATACAACAATATTTATTCTTGCGATAGTTTATATATTACCATGGTAGTTGGCATGAACTGTAAAAGTTGGTTGAATATATAAGTAGAAAAATATACATATAAAATATATGATGGAATATCCATGGTCTATACGAGAAATTAAGATATGCTCTTCTGAAACACAATATAAATTTAATAGCCTTTCCACCAAAGAAATTAAAAGAAGTAATTTGTACAAAAATCGATGCAATACCAGAAATTGAATTAGCCGGTGTATATACCATCCCTTTTAATACTGATTGCAATAAAGTAATGGAATATATCGGGAAAACCAATAGAAAACTCAAAAAAGAATAAAAGACATAAAAGTAGATATAAAATTTTGTCGCCAACCTACTGCTCTTTTACGTTTATTTCTCAAAGAGAATATCACAATAGATTTTGATAATACAAAAATCATATTCCCAACATCCGATTATTACTTATAATTTATAAGAGAATCAATAGAAATCTTATGCAAGAGCAATAAAGTGTGCAATGATACCCTAGCTTATAATATACCCAATTTATGGTTTAGCATCCTAAAAATAAAATCCTAACAAATTGTGAAAATGACGTATTAAAAAAATCATGGTACAATAATCAAATAATTTTACCGTTTACGTAAAAATATTGCTAACTCAATTTTCAAGCCACGAGTCTCGTTCATTTTTCAAAACAAAATCTCATATTTGTAGTTATTAATGAAAATATTCTCTGAGGAAGAACCTGTTTGGAAAAGGTTCGAAAGTACTAAGATTTTAAATAAAATAAAATTTTAACATCTATAATTGTTTATTTAATTGCCTTTTAAGTAATCATTATTCATTTTATAGAAAAAAATATTTTGATAATTATGTTTCGGTTTTCAAAAAGAAGCTATATAATTTAATATTCACATGAATTTCAGCCTTAAAATATTCCTGAAATGCGAATTTTACTGAAAACATTTATTTATTATTCTACAGAGGATATAAAGTACAAATTATAAAATAAAGTCATAATTAAGAATGCCCATGCAACGTTTCAAAGTTTAGAAATGTATGGAAATTTGAATAAAAATTAAAACATTTTGAAGTAAAACAAACATTTTTTTACAAACAGATATGCTTGTATCTCTACGAAGAAGTTTTAGGAAAATTCTTTTTGAATGAGATAAATTCTAGTTTCATAATTCTCGAAAAGGAAACAAATATCTATCTATTTTGTCAAATTTCGTGATTTTGAATGTTTACTATTCCTTAAATTATTATTTTTTTTTTTTTTTTGACGTAGAGAAATGTTCTTAATGATTTATTTTAGATAAAGTCATAATTAAGAATGCCCATGCAACGTTTCAAAGTTTAGAAATGTATGGAAATTTGAATAAAAATTAAAACAGTTTGAAGTAAAACAAACATTTTTTTACAAACAGATAAGCTTGTATCTCTACGAAGAAGTTTTAGAAAAATTCTTTTTGAATGAGATAAATTCTAGTTTCATAATTCTCGAAAAGGAAACAAATATCTATCTATTTTGTCAAATTTCGTGATTTTGAATGTTTACTATCCCTTAAATTAATTTGGTGTTCTTTTTTATTTGACGTAGAGAAATGTTCTTAATGATTTATTTTAGAATGTGCTGAAATATACTCTGGATATTAAATAATATTTGCAATAAACTTTTGATTTTTTTTCTGATCAGTGTTATTATCAGTTTGGAAACTATATATTTACAGCATTAGTCTTAAGAAAAGTGAAATTTTGTAGTGTATTGATAAATTGAAATAACTTGACAAATTAAAACAACTTCAACATGACAACTAGAGGTTAAGTCAGACTACACTATATTTTAAATATGCAAATTAAACTTAAAATATTATAATAACAATAATCATTCATATTTCCTTTTTACTATCTCTGAGTTAACTGTTTTTTGTTCGGAAATTTTTTTTTCGTAAAATGATAATATAATTTAATAACACGAAAATCTACAAACGAACTACTTAGAAATCAAAGACTGAATCATCTAAACTTTCATTGTAAAAGTAAAACTTTATTAAAATATTCTTGTATTTTTTTTATACAAGTACTTTTTTCAAAGTCTGGCATTACAATTGATTAATTCCGCCGTGGGACCACTGTGCTTGAAATTTATTAACCCTTTGTGGCGCAGAGCACCTCCATTTTTTAAATGTCAAAATTAAAGATTGACACTGGAATTGAAGTATAAATTTATTTGAAAATCAGAAAGCTTTTTTCCATATGCATAATAAACGGAAAGTTTTTATGTCAGAACTCTGGCATCATTGTGGCATTAGGGAAATACTTTGGGAGTTCCATGTATTGGAGCACAGAAATACAAAGCCTTTATAGATTTTGTATACGTACTCTCTTAAAATGTCAGCCACAAAATAGCTCAAGTTGAGCTGAAATCCACTCATCTCAATGTTAAAAGGCAGCTTCTCAAAAAAGAGTTGAAATAACTCAGGTTTTAACCAATTTAAATGAAGTCGAACTATTTAAATAACCAATTCAGTTCAAGAAGATTTAATCATTTGAAAAACAACTCTTTTATGATCGAAAAAATTACAGCTCTTTCGTGAGAAGCCAAATCAGCTCTTTCGGTTTAAGAGTGTAAAGAAAGAATGCAACATATCAACCTCTTTTCAATAACTAAAAAATTGGCAATAGATGCAACGTAAGGTTTAAAAAAAAGATGGTATATAAAATAAATAGTACATATACGCATAATTTTAATTATTTTTTCAAATAATTTTGAACAGTGAATTGAAACAAAACATTCTTGAAATAATTCTAATTATTTTTGGTTTTTCAAATAAATAACGTTTATATATTCAGGTTGATATCGGATTTTAGTTATATTCCTATCAGATTAGATATTACTCGGTAAACTCGATTTTTTAAAACTACTACATATTTGATACGTAAATAATTAAATAATTATTAAATAAATTAAGGTAATTACCAAGAGAATGCCTCTTACGTTCTCTCACAATCGAGAAAACGTATTTAGACGGTTTGTTTATTAAAAAAAAAACTATTAAACATTTTTACAATATGTAATCATTTTTATTGCATGCTGTTTATTTCTAAAAAAATAATTTTTTTATTTCAAATATCCTTTCAAGTATCATAATAGTATAAGACGACTTTTTATCTTTATTTGATCTCTCAAATACCTGAAAAAATTTAAAGACTTAAGAGAAAAAAAACCCGAGAAATATAATAAATACACATTTGAATTATAAAGAGAAAAAAAATCATTACGTAGCAAAGCTTTCATGCTTAATTTTGATTATCATGCATGTTTCCCTGTAAGATGCATACTAAGCAAAAATGCTTATGAAAATCATTTTAATGACGCAAAATAATCAATACGTTGGATTAACTTATTGAATTTGTTCTTGGTGGTCTAATAAGTTTCATAATTGAATTTTCAATGAAAAATTTAAAGTCTTACAGCCGTATTATATGGCCAAAGATGAAAAATATTTTTCTTATGCGTTTTTTTCGGCTTGTGAATGGAGAAGAAATAGCTTTCATTTTGTTTATCTTTTAAAAATAAGCTTGTTTTTATTCAAACGCATGAAACTCAAATTAGCGGAACATGATTATATACTATTCAGAACTTGTAATTTTCAATACTGAACATAAATGAAAACATCGCGAGATTATTCATTAATATCTACGTCAGTTAAAATGATCTATCGCGTAAGCGGATCTAACTAACATGTAAGTGGATCTAAGTAAAACCTAAGCTAGTCGCCAAATTCAATGTCATCTTAAAGTGTTCGCCATTTTAAAACGGAATGATAAGGAAGATTAGCAATATTACAATGCCAGTCTTCCCTAGAATAGTAACATACTACGGAATTTAATGTTACTATACATGTAAAATTAACTTCTATAGTTAATGTTGCAATGTATTTGGCTGAGACATTAGTAAGTCCTGAGCACATGCTCCAGCCCATCAAAATATCCGAATGTTGTCGGATGATAAAAATCAGATTTTCCATAATGTCACGCATATTAGAAATTCAAACTACTATATATCACCCATTTTTAAAGTACAGACGAAACAAAAATAATTTGGGCACAAATTAAGCAAGTCAAATATTTAGGAAAATATCGGATGAAACTTTTAAACATGTTCTACCTTTAAAAAATGTACATACATAGTTTAATAGTGAAAGCCATTTTGAAACAAGATGGTTGATAAATCTCGTCTAAACATTGATTTAAACTCTCTGATGTTCTATTCATATGTCTAGTCACATCCAAATTAGTTTATCAATTTGCGTGCTATTGCATGAGAATTATCAGATTATATCAAAATTTCAGTCACACAAGAACTACAAAGTGCTATATACTATTTCGGCCACTTTTTATTGCAAAGTCAAAACAAGAAATCCACCAAAATTCTTGTAACAAAGTCAAACGCTTAAAAGGTTTTTTTTTTTTTTTTTTAATCATTTTTCCTCAATTTGAATTTAAAAATAACAAAATAATAAACGTTCACCATTTTGAAACAATATGGCAGGTGAAGCTAGCCAACGAAAGGGATCGAGACACTACTATGTACTATGAACATGCCCTGTCACGTAAAATCGGTTTATAAACACTCTTGTTATCGCATGAGAAAAGGCAGATTGTTCCAAAATGCTTTTAACACAAAACATGTAAAATGTTATATCTCAACCATTTTTAATATACAGAATATATATATATATATCCGGAATCTTCATATCAAAGTTAAACACATAAGAAAACTATCATTTCCATTTACTATTTTTTTTTCTGTTTGTCTCACTTTAATTTTTTCATATGGTCGTATCGTCGTTCATATTTCGTATGGTTTTTCAGTTTGAAAAAAACTCGAATTGTACTCGATTGGTTTCAAGAAGATAATACTGAATCCAGTTAACATCCTGGTCAACTAACTCGACGAATCTCAATCTGAAGGAGAATGTTTTGGCTTTCTTTCAACAGCAGCGCAGAATTCAAAACCAACCGTTTTGGAAAATCCCGAATATGCATGACCGAAGCTTGAACAACTAATGCAGTTTCCCTCCAGTCATCTACCAAGAACTTGTGGCATCCATACCAAGGCAGTTTGCTGCTGTTTTACTAGTCAAATGTATGCCAACACGTTACAAGGTTGTGGTTATAATGTTTTGTCTATTGAGTGCATAGATAAGAGACTCTGACAAATAAGACAATATGATTAAAATAATAAAAAATAATTGACAATATTTATGAAAATGGCATAATTTCCTGATTATTGTTGACATAAGTAAATTATATTTTAGTCTAGATATTTTTTATCTTATATTTTTTATCTTATTTTTACAGACTCAAAATAATGTTTTTTTTTAACATGTGAGTATTTTTTTCGAATAGGTATTATTGAGTTACACACTTTATACATAATAACAATACATAACATTAAAAGCTTTATGTGTATACAAATATTGAAAACAATACTTAATAAATGATTATCGTATTTTGTAGTACTTACGTTTGTCATTTTTTATTATTATACTTAGTAAACAGTGCGTATTGTATTAAAATTCATCACTGGTCTTCCAGTTTACCATTTAAAATCACCCTGTCAGGAGTTAAGCTTATTAAACAACGATATGGAAATAAAATATGTATTTATAACTGTGTCTAAGTTTTGTTTCAGAAATGTACACTCATTCTGACATGTTTTTATTTGTTATAAATGTAGTTCCTGACAACTTGTTGCATTACATATATCTTATTTTATTTATTTATTTTTTTATAACATAAAAGTTTGTTCTAGTTCATTTGTTATCATGTGTTGTGTTTCATTTGTTCAACTGTTAAAACAGTTAAAATGTCTTTCTGTGTTATATGAATGAACACCAGGGAATATTTCACAAATGTTGGAAAAATTGCAATAAAAAATATACCCAAATAGTCCAGGCATTACGTGCTCAAAAAGGACAAATAAATGCAAGTTTTGGTGTAGTTTTGATTTTTGGTTCCTTTTATGTTTTTGGGTCGCTGAACACGAATCTGGCATTATCCAACAAAATTTCTCCCCAAAAACAGGTTTTTTTGGCGAAAAACGTTCAAAAAACGTGGCTTTTTTTCGTTTTTTCTAAATAATTTCAAAATTATACATTTTACATAAAATTCATCAATACATAAATTAAAGAGCACAAAATTTCCTACATTTTATGTATTTAAAGTTTTTTTCTCTGATCAATGGTTTAGCCGTGAGAGAGCCGCAAAAATGGGTGTGAAAAGCAGAAAATTCTGAAAAACGTGAATTACAGCACCGTACGTCGATGAAACATGAAAAACAACCATTTTACTCAAATTTTTCCCACTTAAAAATACTAAATATACTATTATTGACTATATTTTATTAATCTGATGTTCATTGTTTCTTTCATAACTAAAAAATATATAAAAATGAGCATATTTTTGATCAAAATCTTCATTTGCTATTACAAAATAATAATAGTAATAATTTCATAATTTACTTTTAAATAATGTAAATAAAATAACTAAAACAGGCTTTAACATATAAAAGCTGACACGGATTCCAGTTCTTAAAGTTCTAGAAGTTCAAAATGTTGGTGTGAAAATTAAAAAAAAAATCAGGAAAATACGAATTATGGCACTGTACATAGATTTAACATGAAAAATTACCATTTTTTTTTAGCAAAGATTGACTTTAAATGATACTGAAGATATTATGATCGACTATATTTTACAATGAAGTTGCTAACTATAAAAACGACGACTCATTATGAATTATTATTTAATAATAAATAATTATGTACATTAATAAGTACATTTACTTAAAAAACGAAGTTCTATTTTCGCTTTCTTTTATTTGAGGATCCCTGCTTTTCACCGACATCTACAAAATAGAAAATAGATGAATGGGATAAGTGGGTGTTTTTATAACTATCAATATTATAAATAAAAGTTTTTTTAACAGCAAATATTTGATACCTTGCGGCATATCTATTTCTCTTTCCATTGGGTCCTCTGATTACTTGTGTGGGCAATCCATTTCCAGATCGGTTTCAAAGTCTAGTTCATCCTCTTCGTCTTGACACACAATTGCGATGTTTTTGCAGTTTCCCGAAGCAAATCTTCTATCTGATATCTTCGCAAATAATGTTTGCTGCTGCTTCAAGCACTCGCAGTCTCTCATCTCGATCAGATTTACATGTTTGCTGATACCATGCATTAGTTAGTATCTTCCCTTCTATATTCTTGAAACACACAATGGACTTTTTTTTCTGATTCTTTGTGATCAGTATGTCGTCTCCATATCGCTCAATGAGATTAAACTTTATAGTTCTCATAGTAGGCTGATAACCCCATGTAACCTGTTTCATTAGCTCTTCCATGGAGAATTGATACTCGTCATCATGATTTTCAAGGTAATCATATGTACTTTCCATTGCTCTATCGATTGCCTCGGCAAACGGACCACGTTTCTTCTGTTTTTGGACCTTCGGCCTCCTATAAATATAATTAAAACATTTGATGTGGTATTGAGCATCTGTTGCGATCAAATCATTCGCTGGATCGATGGGCTGAATTATAGCCTGCCCATAATCATCATTGCGAGCTTTTGATGCTTTCAGAATTGTACTCCCATGTGTCGCACACTGTATACAGTATTGCGTTCACTTGGTGGATTTTTCGCTTGTGTTGCAATGAACTCTTCCGAAATGCACAGTCCACATCTAAAACAATTAGTTCGAAAATTAAACTGAGGAGTTGATGATCTTAAAATTTGAGAAATGCTAGCACTTTGTTCCTCAACTGTCTTCACATAAGCAGTAATCATCCGTTCATTTGCGTATGCTTTTCTACACTTAACATGTATATCTACTGAAGTTTTCCCCTTTAGGAAAACTGCTTTTCCATCCTTTCTTTCTGTATTTGCCTTGATTAACGCTGCAATACCTCGACTAACTTTCACTGAAAGCCCCTCTTCTAAAGAAGAGTCACAAATAAAACTCAGCGACATCGCGCGAAATCACTTTAGCTGTTCACTATATTCACGAAGACACAAACAGTGAATTACTAAATTATAAGTAAGCAGTTGCATATAGAAACTGAGAGGAATTTGTCCTCCTGATAAGCCAGTGATCTGTGCGACGCATATTTCTAACGAGACGAGACTGGTGGGGAACAGGGGCGGGGTAGTATTCTACTGAACGTGAACATGGGATGCGGGGGTGGGCGCTTGACCAACGTTATTTCACACTTGTACCCCTTCAATCAAGAGGGAAAGTGCAGATGGGATCAGTTAAAGCCTGTTTTAGTTATTTTATTTACATTATTTAAAAGTCAAATTAAGAAATTATTACTATTATTATTTTATAATAGCAAATGAAGATTTTGATCGCAGATATACTCATTTTTATTTATTTTTTAGTTATAAAAGAAACGCTGAACATCAGATTAATAAAATATAGTCAATAGTAATATATTTATTATTATTAAGTGGGGAAAATTTGCGTAAAATGGTTGTTTTTCATGTTTCATCGACGTACGGTGCTGTAATTCACGTTTTTCAGAATTTTCTGCTTTTCACACCCATTTTTGCGGCTCTCTCACGGCTAAACCATTGATCATAGAAAAAAACTTTAAATACATAAAATGTAGAAAATTTTGTGCTCTTTAATTTATGTATGGATGACTTTTATGTAAAATGCATAATCTTGAAGTTATTTAGAAAAAAAGAAAAAAAGCCACGTTCTTTACACGTTTTTTTGCCAAAAAACGTGTTTCCGGGGAGAAATTTTGTTGGATAATGCCATATTCGTGTTCAGCGACCCAACAAACATAAAGGGAACCAAAAATCAAAACTACACCAAAGCTTGCATTTATTTTTTACCAAATGCCTGGACTAAAACTCAAATGTCAAAATGGAGAAATTTCTGTTACTGACAGTAAGGAATTCTATTGGGAAAAACAGATGAAAAATATATTACATGTGTTTAAACATTTAAAATGTTTCAAATGATGATCTACCGTTTAGCATTTGAAATTTTAAATATATTTTTAAAAATACATAATAATTTTAAAGGATGAATGTTTTTTTCAAGATATCTAAATTTAATTTACTTGTATTTTTAATCATAGTCCTAACCATTCTAGTGTGGGTAATTTTTCGCTCCGTCGGTTTTATGCCTTTTTAGTAATGTGAATAAAAAATCACGTAATTAATTTTTTATTTTTAAATATTACTATATATAGATACTTTGTATTTAAAATTACACTATTAAAAATTCTGCATGAAGAAATTATTTAAAAAAATCGTATAGCACTTTTAAATAATGCACTAAGAACATTCCTATAAAATTATGTTTTAAACTTAAAATGTATAATTTTGCAAAAAACAATTTGTATTTTGAAGGTTAGTGTATATTGTTATAGTGTATTTTGTTATAATTGTTAGAATAGATTGTATATACTGTTAAAGAATGCAATTTTGTTTAAAAGGAAAATTTTGCAAATGTTTCGAATTAACTACACTGCTCAAAACAATTAAAGGATATTGCAGTTTTAGGTGGATTTAGGTATCTGGGAAACTTTTTTGGCTGATTGATACATGGTCGACAGACATAGTAGGTTATATGAGAATAAATTACACATGTTTGGCAGAAAAAAAGTGCATTTTTTTGCGCATTTGTGTACAAAAGGAAAAAAATACAATTTGTGCATATGAGAAAAAAAGAATAAGAAAAGGTGTTTTCTTCAAAGAAAATCATTTTCAGTAGGGGGTATGGTTTCCACGGGCGGCCAGCAACGTTGAACACCTTTGAGGCATGGACTCAATGAGGCTATTAATGACGAGTTGGGGTATTCTGCCCCACTCCTCCAGAAGAGCTCTTTCCAGTTCTTGGAGAGTTTGTGGGGGTTGTTGGCGGCCAGAAACTCGTCTTCCTAGAGCGTCCCAAACGTGCTCGATGGGATTCATATCTGGAGAACACGCTGGCCATTCCATTCGAACGATTCCTTCCTCGAAAAGGAAATCCTCCATCAGGTTTGCACGATGTGGCCTGCAGTTATCGTCCATTAAAATGACGTTATCTCCGATTGCTGCAGCGTAAGGGACTACAATAGGTCTGAGGATCTCATCCCTATATCGGCGACCAGTCAGAGCTCCATCTCGAATGATGTAGAGGTCAGTGCGCCCGTCAATGGAGATGCCACCATACACCAACACTCCTCCACCGCCAAATCTGACACTTTCGTGCACGAACGCAGGATTATTTCTACTGCCAAGGTCCCTCCAGATGAAAATACGCCTATTATCCGGATGCACAGAAAAACGGGACTCGTCAGAAAACAGAATATTGCTCCATTCATTTCTCCTCCATTTGACATGCTCGGTTGCCCACTCCCTGCGGTCGCGACGATGCCTTGATTTTAATCTAACACATACCATCGGTCGGCGAGCATACAGACCTACAGCATGGAGCCGGTTTCGGACAGTCTGAGTTGAAATCGTGGTGCCTGTAGCCGAGCGAAGGTGTTGTTGGAGAAGAGTAGCGTTCATGTTTCCGTGTTTCCGAGCTGTTAACGCTAAATACCGATCTTCATTGGGCGTTGTTGCCCGTCTACGACCTTGCACTGGTCTTCGGCCTGTACATCCACTCTCCAAAAAACGATTCCAGATCCTGGAAATGTCACTTTGTGACACTCCAATGGCTTGCGCTACTTCGGCTTGAGTTTGGCCCCCTTCTAACCTACCAACAATTCTCCAAGCTTCTGAATCTGTCAAATGACTTCGCTGAGACATCGTACTCATCGAAACAAAGCAATCACTGAATGCCGATCATCCTTGTCTTCATTCTCTTTTATCCAGTTGCAAGTCAAATTTCATTCGCTGCCGCTGAAGCGACTTTTTTGACGTCGAACTCAAAATTTGCATTCTCCACAGTTTCAAAACCAGAAAATTTTGCATTTGTGATTCTCTTCTACTATTTTCGACAAAAAAATTTCGTTTATATCTTTATTTTATATAAAGCTTCATTTATTCTTTAATTTTTTTGAGCAGTGTAGTTAATATGAATTTTTTTCGTAAATATACATACATATATATATATATCTATATTTAAAAAAATGTTGCATATAAAAAAAAATATTTGTATCTGCCATCATTAAAAAAAGCTTATAGATTCCACAATGCACATTTTTTTTATCATAATATCAATTAAGTATAATTTGCACAAATAAATTTAAAGTTTTCTTTACCGCAGTAACGTTTGTCATCATGAAAGTCGTTTTCGTCAGTTGCACTTTATCACTATACATTATAAATCATGCTTTGGCGAAAAGTTTGCATACCAACATTTTGAAAAAAAATATCAATGAAAGTTTTCGATACCATTAAAATGGATTTTAGAAATGAAACATAAGTATTCTCATAGTATATACATTTAATACAATTTATGTTTGCTATGAGAGTGAAATAAATAATGGAAATATTGAATAAATGAATTCAGCAAGTCATCGCAGCTTTGACTGCATTGATACCTTAACGGCAATGGTTTAAGTGGACCAACTTGCTTTTATTTAAGTTAATATATACGTATATTACTGACGACGGTAAGCGAGTATATATATAAGCCCATCTAAAGCCGTGATTTTTTTCATCATTGCTATTTTCGCATTGGATACCTACTTTAAAGTGGTGGAAAGTGAAATGACAATATTATGTAATGATAAGTAATCACCTTATTAAATGGACGCATGGTATTCTGCAAGCAGCGAGGAATGGTAACGTGGCCTCTTATTTTTCATTATTATTTCATTAATTTCTTTTATTCTAAATACAGTAATAGGTAAAATAAAATATATATATATTGTTATTTTTTATATTTAAAACAAGGCATGGTATTATCATACTTTTTGATATAAATCTCAAGGCAACATTCTAACACCACATTCTCCGGGGAACGAGTTAGTTGCTATACTTTTCCATTAGCTACACATCCAATTTTAAGTTGCAAATAATTGTATTCTAGTATTTGTATTACATTTATGATGGGTGTAAAAGAAAATGTTAGAGCCATCTGAAACACAAACTTTTAAAAATGTCTAAAATTCATTTCGATTTTGTTTGAATGGAATCTAAAATTATAAGTATCCTTTTGATAGTATTTTATTTTCATTTTTTAATGTTCAATTAGTTTGATTTATTTGCAACTAAAATTTAACCTTAAATGTAAAACAAACTGGATAGCCTTGTGATTATTATTAATAGTGCCATTTATTTATTTATAGTATTCTTGTTAAACTATTAGAAATACTTTAATAAAATAAATTATTTTGCTTATTTGAAAATCCATCACATAAAAAAATCATTTCACGAATTGCTGGATTCATTCCATATTACGTAGTATTTCATCCCAAAGGCCTGTGTAAAACTATCCAGATATTAATAATATATCTCTAATTAAATGTCATTTCTGTGTATTTTAAAATGTTTCAGAAATTTGATGTGTTTTATAGATTTCACTGAAAACAATTCAGATGTGGCAATCCCAAAGCTTTCTTCTATCTTATGCATGTTGATACTTACTTAAAAATGCAGCATAGCAGCGTCATAATTTAGGTAGTTTAAACCAAAATCTTGTCAGCAACAACTTATGTCAACTTATTACTGAATCTGAAGTTTGATGAAAATCCATGAGATAGAGCCATAAAAGTAAATCTGTATAACAGCGCCTGATGTTGGGTGACGTACACCAAAAACTAATCAGAATTTGTTATCAAGGATTTTTTATTCAGGATCATGTTTTAGATTTATTTATAACTAACTAATTCTGAAGTTTGATGAAAATCCATGGATTAGTTCTTGAAATCCTTTTATTGTGGAACCGTGAAAAAAGCGGCATGGTAGCGCCATCTTTAGGGGAATTTACACTAATCTATATCAGCGACTATCCAAATCTGAAGTTTTCCAAAATTTCATGCATTAATACTTGTGATAGAACTATTGCGATAATCACGAATAATGCACCATTCAAGAACCACTTGTTGAGTGATTTAAACCAAAGCGTCGTCAGTATCATGTTATATCAAGTAGTAACTAAATATAAAATTTTATGAAAATCCATGCACTAGTTCTTGATATAGGGCTATTGCCGTAACTGTAAATAATCTATCATAGCAGCGCCACGTGTTGAGCAATATACGCTAACAACTAACCAGATCTATTTTATATTAAGGTCTCACAGAATCTTAAGCTTTGTGAAATTCTGTGGATTACTTTTTGAGATAGAGATATTGCAATAATCACAAATAATGCACAATGGCAGCGCCACCTGATGAGCGATTTGCACCAAAACGTAATATGCACCATATTATATCAAATACTAACAATCTGTACAGTTTTATAGAGACCCATGCATTAGCTCTTGAGATATGGCTATTGTCCTAATTGTAAAAAATGTACATATCAGCACCACCTGCTGAGCGATGTGCACTAATAACTAATAAGATCTAGTTTATATCAAGGTCTAACAGAATATGATGTTTTGTGAAGTTACATGCGTTAGCTCTTGCGATAGAGCGCCCACAATATTTACATACAGACAGACTCATAGACAGACATAAACATGTATTTCGAGTGCTCTGATCCCTAAACTGTGTAAATGCGTTGAATACCGGATTTAGAAAAATTTCACGAAGCCAATACTTTCTCCTTGTAAAATAGAAAACAGTAAAAAATATAATGTGTATTTAATAAACCTTGTATTTTCTATTTCATTTTTTATATATATGAAAAACACTAATATATTTTAGTAGAAATAGCCATGTTTCGGCATCTTATTAATTGTTATAAAATCTTGTCTTGATTTTAAACAAGTACTTTAATAAATAAAAAACATTTTTTTTTCAAGTATGTTTCTAGATTTTCTTTGAAATCGTTAAAATGTATGCCGTCGAATGCAGAAAAATGAAGAAAAAGTATTTTTTAATGATTTATTTATTCTTGTTTTAAATCTAAATTATATTATGATAAATTATAGCACTTGTAATAAAACTATTTAAAATTGAATGGCCTGTAAATGCATAACAGCTTATTTAAAATTGAAATATTAAGAACACGTATTTTGCATCATTTCAAAGGTTTTTTTACAGTATTTTATGGGACATAAAATATAGAGTTTCACATACGTATTACAGTTTACTGCTTAAACTTTTGTATTAATTTTCAAAGATTTTTTGTATAACTTCTGAGGAAACTTTTAAATTATATTCGTATATTTAACTGTCGATAAAAGTTTCATAGATATGGCCTGCGTTTTTATTCGCTCTCTTTACTGCCTTGCAAGCGGTCTGAATTTTATGGAGTTTGGTGAATATATTTAAAAAATTTGCACACGCTAGCTTTCTAAAACTGCATAGTTTCCTTTCAGTTGAATTTTACAATAAATAATATTGATCGTTAAATTAAAAATATATTAAAAACTTAGACTTTCGGTAAAGTAAGGGAATTTACAGTTCACTGATTTTGCTTCTTTTGTGTATATGAATATTTAACAAAAAAACTTCGTGCTATACATTTTAATTGTTAAAAAATATTTTAAAATATGTAGTGCTTAACGAAACCTGTTTAAGAAAAAAATTCCAAATCACAGGAGAATTATTCCGTTTCAAGCAGGATTTTATCTAATAAGATTTAATTTTAGAGCAAAAAAATTACATTTTTAACATTTAATAATGTTATTTTGTGAGAAACCGGTTCCCTTTTCATAGGGTTTCATCTATTTATATGTCCAGAAATAGAAGTTACTGTACCGCTATTTTATGCCTCCTTGCCCCAATTTGTAAAACTCGACAAGACAACATCAGATATCACATCGTTTGACTTTATCCATCTGTATACATTTTAGTGAAATTTCTCTACTTACTTTCTTTAGCTTTTGATCAATGAAATGTTCTTTTGTAGCCGCATATACACTTTAAGAAAGGAAAAGCTGGTTGCAATTGTATGGGAAATATGCGATATTTAGGAGTTTCCTCGTAAACTAACCAACCAACTTTGATGAAATTTGGAATCCATTTTCTCTGGGCACGTATAAAGATTTATGACAGACAGTTTTCTTCGGCGACCTAAAATATCTCTTTTAAAACAATAGCAATTTTTAGAATTTTTTCCATTTTTCAGATTTTTTTTAAACTAATTACAGATTTTTTTTAAAGTCTTCCATATATAATCTTACAATATGTTCTAAAAGCAAAAAATGAATCATCCAAATCGCTCGAGTACTTTATAAAATAATGGAATTTTTACTGAAAATTATGATTTTTCAAGGAACGAAAAAATTAGCCACAATTAGTTTGTGTCAAATGTTACATACAGAAATTAAAAAACATATAAAAACTTAGATAAAATTTAGTTTCGTATAATCAAATAATGTAAAGTGTTACAGTAATTTAATGTGAGTGGGTTTGTTGTCTTCTCTCCCCTTTTAAGCCAGTGGCATTCATTACTTATATTCCTTTCAATTATTTTTCACTGTTTCTACACATGTATTGTAAGTGTTATTTCTTTCTTTCTTGTAGTGGATACCATAGCAGCTTTAATTACCTTTCTTTGCTCAATTTTAAACATTTTTTTTTCAATCACCCCATTTTATTGCAGGTTTACAATAAAAAATTACATTTTTTTTATGTAACATTAAACTTTTATTTTGTGCAGTGTATTATTATAAGATTTCCTAAACCAGTTAAATAGAAGAGAATCGACTATCTGGTGAACCTTTCCTCGAATTCATTGCATAAATCCTCCCACACAACCCTTTTCTTAAAAATAGCTTATTGTTATGTTAAGTCTAACTTAGTGTCCTATATTTATGCCTAGAATACAAATTCAATATTTATGCATTGCTCAAAGCCTACTTATTTATCTTTTCATTCATACGGACCTCATATGATGATAAATAAGTATTTTCCTATAAAATATTAGATTAAAAAAAATTCAACATCCATTTATACAATGTTGAAATACACTTGTTGAATTGTTTATACATGTACAGAAAAATTAGAAAACTGTCATAGAAACCATATAGTGCAATTGGAATATAAATATATTAAATATGTTTGAAAATATGAACATGAGCAGCTGTATGAAGAAATTTTTATCTGCGCACCATTCAAATATCATAAAAATCCAGAAATATATCGACGATTGGGGTGCGTAGATTTTTAGTTGGACTTTAAAAGCAGCTAAATTATAGGGTATTTTCCAAAAATTGTCAATTTTTTCTCACTTTTTATTAATGCGTTTCTTAGTTCTTTTTCGATAACTACTACAACGAATCTATTCTATGATAAAAAGAAGTATCAAAATCGAAGCATTTTTCCATGTCTACTCCTTGATATTTTTTATAAACTAACTTTTCCCTAAAAGTCTGTAAATTAAAAATGTGAATTTGGAGAAAATCCCTTATATGTCAGCTGCTTTTTGAAAGCAACTAAAAATCAGCTCACTCTATCGA
The DNA here is from genome assembly GCA_964019185.1 of Maratus speculifer. Lineage (NCBI taxonomy): Eukaryota > Metazoa > Arthropoda > Arachnida > Araneae > Salticidae > Maratus > Maratus speculifer. Next base: position 109,664,873 of record OZ025298.1, on the reverse strand, counting down.
TGATTTATTTCTGAACTGTCATGATACTCTACAGGATTTTTTTACAAGTTTTTCCATAGAGTTGACAAATTACGTAAAAAAAATCGTTATCATCCATCGCATATGTGCTGATAAAAATTATTTATTCAACTGCTCATGTTTCATAAAATATTAATTTATTTATATTTATTTACACTATATTGTTTATACTACATTTTTTTCCAATTTATCTGAAATTGGAATTAAATTTTGTTGAAAATCCTAAGTGATATAGGCTGATAACATGTGAGAATTTTTTTGAACTTTTCAAAAAATTTCTAGAGATGTTGTACAGTACCTATAAGTTTGTATTCTGTAATAAATTATGTAGTAAAACATTTTGTGTGTTTTATTGTGTGGTCTCAAATGTTATATTTTTCTATGATTTTTTGTTTGGATTATCCTGCTTATCAAATCAATGTTGACGAATTTAAAGTTAAACATATTCTTTATAATCCAAAATATCCAGAAGAATCCCACAAGTGATTTTTTTAATATTCGAAAAAAGAAATGTACTTGAAAGTGTCCAATGGTTAATGACCATGTAGCAAATATATCTCTATACTAATAAAAAAGTCACTAAAAATTTCACGTTAAATCCTTTTACAAATGCTCATAATAAAAGTCTTCAAACTTTATACATAAAACAAGTATCTGAAAAATGTCAATTCTTTATAGTTTAAGTTTTTAAAAGTAATCTGTACAGAAATCTGTACAGATACAAAAATCTGTAACAGAATGTTACAAGTTAGATAAATATAGGAATTTGACGAATGTTATTTTATATCTCATACTTTGACAAATTTTAAAGGCTAAAAAGAAAATATCAACTAGAAATAAATTTTACAAAAGCTTTTCTTATCAGAGTTTAAGAAGAAGTTACCCATCCACGTTTAGTGTTTCATAGTGTGAAATATATCGATATAGGTAATAAATGAAAGCTTTATAATAAATTCTGACTTAATCAATTTAAAACGAAATTTTTTTTTTCAATTTGTAATAACTTCGTAAAAATATTACATAAAAATCCAATTTTTAAATGTATTTCACATTTAATCCTATGGTAGCAATTCTGTGTTTTACCAAAAATTTTCCTTAGCAAATCTTTGACATTATACTTATGCGCAGTTCGCTTGATAAAGCGTATCAGAATAGGCAGTTAACCCTCCATATTATTGTTGAACTCAGTGGTACACAATTTATTTTATCTTGATAACAACAAGAGAAAAACTATCAACCTTAATCTTATTCAAGGACTATCTTAAAGTAAGAATACAAATTTTAGTTGTATATATACACAAAATATTAATTATTTATTACAGATGCCTTCGTTTCAAATAAATATTCACATTTTTCTTTATTTTGATTCTGATATGAGTCACTGTAATTAAGTTGTTGGAGACGTTTTTATTTCCCAAATTAGTAATCATCAACCGAATAAATTATTTAAATGCTCAAGGGCGTATTTTAGCTATCGATTAATCTTAAATATAAAAGAAGCAAAATAAATAAAATCAGTAAATTGTAATTATTGGGTAATGACTGTTTAAATACCTAAGAGAGTAATTTATGAAAGAAATACTACGATAACAAAATTCCGCATGCATTGAAGACATTAATTAAATTTTCTAATTACATATATAAAAGGCTCTGGTAAAGGGTTGGGAATTCTTTTTATATTTTCGAATTGAAATAATGACGAATTGACTGGCGGACGGACTGAACGATGACTAGAGGTGAAAGTATTTTTATAATTACATTGTAAAAAAATTCAAGAGGTTACTAAAAATTTCTTAGTAAATTTCTATTCCACAGAATTTTTTAGTAACCATTACAAAATTTTTTTTTGAAAGTGAAACAAACATTTCTTTTGTAAACTGAACAAAAGATTTTTTTGTATAACTAACTTAAAACTTTTTAGTATGAGCCACCAATCAAATTTTAGTAATAGCTCCAAAAATATTTTTAGTAACCATTACGTGTGCCCGAAGGGCAGGTGCTTTCTTCGAGCTGCATCCAGTGAGTAAAAAGAGAGACAGACTTCTGAAAGGGAAGATTTTCGGTAAAGCCGTAATAGTTGGCAGCACCAATCATTGCTACCTACTCTATTTTGACATGTTTCTAAAGGGGAGGGAAAGTTTAGAGATCATTACCCGTAGAAACTGCTACGACAAGATTTTCATAATCCCTTTATTTACATTCGGTGCATATTTGGCGGCGACCAACATCGAACCCAGGTACTTTCAGCCTGCATTTCGGTGCTATGACCACTAGACTATCAGGGCCACGCCAAGTGAGTTTTAGTAATAGCTATCAAAAATGTAAAACTATTAACTCTATTCGTTGCTAGCTTTTTTCTATTAATTCTTTCAGATTTCTTGTAACCGAGTAAGATTACTAAAAATTTTTTTGTAATTACAAGGATTACTAAAATTTTTTTAGTAGATCGACCCTTTTTTTTACAGTGCACGGAAGTACCTAAAAACGACTGACAAAACGACTCATTATGTTTGAAAGCTATTCTTCATTTTATCTGAAACTTTTGGTGATAAAATTAAGAAAATTAACAGTATTAATTAGAAATACTTTTCAAGATATAATATATGTATTTTTAATTTTGAGAAGACTTAGTAATATTGAAACAAAGTTACTTCATTTTGTGGTATAAAAGTTTATTTTTTTTATTAAATTGTTTACTGCAAGATATTAAATACATAAAGAGAGATTAAAATAAAAATGCTTGCGAAGTCCCTGATATGAAAACTTACTGGTATTTATTGACATTTCACTTATATATTTCTTTGAGTTAAAATATATTATGTAAAACGTTTTATGGCAAATATAATACTATTTTCGTGCATGTATGATTTTACAGTTTTTATTACAAGCTATATTTACGTATAACTCTCGAATTCCGGTTAAGAACTTTTTATAGCTTACGCTTTATACATATTTTTAAAAGTAAAAATCTCTAATAGCACTCTGATATAATCGTTAAAAATACATTTTTTTCTAAAAATCTCTATTTATTTAAAAATATATATACTGGTTAATCCAAAATTCAGGACGAACTTTAGACACGAATCAAGATACAAAGATACGTTTTGCACCAAACGGATGGAAAAGAAACCGGGCTCTTTGTGGCTACGAAAAAATATTTCTATAGTTGACCATTAGATGGCGCTGTAGGATTTTTGAATTGGAAGCGCGACAGGCATTCCAAACAGTCACCTTTATGCAAGCACCTTAGAGCACCACCTCCTATTGCTCTGCCTGTATAGCGCCTGCTACGCTTCACATTTGGAAGAGGATCGCATTATCTGTTGCTACTTTAATCACGCATTGCCTCCAAGATCCCCTGATCTGACATCCTGGGACTTTTGGCTGTGTGTATTATTGAAGTCAAATGTGTAGCCCGACCAACCGGCATAGCAGCACTGAAAGATGCCATTCGCTAAAATGTGTCTGCCATAACGCAAGCAATGTTACTCCATGTTGTGAACGGTGAAGTGTCTCATGTCACAGCTGTATGTCTGAATGTTGGACACTACATTGAACATTTACTGTAGTACTAATTAACTGTAGTTAAGCTGATTTGTAAGTTGTCATTTGTTTCATTTGTAAATCATCTTTTAGTACAATAAATAACTATAGCGCCATCTGCTGGTCGCTAACAGAACTGTTTTTTTGTTGTTGTTGTTGCTGCCACATAAAACCCGGTTTCTTTTACATCCGTTTGATGCAAACCGTATCTTTGTATCTTGACTCGTTTTCGAATTATTCATTTTTAAAGTTCATCCTGACTTTAGGATCACCCAGTATAATTTAAAGCTATATCATATCGTTGATGAATCCGTGACGATATTGTCGTATTAACGCTCATAATTGGAGACAACATTATATTAAATGCAAAAGTTAATCATATGTCATAACTAAACTCTGAAAAAGTTTTCAAGAAAGTTTTTATTACATGAATTACAATTATGAAAATTTAAAACTGAAAACGAAATTACGTTCTTAATTAGAATGGTTTCTCAAGCAGAAAATTAGATAGCATAATTGGCCTACCTTATTACACTCACTTTAGTTTTTAAAAGGAGTAGAGAAAAAGTATTTTTTTATTAAAAATGAGCTATTTTTTTTCTTTATATTTTTGAAAGCCTAATTCGCTGCTTTGAAAGTAGAGGCAGCTATATAACTTGATTACTAAAGTGACGTCTGATATAGTTTTATAATTAACATTACTATCTATAGAATAATAGGTTAATATTTTGTTAAGTGAATATTATATTCACTTCATGCTATAAAAATTATTGATAATCGACCTTTGTATAGAAAATAGATGAAAATAAGCTTTAACTGATAACACTAAAAAATCTTTTAAAGTTAGTAAATTATTTCTGATTATAAACTAACTAAACGTTTTTTTTTCTTTTTTTAATTTCATAACTGCCAACTGCTAGAGGTTGATCGCGATGCATTTCAATGATTACAAGAAACTTTCTGATTTTGATAATTCCCAGTAATATTTTGATCACATATCTATCACGTTTGTTATTTAATTTACTTATTTACGTTAATTTCATTTGGCAGTTTGTACAATTAAAAGCGACAGATGTTTGTTAATCTACAAAAATGTACTATAATTAAGAACTAAAATATACCTTAGAATGCATCTTTAACTTTAAAAACCTTATAAAACTATTTACTTTCAAAATTTAACCCGCGAGTAGTCGCGACTTTTGTCACAACGTCATTAGTCGCGCTCGGTCTTTTTGCCGCTCGCCCCCCGCATACCAAATATATATAAAATAAGAAATATTTTTCACCCTAATATATGAAAATAACATTTCAATGAAGATATAAATTTGCATTTTATTCATGACATCTGGAGTAATTGGAAAAAGTAAAAATGAACTGACATTAGTGATTGTTACGCAGACTTTTTCGCCAAGTTATACTTGATTTCTAAAAATGTACCTAAAAAAAGCAGAGGTGTCCTGTAAGTTGGTCGAGAAAATTTCAAAGTCCGTTACATGGTTAATCTCCGTTGTATTTGTAATGTGATAGAAGTTAGTAGAAGATAAGTTATACAGACGGCAAAAAGAACGACACGCGACTACTGACGGGTTACGGGGTCCCAGGAATCTTACTTTTCATCTCGTGGTGCAGTTTAGCAATATGAAACATATATCCCTCCCCCTATTAAACGTAAATGTATAGTATTTTTAATATAGGCAATTTAATATCTCTTCGATTTAAAATACTTTTTTAATATTCTACATTGAAATTTTATTTTATTTTTTATACATCATATTGATAAAATAATAATAATAATAAATAAATAAATTGTTTTTTGACATGAACCCAGTGCGCGCAACATTTCTCAAAAAGCAATAAGGTAATTTGCATGAAACATGGTAATTATCTTCATTTTAAAGTAAGGAATAACTTATACTTCAAATTAAATAATATAATTGCATGATTTTTTTTAATTGGCAATTTTTCAATAAAAATTAAATTTTTCCAAACTTATAAATTTAAATTTAAAAATAAATAAATAAATACGTTGCTTTAAAATGATGTATAGTTTCAAGATACATTAATTTTACATCATTATCAATATTTTTTTAAAGGGGGGGAGGGAGTGCTCTAGAACCAATCGTTTTTCTGCAATACTGTGCGCAGTCGATGCCAGTCAAAAACATTTATTTATTTTTTTGATCAAAATTAAACAGAAAAATATAAAATAAAATTTCTTTGAAGAATATAAAACAAATATTTAGAGCAGAAGAGGTATTAAGTTCTTCTTCTAGTTAAAAAAAAAATATGCATTTATGTTTTATAGTCTAGGAAAATATTAAATGTGACTCGTTGCACTCTAAAAATGGAAAGAGTGTAAAGCTCACTTTTGGGGAGAGTGAGAGCCATTTTCACTCTTTTTGGAGTGACTTTTGTAAAAAAACACTCCTAAAGGAGTGGAATTTTCCACTCTATAAAAAGGAGTGAATAATCTCACTCTATAATCGAGAGTGAGAGGGTCACTCCACTGATGAGAGCGACTGTCTCACTCCACTAATAAGAGTGAAAGCCCGACATTAAAAAAAAAAAATATTCCGTTAAACTTCGAACCAATATATTGAGTATAATAATAAAAAACACTAAAATATGTCAATTTTTAATTTCAAAAAACTCTATTTCATAATATAACCGGAAAAATTACGCTTATTTGATATTAAAACTCACTCTTTCAAGAGTCGCAGGTACTCTTTCGAAAAGTCAATACTCACTCCACTTTCAAAGTGAATGCTCACTCCACTTTCAAGAGTCAATCTGAAGTGTCTTGTTTCTTTTCAAATGTGTCCGCCATTTTTATTAAGATCATTTTTCCTGTTATCCGTCACCAAACAAAATACTCTGTGCTTTTCTAGTTTCTACTTATCGATACGATAACTATCGATACACAATAGCCGATAATCTATTCTGTCTTCAAATTCAAACAACCAACCTTCCTTCCTTAAAATAAAATCGGCGCGATATTGACAACACGTCGTTGACTCGCCGTTGGGGAATGGGGATTTTGGTTCGTACGATGCTAAATGAATTTTTCTGAAGAAAGCAAAGGTAAATAAATGTTTTTTGAAACTCATTATTAAAATAGTAATAAAAAATAGAAGTGTTACATGTTAATTAAGTATTTGTTGATTAACAAATATTTAATTAACTTGTTAACTGACTTGTTTTCAAGCTAAGACTAACGTTACGCTATTGCTAAATTTTGGTAAACAAAATTTTTATTTATAATTAATCTAGAGTTTAACAAGTGTTTGTAAAATAAAATTCTCAAAATATATTGAGATTATTAACTTTCTAGATGTGCCAGTGATTATCAATGTTATATAACGTGCTGTAATAATTGTGGCTCTCGCATATATCTGTGAGTCGAATTCTTAGCTTTCAACACGACTCGTAACAGAAACTGGTTGGATGTTTTTGCTTTTTTGTTGAACTATACACCTCTGAAGTAGTAGTTAGGACAGTAGAAGAAAAGCCTTCTACTGTCTTTTTATCCATTTATCTTTCATTATTTTGGTAATCTGCTTTCTATTTCACTTCAAACTTCAACTGTTTTCAATAAGATGATTGTAAAAATACTGGTTTCATTGGTTTATTGTATGGTAATATATGAATTACTCTGGTTATATAATGTCCATTTATCAATATATTTCTTAGTAATTTGGTAATCTGCCTTCTATTTCTCTTCAAACTTCAACTGTTTTTAATAATATGATTGTAAAAATACTGGTTTCATTGGTTTATTTAATGGCATTGTCTGAATAACTTTGGATGTATTTAAAAAAGTATTTATATATTTCAGTTATTGATTTCTGTAGTTTGTAACCCATAATATTAATTTATAGGTTAAAATTACTTGAACATGTTTTTCAGAAATGCCAACATTACTTTTTCTTATGCATTTTTGTCATTATTATTTTCATTTTGAAATTGTCAATTTTAGTTAAGTTTAAAGAGTAGTAGTAAATCCAGCTTTCATTAAATTTTTTACATATACAAATGCAATTGTTATTGGGAAGTGTGAAGAAACTACTATTTATTAAACAATTATAGCAGTATTTGATAATTAAAAATAAGTAATATGTTTGTCCTTTTTATAAAATTCATGGTTTCAAAATGTTAAATTAATATTTGCCAAGCTAAAAATAAAGCCTGTGGCAGCCCTTTACTTCACTAGTTTTTATTTAAATTTTCAGTTTTTTTTGCAATCCTCTGCAAAAATTTGCTGATTTTGCACTCTTTTGATGAATTTGATTTTTTTAACACGTTTCTTTGATGAAATTTTTTGTTAAATGATGATTTTTTGAAGAACTTTTTAAAAAATCTTGCACATCTTTTGACAAATTTTGCAATCTTTTTCCCGATCTTTTGAAGGAATTAGCAGGTTTTTTGTATTCCTATAACAAAATTTGTGGTAATTTTGATATCTAATGACAAAATGCATGTTTTTTCGGCCTTCTTGGACAAAATTTGCATTATTTTAAAGTCCAAATTTTTAGATTAATAATCCCCCTTTTTTTTGAGAAATTCGAAAGAGATTCAACTTTGATGTACGGTACATATTAGTCTGTGATTGATTTTGTGAAGGTCACCCTAGACAGATATTCATATTGAAATTCTTCTATTACAGAGAATTAAGAAATTCGTTGTTTAAACCATAATCAGTTGTTTATGATTTTATAAAATTTCTTCTGATCTTAGATCAACACCAAAGTTTATTGAATGTTTTCTTTTTTCGGGGGGGGGGGGGGAAGATACTTCCATTAGTGACTGAAGCTGTAAAGATTTCAGCGATTGCAAAGTGGGCTTGTTGTACTCGTTGTTTTTTTTCTTTTCATGTATGTTAGGGCTGCACAACCTATATCAGCATTTTTTATGTTTGCATATATAACAGATATAGCAAGGATTATTTTCAAGATGTAATAATATACCTTGACTTTATTCTTAAGAGTAAATTTTGTTTTATCAAAAATGCTAAAAAATCAAACATAAGAGGATGGTGCCCAAAAACTGTGAACTTTAGCAACGAAAGAGAAAGAAGGAGCCGATTGACAAGATTTTACTATGCCTAATCGATGAAATACCCAATTTTTCTGCACCCGATCAAGGAAATTTGCAATTTTTTATGTCTACCCAGCTAAAAATGAACTCTAGTGAAACTGCAAAGAAAATGCAGTTGCCAAACTGTGGTGATTTGGCACAAATCACTGCAGTTTTTTCGAAGTTAACAACTACAAAATCACTATAGTGAATGTGTAGTTTATAACTACACATTTTTTGAATTTGAAGTTAAATGCCCCTCCCACCCAAAAAAAATTGGCTCTGCTGGCTCCATCTATTGACCATATTGGTAAGCTTCCTTTTTAACATTTCAAAAGCAGTTGACTGTGGAAACAGTTGTACTCGAACTGACGATCCCAGGTCCAGGAGAGACACGCTTTGACCACTTGCCCGTTGAGACCTGTGTGGTTAGTGTTGTGCGAGGTATAAAGGGGAGGCATTTCATTTAAAGGTTATTTGTTGCAAAAGCTGAATGGCAGGCAAAAAAATTGGATGTTTTAAAGTGCTTTTATTTTATTATTTATTTATTTATTGTAATTCGTTAATATGGGCGTGTATTTTAAAAACAATTTAATAATAAATGAATTAAACAAATACTTTAGCGAATTAGCTAAAGCAAATGAATTGGTTTTTCTTCTGAATTTAAAAATCAGTAAATATTTAATAAAATAATTTTATTTTTAGGCTAATTGCGAAAAAAATATTCTTTTTATTATGAATTATAATGTAATTACATGCGTTGTGTTAATTTTATAAAATATATATTTTTGACATGGAAGTACTTACTTTAATAAATTATGGGTCGGTAATTGATATTTTTTACTTAGAATAAAAATTCATTTTATCTCGTTTAATGATACGGTAAAACATATTTTTTATTATTGTGTTAGAATAATAATTTGTTATTTATAAACATTTTTTTTAATTTAAAAATTATATATATATATATATATATATATATATATATATATATATATATATATATATATATATATATATATATATTGTAGTGAGTTTTTTAAATAGGGAATATTTCTGAATCTTTCTTGCAAATTAAAAAAAATAAACGAATTTTAAAGGTTTTTCTGACAATATAATTTTTTTAGGAATTATAATGTAATTAAATGTGTTAATTTAAGAAATATATATTTGTAAAAAGGAAAAAGTAATTTTATAAAATAAGAATATAATATTGTGTTAGAATAATAATTTGTTATTTATAAACATTTTTTAATTTAAAAATTAAATAAAAATAATATATATATATATATATATATATATATATATATGGTAGTGAGTTTTTTAAATGGGGAATATTTCTGAATCTTTCTTGCATAAAAAAAAAATAAACGAATTTTAGAAGTTTTTCTGATAATATAATTTTTTTTAGGAATTATAATGTAATTAAATGTGTTAATTTAAGAAATATATATTTGTAAAAAAGGATAAATTAATTTTATAAAATAAGAACATAATATTGTGTTAGAATAATAATTTGTTATTTATAAACATTTTTTAATTTAAAAATTAAATAAATATATGTATATATATATATATATATATATTTTTTTTTCTTTTTTTTTTTTTTTTTTTTTTTTTTTTTTTTTTGTAGTGAGTTTTTTAAATGGGGAATATTTCTGAATCTACCTTGCAAATAAAAAAAAAAATAAACGAATTTTAGAGGTTTTTCTGATAATATAATTTTTTTAGGAATTTATAATGTAATTAAATGTGTTAATTTAAGAAATATATATTTGTAAAAAGGAAAAATTAATTTTATAAAATAAGAAGTTCATAATTAATAACTTTGAATTGGAATAAGGACTCATTTTATATCATTTTTATTTTTTAATGTAGCATATGTTTTTAATGATTCTGTAGATATATTTGATTGTTAACTTATCTACATTTTTACCTAAAAATAAAATAGAAACATTAATTTAATTTTCTTCTTTTTTTTTCTTTGGTAAATATTTTTTTACAAAGGGAAATTTCTGATTTTTTTTTTATTTTAATATAAAAAATGACTAGATTTTTCAATATATTTATGACTTGTAAAATAATTTTAAACACTTTTAATAATTTAATATTTGCATGAAATAAGAAACTTTGATGTTCTTTTAAAATGAATACATAATTAGAAAATACACTTCAATTAACTGATGAAGTATTTTTTTTTTCTTTCTACGATTCATTAAGTTTAGATCGAATAATAATTTTAAAGAGCGATTTAAAAAAATTATTTGATGATTCAAATATTTGTATGTCGATTTCAAAATGAAGTAATAGTAAATTAATTGCAAGTAATTTTCAGTTATGAAGATGGAGATGTATGGGGGCAGGAAGCAGAGGAGCTCGTTGGATTTTAAAATTTTATTAAATAAAATTTCCTCTTTTTTTTTTTTTTTTTTTTTTTTTTTTTTTTTTTTTTTTTTTTTTCAAAAATTTAATGTAAATTTTTCGAGTAACTTAGAAAGAAAGAAAAAGAAATTTTCAATTAAGGAGGGGGTTGTAGACTCATTGCCCCTCCCTGGATTTTGAAATCTAATTAGCAATTTTTCCTCTAATTTAAAAAAGCATAATAAAATTCATTCTTTTAATGTGATTTAAATAAAGAAAAGAAGAATTTTCCGTGAGGGGTGGAGGAATAGATGAGCCATTTTCCCTCACTCGATTTTGAAATTTAACTAATTTTTTTCTCCGATTTTTGAAAAAATACTAAAATTCAATCTCTTTCTTTAGCTTAAAATATAAGAACTAAGAATTTTCTGTTAGGGGGAGGAAGGTAGAGGAAAGTATTTGCCCCTTCCTAAATTAAAAAAAAAAACATATATATACATTAACAAATTTTTTCTTTTCTGATATTTTCAAAAGCATAGTAAAATGTATAATTCTCAAGAAATTTACAATAAAAAGTAAGAAGAAATTTCGCATTAAAAGGCTGGTGAGTGAAAGGCCCATTGTTCCTGATAACTTTTGAAACTTAATATATCTTTTCTCTGATTTTGATAAACCTCACAAAATTTATTCCTTTAGAGTAACTTAAAATAAAAGAACTGAGAAATTTCCGTTGTATGCAGGGGGCACAGGTAGTCATTACCCCTCACTGGATTTCGAAATGTAATTTAGTGAAATTAATTTTTTTTTCTCTTAGCTTAAAATAATAAAGGAACTAAGAATTTTAAGTTAGGGGGAAGGAAGCATAGATAGGGACGCTCATATGTCTGAATTAAAAAAAAGAAATGGATTTTAATGTATTAAAACTTGTAATTTCCAAGTAACAAAACAAAGTAGGAACTAATAAATTTTTTACTACGGAAGTGGTTCGATGGGATGAGAAATCCCAAGTTCGATTTTGAAGCATATTTGAAATTATTTTTCTCCGATTAAATTCTGAGAATTTATCGGACAATAACTACAGTTATACGAGAGATGCATCAGAAATGTACTTTTAAATTAATGGTTGGATAATAACTTCAAATTCACTGCAGTGATTCTACGGTCATAAAGTCTTATATATTTTTTAATTTTTGATTATAAAATGACTTTATAAAAACTACAGTGTTTTCAAAGTTAATAGCGCACAGAATGTTGAAAATAAATTACTGCAAAATCACCTTTAATTAACTACAAAATAACTGAAGTGATTTTATAGTTGAGATTGCACTACAGAAAGACTAGAGAAATTTTAGAAAAACCTTAAAAACACTTCACTTCTACAAAAAAACTGCAGTTCATTTTTAGCTGGGTAATCAACCAAATTTGTGCTTTTTATGAAACCGATCCATAAATTCACAACTTATACAAAACCGTGCAAAAAATTCACAATTTTTCTGTGCCTGGTCAATTAAATTCACAATTTTTATGAAACCGATTGATGAAATTTGCAATTTTTACAAAACTGATTGTCAAAATTTTCTAATTTTCCGTACTTGATCGACTAGCTCCATTCTTGTTTCTTGCTTGACCAACAAAATTTGTGATGTTTCTCAAGTACGGTGACGAAATTCACAATTTTAACAAAGCTGATTGATCAAATTCACGATTTTTTTAGTGTGATCTATGAAAGTCATGATTTTTTTAGTCTGATTGTTGCAATTCGTGATTTTTCGAGTGTGATTGTTTAAATTTGTAACTTTTACAAAGCATATCTTCAAAATTAACTATTTTTGCAAAGCCAATTGACAAAATTCGGGATTTTTACCAAGTCAATCAACGGAATTTGCATCTTTTACAAAGCCGACGGACGGAATTTGCATCTTTTACAAAGCCGACGGACGAATTTCGTAATTTTTACGAAACCGATTGACAAAATTCGCTATTTTTACGAAGCGGATGGACAAAATTCAAGATTTTTACGAAGCGGATGGACGAAATTCAAGATATTTACGAAGTGGATGGACGAAATTCAAGATATTTACGAAGCGGATGGATGAAATTCAAGATTTTTACAAAGCCAATGGATGAAATTCATGATTTTTATAAAGCTGATCAATGAAATTTGCACTTTTTCTAAGCATGATCGACGAAATTTGTGATTTTTCTAAGCCTAATTGAAAAAATTTGTGATTTTTATGGAGTCGATAAAAAAAATTGCAATTTTTATGATGCTGTTTAAGAAAATTCATAACCTTTCCGCGCCTAATTAACAAAATTCGCAATTTTTTTCTAAGCCAATCGTCAAAATTTTATGAAATGGATCGACAAAACTCATGATTGTTTCGCATCTGGTCAATGAAGTTTTCTGTTTTTCCACACATCATTGCAAAATTCTTGATTTTCCAGTACCATATAAACGAAATTTACAATTTTATCGTTCCTAATCAGCAAAATTGTTGATTTTTTTTTTTGTTTATTAACAAAATTCTTGTTTTTTTTTCACCTGATGATAAACCAAGACGGAATACAATTTTTTCGCAGCCAATGTTGAAATTTTTTCGTGTATCATGAACAAAACTGATGATTCTTTCTTGCCCGATCAACGAAATTTGTGATTTTTCACATACGACTCACAAAATTCACCATTTTTTTGTGCTCATCAACAAAAATTCACTATTTTTGGTGCCTTATCATGAAAGTTACAATTTTTTGTTCCTGGATCAACAAAATTTGCAATTTATTCTTGCTTGTCTAAAGAAATTGTTTTTACATGTGATAAACAGAAAAACATGCAATTTTTCCGCTGCCATCCTTTCCGCTTTTGCAATTTTTACTAGCATCAACAACAAAACTAACGATTTTTTCTTATCTGATCAACGAAATTTGTGATTTCTCGCGTCCAACAGATAAAATTCACTATTATCCCACACTTGGTCATTAGAATTTGTGATTTTTCTGTGCCCATCTACAAAATTTGAAATTCTTAAGTGACTGACAAAATTTTACATTTTTTTTGTGGTAAAATGACCCAATTTATGATTTTTTTCTGCAATTTAAGCACAAAAATTACAATTTTTTCCATTGGTAAATAGAAAAAATTCATGGGCTACAGGTTGTGCATCCCTAATGTACATATAGTGCTTGTATAACATACATTAGTGGTTGTAACCACAAAGAGTTTTGTACATTTTATGGATTGCTGCACAGCAAGTTTGCTGCAACCTAGGACGTTTTGTTTTTGTGTGCACACAGTGCCCATATATGTATTAGACCCTTTTAATGATTTTCCAACGAATTTACTGAACAGTGTGCTGTATCCATAATTAATTTTTGTTGTTTGTTTTCATATAGGCACAATGTTCATACATGTGCTATCAGTGGCACAGCCAAGGGGGTGGTTTTGGGGTTAAAACCCCTCCCAGAGCTAAGAAAGATCGCTATAATTGCCACTTATATGAATCAAAACCAAACTTAATATTTAAATGTTTTGGCGCAGTTCGGAATCCGCCGCTTAATTGAATCAGATTTCATTTAATAAAGTAATTTAAATGGCGAAAATTCTACTTAAAATTGTGAAAGTGCATATTACATAGATTAGTTAAGTAAAAATAGGTTATTTGAACTAAATCACTTTTCTGAGATGCTTTTCTGATATGCTAAAAAATGATGATTTCCTGCCACGTAGTTGCTCTTTGAGTGTAAGTATTATGCAGTGAATAATCTAATTAGTACTGATTCTATTAATTGGCGATTTAAATAACCGCCGATTACTTTTATCAGAAATACAACCCCCCCCCCCCCTTCCCCTTAGAACCGAATTCTGGCTGCGCCACTGTTTATTGACTTCGGCTTTAACAAATTTCATGTACTTTAGACATTGTGCAAGTTACCCAAATTTTAGCAATAGCATTGGTTTGAAAAGAAGTGACATGCTCTTTAATTATATTTTAATATTGAGCTTCATAAAATATTTATTTATCTGTTTTTTCCCCTTCCAGAAGCTTTAATTTAATATTCATAGTCTAGTGTAATTTGAAGATTTCTTTATTTTTTATGAATCACTTTGTTTTTATAATCAGTCCAAAATTTAAAGCCATTTTTTAAATAAATTACACCTAAAAAAAAAGATAGATTTAACACAAGAAATTAAAAAAAAAATTTCACTTAACCCTAAGCGCTCCACATGTTTTTGTACTTTATGACTGACGGCTTCATAGCTAAGCCAACAGAGTGCTAAGGGTTAAAATAACTAACACACTAACAAAATTTTTTAGTTTTATTGTGAAGAACATAGGTAGCATTACATCTGTTGGCTATTTATATGACAGCCAGTTCTCAACACATGAAATATAGGCCCTAAAGAGGGAGGGGGGTGCCTTCCATGGAGGATTGTTCTGAGAAAATCCAAGGTTAGAAGAAAACCATGGAAAACTCCAAAAAAATAGACCGACAGGTGTGACTGGGGCCATTTCAGGGTAACATTAATGATTTAAGTACAGTAAAACCTCCATAACGGACACTCCCGAATAGCGGACACTATTTTTGGCGATAAAGAATGAAAAATGTTATTTTAACAAGAAAAAAAAGTAAACAGGCCTCTAAATTCATCAAGGCAATGTGTCACAAATTTTGTGATCACAAATAAATGTAGAACATGGTTTGGGGAAAATCACCCCTCAACGTTCAGTGTTGATTTCAGGGGGGTGCCCGGGTGGGACATCTGCCAGAGCATTGAAATATCCCCTCGGAAGGTTTTGAGATTTTGTGCTTTTAATGGTCATAAAGTGCAAACCCCGTTTCCCGCCCGGAACTCTATAATGTCTGATAATGTCACATTCAAAAACAAATTACATGTAATCGCAAGCAAAAGAAAACTTTTGCAACCGATTTTTTTCATAAGAATGTAATAAACAGTGGATGAAGGTGTGCACAATTTTATTTCAGTTTCAGTTTTATTGTTTAAAAATTAATTTTAATTTTTGATTAATCATATAATAGAAGTTATAGGACATATAAAAGTCAATTCATGACACATTAAGCATTTCTTAGTGATTTTTGTATCTTTGAGGTTTTCCCAATAGCGGACACCTCCGAATAGCGGACAATTTCTGCATCCCCGAAGTGTCTGTTATTTAGAGGTTTTACTGTAATAAGTTGATGTTGTTTTAATCTCTGAATGAAAAATTATTGGAATTAGAAAATTTGTTTTATATGAATTTCAAGCACCACCATTAACTTCTATTAAATATACTTAATAATTAGGATTTAAACGATTAAGAATAAAAATTACAATAATTTTATTCATGGTAACAGAAAGACATGTTTGCTACCCTAGTATTTCACAATAAGCTTATGATGCAAAATTCAGCCAAATTGTATATAATAAAGCTTGTATGAAAATTTCAGGATCAACAAGATGCCAATTGTGAAATATTCATAGATTTTTGAATTTTTAAATCAATAAATATTATAGAGTAATCAAGGTTGACAAGTTTCCGCCAAGGTGGTTTTAACCGGTTAAAACCGGCATGTGGCAGAAACTAAGAAATAATATTAATAAAAATTTTAACCTGCAGTGATTCATAACTCACATATGTTTAATATATAAGGAATTTACTAGTTAAAAAACTAAAATAAAGATTATGAATGTTATTCAAAGTAGCAAGTAGTTTCAAAAGAATAATATAAATACTTTGTTTATTCACCCATTATTATATTATTCATAATTTTCTGTACTTTGAGAAATTTTAATAACAGTAATCTGATGCTGTACAAGTAACTTGATATTATTGTTTTGGATTGAATTTATATTTAAAAGTTTAAATCAATGAGTTATTTTATATGACACAAAATTTAGATTACTATAAAAAAGCAGCTTCCTTGCCCTTTCTTTATGCTCAAATGTCCATTTTGATGCCATATACTTAGAATGAAGTAAATAAGCTAGCATAAAAGCTCACATTGTATTAAGTGAGATTTGAATCTTGCATTTGTGAGTTTCCATGATATTTCGATTATTAAATAAAGCTAAGCAAATTGTATGAGCAGCTGCAATAGAACAGTACTTTTATCTAAAGCAATGGCAATTCGTTTTAACATTTGTAACAAGTATTTAACTTCTTTATAAATCATTATATTTATTTAGAATTTTAATAACGATTTTGTCATAACTATTTTCAACTGTGTGTGTGTTCAAAGTATAAAATTGAAGCTGGTGTGATACACAATTGAAGTGAAAAAACTTCTTTAAACACCATAAAATAAGTTAACTGCGCAAGGCCTTTCGAAAGAACTTAGTCTTTCTTCGTCAGGCGCAAAAAAGACGTGCATCTACTATGAATGTAGCGGCACGCATGAGTCGTGCCGCTACATTCATAGTAGACGCACGTCTTTTTTGCGCCTGACGAAAAAAGACTAAGTTCTTTCGAAAGGCCTTGCGCAGTTAACTTATTTTATGGTGTTTAAAGAAGTTTTTTCACTTCAATTGTGTGTATGTTGCATCTTGCGGGCTGGTGAAATAAATCCTTGGCTGGTAAGATTTTTGAAAAATTCACTACCCCTATATATAACACTGGCACCCAACAAACCCAAAAGTACCCAAATTCAGAAGGCTGTATTCTCACAAACAACGAAAATTATCCAAAAAAGCATGTTTCTGATTTGTCAAACCCATTTAGTTAATCAGCGGAAAATCTGCCTGGTTTCCGTCATCGATGAAAATGTTCTGAATCGATCATTCTCTTTGGAATAACATCATCATTTTTTTCAATTTTGTTCTTTTAGCGCCATGGAAGAAAGATGTTTACATCTGCAAACCTGTGCGTATTTTAGGTCGTCAGGTTTGTGGTGCTCTACTGTATGGCACATTTTAACAAGTAAACTTTATTCATAAAGTAATATGGTAGATGTATTAATATAGCGAACTGTTTTAGACTCTGTGTACATTATTTTGTTTTTAATTAAACCGAAATGTATGGAAAATGTTATTGTAAACACAACTTCAGCTGTTCCTCTACTTAAATTTGGTTGAGAAGTTTTATTTTAATATCATTTTCTTCCATGCAATAGACTGGGGCACAACAGCATAGACAATCACCTTATCAAGTTCACGGCTGAAATACCAAAATTTAAAACTTGATTGACATTAAAACTCAATTGGTCTGTGGTCTGTCAAGTAAAATAATTACAAACCTCTCTTTTAATAAATTCACATATATATATATATATACACTGGTGTCCAAAATTTAAGCATAATTGGTAATTAAGTAATTATTTTTAAGTAATGAAAGAAATATGAATCGGAATGTGCTGAAACTCCAGGTGTGTAAACAAAATAGCACGCATAAAAACATTTCATATTTATTTACTTAGAAGGTGTCACAAATAAAAATTAAATTAAAGAGTTGACATGTTTCGGTTCATTAATAAGAACCGTATTCATAACATATAAAATCAGTAGAAAATTAAATGACACTGGATATAAATATAATTTAAAAATCAAAACAAAACATTGCGCCCGCTATGATCGTGAATATAGCCATTGCCAACGCGGCATATAAATATAATAAATTTTGACCATATATTAAATTTAAAAAGTAAAAAAATTAAAATTAAAAAAGTAGAAAAACTCAATGACTCTGGATATAAAGGTAATTTAAAACCCCAAAACATAAAATATTGCGCCCTCTATGATCGTGAATAGCCAATGCCATCGCGGTTCCTCCTATTAGACTCATCCTTTAAATATTTATTAAGTAATTCTAACCACAAACTCGGAATGTCAAAAGAATAAGAATCATTACAAACTCTATCCCTCCTAGAATATATCTCTATGGATTCACGGATGATTAATTTTCGGAATAAACTGGAAATGAACACTAATCTACTATCTTTAAAACAAATTTTAACCCCCCTCTTTAAAAACAATCTTGATAACGCAGTCTTATCCCTACCAAATTTTATGTCACATTCACGCTCTTTCTTCCTAACCCCAAACTTTCTACCTGTCATACCGATATAAAAATTAATATCCCCCTCTTCATTCTCATATGGAATTTCATATACCCCTGCTAGATCATCTTGTGGAACCGGATCAAAAGCTCTGTATAGAAGATGTTTTAACTTAGGAGGTGGCTTAGCAATTAATTCTATTTTAAACTTTTTTAATTTAGCTTTAAGCCTCTCAAAATTACCCTTTATATAAGGAAACGATAGTCTTTTAACCCCAATCTCTTCCCCCTTCTCACAGGCATTATCAACCAAATTACAATTAACCTGAGAATTATTTTTATCCCTATAATTTTTAACCAATTTATTAATTTTATCCTTTTTGTAACCATTCAACTTAGCAATATTAAAAATATAATTCAACTCTTCATACAAAAATTCATCAGAACAAATAATAAACGCACGATTAACCATGAACCGGAATGTAGAAAACTTATACCCAAAGGGTGAATACGCAGAAAATGGAATAATATGCTGACTAGCTATATCTTTCCTGTAAACTTTCCTTTTTAACATAGAACCCTCTCTAATAAGCCACACGTCTAAAAATGAAATAGCACGATCATTTTCCAATTCAAACGTAAATTGAATATTCCTATCCAGTTTATTAACTTCATCTACAAAAACAATGAAAGACTCAACTCCCCCCTCCCAAATTAAAAAAGGTTTGTAAGAAAGTTAATGTTGTTCCGAACTTTTTATCAGTTAAAAACAAGACTATTAAACAATTATTTAATAGTATGGTACGTGTTTTTGAAAGAAGATGTCTGGCACTATTTATCAGGAAGAAATATTCTGTTATTAATGATTTGAATATTAGGACATATGAAGCTTATATGCAGCTAGTTGAATGTTGTGATCATAAAAATGTCGAACTTGGGAATAATGATGTTTGGATTGAGAAGTTTGATTTATTGATTAGAAAGTTAGAAAGATGGAGGGAAATTCAAAACTGTTATAAAGTGGCTAAACTTAAGAAAAAAGTGGAAAAGTTGATTTTAATGTCAAGAAAATCTGTTCGTGGTCCTGGATTAATGGAGAAAATGGAGAAAATGGAAATTGTTAATTTATCTAAGAAGGAATTTAATGATAGAGAATTAGATCTGATGAATAAAGGCCCTAAATTTATGTTTGAACAGAAGCAAAATGTTAAGAATTTAATTATGGAGGCAGAATGTATAATTAGTAAAGTAAATAGCGAAAATAAGGAGGAAGTTAGAAATTTAATGTTTACTGAATTAGATAAATATATGAAAAGGCCTTTAAATCTTAATACACCTGAGTTAAACATTATTAAAAATTTGAAAAAGGATAGTGAAGTGTTGTTCATACAGACTGACAAGTCCAACAGGATTGCTGTTTTGGATCGTAATGAGTATAAAGTTAAAATGCAAAAAGCTATTGCTGATATGGATTGTTCCTTAATTGAAAAATCTCCTTTGAATAAAATCCACAAAAAGGTGAAAGATATTATTGAAAAAGGTTGTTGGCCAGATAATGTTAAAGTTAGATTGTTTATTAATAAACAGGGTGTGATTCCACGTTTGATAGGTAGATTAAAGGATCATAAAGAGGGGTATCCTCTACGCCCCATCGTTACAAGATGCCAAGCACCGACTTACTATTTAGAAAAGGCGTTTGTGCTTATTTTGAAAGAGTTACTGCCGCCATCAGAGTATGTTGTGGATTCCACTGCAAGTTTTGTTGAAAGCATAAGGACACTTGAAATTCCTCATAACTGTTTATTAGCTAGTTTGGATGTCAAATCACTTTTTCCGTCGATTGACATTTTTGAAGTTTGTGATGATATTAAAAAGAGGATTGACAAGGCAGAAATATATAATGACAGTATAAAATGTACTTTAAAAGATGGATTACAGTTGATTGTACAAAGTAATTATTTTGTTTTTGATGGTAAAATTTATAAACAAAACATGGGTGCCCCTATGGGTTCTCCTATTTCGGGTTTTTTAGCTGAGTTTAAAATGAGGCCTTTTGAAGTGAATATTTTCGCAAAGTTCGAGAAAGTTCCTAAATTTTGGAAGAGGTATGTTGACGATGTGTTTTTAATTTGGGAGGGGGGAGTTGAGTCTTTCATTGTTTTTGTAGATGAAGTTAATAAACTGGATAGGAATATTCAATTTACGTTTGAATTGGAAAATGATCGTGCTATTTCATTTTTAGACGTGTGGCTTATTAGAGAGGGTTCTATGTTAAAAAGGAAAGTTTACAGGAAAGATATAGCTAGTCAGCATATTATTCCATTTTCTGCGTATTCACCCTTTGGGTATAAGTTTTCTACATTCCGGTTCATGGTTAATCGTGCGTTTATTATTTGTTCTGATGAATTTTTGTATGAAGAGTTGAATTATATTTTTAATATTGCTAAGTTGAATGGTTACAAAAAGGATAAAATTAATAAATTGGTTAAAAATTATAGGGATAAAAATAATTCTCAGGTTAATTGTAATTTGGTTGATAATGCCTGTGAGAAGGGGGAAGAGATTGGGGTTAAAAGACTATCGTTTCCTTATATAAAGGGTAATTTTGAGAGGCTTAAAGCTAAATTAAAAAAGTTTAAAATAGAATTAATTGCTAAGCCACCTCCTAAGTTAAAACATCTTCTATACAGAGCTTTTGATCCGGTTCCACAAGATGATCTAGCAGGGGTATATGAAATTCCATATGAGAATGAAGAGGGGGATATTAATTTTTATATCGGTATGACAGGTAGAAAGTTTGGGGTTAGGAAGAAAGAGCATGAATGTGACATAAAATTTGGTAGGGATAAGACTGCGTTATCAAGATTGTTTTTAAAGAGGGGGGTTAAAATTTGTTTTAAAGATAGTAGATTAGTGTTCATTTCCAGTTTATTCCGAAAATTAATCATCCGTGAATCCATAGAGATATATTCTAGGAGGGATAGAGTTTGTAATGATTCTTATTCTTTTGACATTCCGAGTTTGTGGTTAGAATTACTTAATAAATATTTAAAGGATGAGTCTAATAGGAGGAACCGCGATGGCATTGGCTATTCACGATCATAGAGGGCGCAATATTTTATGTTTTGGGGTTTTAAATTACCTTTATATCCAGAGTCATTGAGTTTTTCTACTTTTTTAATTTTAATTTTTTTTACTTTTTAAATTTAATATATGGTCAAAATTTATTATATTTATATGCCGCGTTGGCAATGGCTATATTCACGATCATAGCGGGCGCAATGTTTTGTTTTGATTTTTAAATTATATTTATATCCAGTGTCATTTAATTTTCTACTGATTTTATATGTTATGAATACGGTTCTTATTAATGAACCGAAACATGTCAACTCTTTAATTTAATTTTTATTTGTGACACCTTCTAAGTAAATAAATATGAAATGTTTTTATACGTGAATGAAAAAAGGTGAAGTGATTTTGTTTTAGTTTTTGAAAAAACGAAAACTAACAACAGTTTTAACATTAAAATAGCACGCGTCATATATTTTCGCGAAGAGTTTTCCCCGAAATCCAACAGGGGACCGTCAACAAATTGAAAAAGAACGAAGATCTTTTGGATAACCCTGTCAAAACTAATGTAGCAAAAGCGTTCAAACTGCACATTATGATTAATTGGCTTATTGTAATGTACTGTGTTAATTTTTACAAGGATAGCATGTATACTCGTAGAGAAATTAAGGTTTTTATAAAAACAGTCCTAAATTTTTCCAAGTTTTTTGCTTATAATTTGCAGAGTTCTTATTATAAAATAATGTTCTTTTCTGAAAATATGACAAACATCATTGTACACAATACCCTGTCATCAGAATTTAAAAATAATAAAAATTGTATGAAAAATGAGTATGTTTAGTAAATAATTTTTCATTGCGCATGCGTCAACGATATCAAAATGTCATTTGCATATTGTGTTAGCTAAATGTATAGAGCAACTTCTGTAAAAGTTTCAAAAACATAGCTTGAAAATTCTGAAAATGGGAGCCTATAGAATCAACTCAAAATCCGTTATTCCTAAAGGAAGCAAAAAAATCAGGGGTTTTACCTAAATATAGTTGTACGTGCAATATTGTGTAGGCACTAAACAATGGAATATGGATACAGCCCCTCATCATTTTGCTTCATTTAGGGAATAAAGGATTTTGATCTCATTCTATCAACGATAATTTTCAGAATTTTTAAGCTATGTTTTTGAGACTTTCACAAAAGTTGCTCTATACATTTAACTAACATAATATGCAAATGAAATTTTAATAGCGTTCACGCATGCGCAGTAAACAATTATTTAGTAAATCTGTTCATTTGTCATGCAATTTTTATTATTTTTTAATTCTGATGACAGGGTATTGTGTACAATGATGTTTGTCATTTTTTCAAAAAAGAACACTATTTTATATTAAGAACTCTGCAAATTATAAGCAAAAAACTTAGGACTGTTTTTATAAAAACCTTAATTTCTCTACGAGTATACATGCTATCCTTGTAAAAATTAACACAGTACATTACAATAAGCCAATTAATCATAATGTGCAGTTTGAACGCTTTTGCTACATTAGTTTTGACAGGGTTATCCAAAAGATCTTCGTTCTTTTTCAATTTGTTGACGGTCCCCTGTTCGATTTCGGGGAAAACTCTTCGCGAAAATATGTGACGCGTACTATTTTGTTTACACACCTGGAGTTTCAGCACATTCCGATTCATATTTCTTTCATTACTTAAAAATAATTACTTAATTACCAATTATGCTTAAATTTTGGACACCAGTGTATATATAAACTTTTGAAGAATTTAGAATATTTCAAAACAGTATTTTAAATGTAAAAACCCATAACACCATAGTTGATGACATGACATATTACTTTATGGATACCACTTTATCATAATTGATGACATAAACTAGTTATTTTAAGATGCATTTTACAGCAAATTCTTCAGCAGTTGTTATAACTTTACCAGCCAATATTTGAAGCTACACTAAGCATTTTACTGAGCCTCTAGTACAATCTAGAACCCATTTACTGTCATTTGTAGAAAAAAAATTTACGAAAAATTACCAATTGACAAAAATTTTATGTTTTTGAAACATAGAAATCAAATTTGTAAATTAATAGTACTGCTTAAATTGGCTCAATGCACAATCACTAAAAAATTTTACCTCTTCAATTTGTGGATAGGCAGCAAGGAAATCTGGAATTAATTTCTAAAAAAATATATGTATATACATATATACTGTATTTTCGGGTGTATAGTCCGCGGCTTATACAAGAAAAAAAACCTTCCAAAAAGCCGCTGCGGGTTATATGAAGATTTTTTTTTTTTTTTAATTGGAAATCGTGATATTTTTTCTACAATTTTTAAACTTTAAAAAATTTGAAAAAAAAACATTGAAATTTGTAAATTTTTTTCGCTATGCCGCAAAATTTAGAGAGTTCTCCCATGTTTGTAAAGGCTTTTTATTACTGCTTAAATACAGTTATTTCTGGATTTGGAAGAACTGTCCCAGTCGCAACTATCGCCAAGTATTGCACTGATAGATGTATAATAGCCATTGTGTTTGTAGAGTACAAAATCCAAAATCCAGAACCCTTCCAATCTCGACAAATCTGAATTTAAGGTCATTTTTAGTTTATTTTTCAAAAAAATAATCTAGCGACCCTGTTGCAAAGAACAAAAAAAAGTGCGTGATTTATATCATTTCGGAATGATTCAGAGTAGTTGTTCTTTTTCGAAACGAATCCGAAGAATCATTCCTTTAGAGAGTCGTTTCATTTCGGAAGGAGTTCAAGGAATCGCACTTTTCCGGAGTCGTTTCATTTCAGATAGAGTCCGAGGAATCGTTCCTTTTCAGAGTTGGTACCTTACCCTGTTGCAAAGAATAAAAAAAAGTCCGTTATTTCAGAACGATTCAGATATGAGTCGTTTAGAGAGTCGTTTCATTTCGGAACGAATTCTAGGAATCGAACTTTTCCGGGGTCGTTTCATTTCAGATAGTCCGAGGAATCGGTCTTTTGTGGAAAAAGACGGCTTTTATTAACTGTTTTCCAGTGCATATATTACTATTTATTTTTAAGAACTTCTTTTGTTAATTTACCTTACTAATGGGTATTTTATGTGTATTAAAACTAAAATCTAAATAAATTCATTTAAAATCATGCTTCAGATGTCCACTTTTATAGCCAGTTAATAATATACCACAAAAAACCTCCTAAGTAGCCAATATGATTAACAGACATTTATACTATAGATACAATGGCGTAGCTAGAATGTGTAATACTGACACCCAGAGTGGATGTAAATGGTGTCTCTCTGCCCCATCCATCATATTTTTTCAATCACAACTTTATGTTATTACAACAATAATTTCCATTGATACATACTGATCAGAACCTCGAAATTTCAATTAAAGTCTATCTTAAACCTGATCCGAACATGCAAAAAAGAATTCCATATAACCCAGTATCTGTACAGAACAAACTATTTTCCATAGAAATGTAACCTAGCTAGAACCTAAAAATTCAGTTTGAAGTAAACCCAATTCAACCTCCCCCCCCCCCCCCAAAAAAAAAAATCCATTAAACTGTAATAAAATTTAAAAAAAAAATCTGCTGATACACACCAACAAAAACCTGAAAATTGAACTGAAACCCAATCCAAACTCAAAAAAGAAAATTCCATTTTCCATGGAAATGCAACTTGACCAGAACCTGAACATTCCATTTGAATTGAACCGAATCCATCTCGAAAAAAAAATCCAATCAAAGCCTAATCTGATCTGAAAAAGAAAAGGTTTCTGCTGATACATACGGACAGAAACCAGAAAGTTATTTTGAAATCCAATTCAACTCCCCCCCCCCCCCAAAAAAAAAAAATCAATGGAAACATAAATCTGTCCAATAAAGACAAAATAATTATTGTCAACATACTCTGCAGAGCCAGAAAATTCTATATAAAACAAATTTAAACCTATTCTAAACGCCATAAAAAAATCCATTCAAATGTAACCCAATAAATCTGTGACAAAATGATGTACATTGAAATGCAACTCGACAAGAACCTGAAAATTCAATTTCAAATCAATCCGAAACCAGATAAATCACTCCCCCCCCCCAAAAAAAAAAGAAAACAATAATTAAAATCTATCCAACCATATCCTGATCCGAGAATGAAAATATAATTTTTATCGATTTACACAGACAAAACTTATAAATCCCAAGTTAAGTGTATGTTGAATCCAATCCAACCCCCCCCCCCCAAAAAAAAAAAAAAAAAAAATCCGTATAATCATGACATCGTATGTGTAGAGGACAAAATATTTCCAGTCCAAATGCAATTTCACCAGAACTTGAAAATTCCATTTGAATTGAACTCTATTAAATCAAAAAAAAAAAAAATTCTGTCGAATCTTAACCTGATTCGAAAAAGAAAAAAAATATCTGCTGACATACATTTACAAAAACCCAATCTGAGCATCCACTCCCCCCCCCCCACACACACACAAAAAAAAAGAAAAAAATCAATGAAAAGATTAATCTGTTTAAGAAAGGCAAAATAATTTCCGTCAACAGGCACACCTAGAACCTGAAAACTCCTATTGATATCTATCGTAACTCTCCCCCCCCCCAACAGGAAAAAAAAAAATCTGTCTACTTACAACCCAATCTGTCCACGACAAATAATATATGTTGAAATGCAACCCAATAAGAACCTAAAAGTTCCATTTGAAATCAACCTGAACCCTCAGAAAAAAAAAAAAAAAAAAAAAACTATGCAAACATATCTCGATTTGAGGAAGAAAATTTAATTTTCATCAATACATACTGACCAAAACCTGGAAATTCCAATTGCACTCTATCTTAAACCTGATCCAAACCAGAGAAAAAAAATTTCATGTAACCATAGCCCAGTATCTGTACATTACAAAATATTTTTCATGGAAATGCAATTCAATCAAACCCTAACCTGATACGAAAAAGAAAAATAGTTTATGCTGATACATTTTGACAGGAACCAGAAAGTTAACCTGAAACCCAATTCCAAACCCCCCCAAAAAATTCAATGGAAACGTAAATCTGTCCAATAGAGACAAAATAATTGTCAACATACATTGACAAGAACTGGGAAAATTCAAATTAAAAGGAATTTAAACCTATTCCAAACACCAAAAAAAAAAATCGTAACTCAATAAATCTGTGACAAAATGATATTATACATTGAAATGGAACTTGACAAGAACCTGAAAATTCAATTTGAAATCAATCCGAAACCAGATAAATCACCCCCCCCCCCTCCAAAAAAAATTAAAAAATCTGTCCAACCATATCCAGAGTTGTATAATATAGACGCACACCGTTTGCAGACAAATTTTATGTACTTTGCAGAAAATTTTAGGAAAAAGAAACAATTCATTTTTGTAACTTTTTTTAGTACCAAAAAAAAAAAAAAAAAAAAACTCTTCAATTTTACATACAAATTATTTACTGTAAATGTGAATTTTGCCAAAAAACCCTTGAAAAAATCACGAATTTTAACAAAGAATGTGCAACAACAACGTGCATTTCGGGAAAGAATCTCGTGAAAAGCACGCATTTCAACAAAGAATTGTGCAAAAAACAAACATTTTGACAAAAACCTGCACGGAAAACATGTTCCATCCATGAACCACGTAAAAAAACGTGAATTTCGTGCATGAATCTCATTAAAAAAATGCAAATTTTGTGCATGGTTCTCATAAAAACTGCAAATTTCGTGCATGGTTCTCGTAAAAAACACAAATTACGACCATGAATCTCATAAAAACCTCAAATTATGTCCAGGAATCACTCAAAAACCGCAAATTACATCCATGAATCGCTCAAAAACCACGAATTGCATCAATGAATCGCTCAAGAAACACGAATTATTCCATGAATCGCATAAAAAAACACGAATTATGTTCATAAATCGCATAAAAAACACGAATTACGTCGACAGATTGCATAAAAATTGTGAATTTCATCGACATCGCTGAAAAAACACAAATTTTGTTGGAAGATAGCTCAAAAAACACAAATTTCATCAACATAAAGCTCAAAGAGCATATTATATCCATGAATCGCTTAAAAATAGCGAGTTACCTCCATAAATCGCATAAGAAACATTAATTTTGCCGACAGATTGCTCAAAAAACAGAAATTTCATCGACAGATTGCTTAATAAACGCGAATTTCTTCGACCGATCACATAAAAAAGAGAATTATGTGTATATAGTGTTCATTCTAGGCCATTTTTGAAGGGTGCAGCACCCTGCCCTTTTTCAAATATACAAAATGCACCCTGTCCTTTTTAAAAGTAGTAAAATGCATCACTGGTTTTACCCAGATATTTTTAATAAATATTTTTTTTTATTCTGTAGTGTTTCTAAATTTGTGTGCCCAAAAATGATAGATTTTTTTTATTTCTTTAAGAAAAAGAACATAAAACTATTGAATCATGTTTTAATTTAATTGTATTTTTAATTTTTATATCATAAAATAATTCGAAATTAAATTAATGTTACTTGATTTATCATATTTAAAAATTATGTGTTTCATTGCTTTCTTTTTTCCCCTTCTAAAGGCAATAACATTTTTTTCTGGCAAAAGTGCCCTTTTCTACTGCAGTAGTGCCTTTTGTAGTGAATAGCACCATGCCCTTTTTATTTCTAGAGTGAACACTAGTTTATAAATCATATAAAAAAGAATTATGTCCATAAATCCCTTAAAAAATGTGAATTACGTTCATAAATTGCATAAAAAACACGAATTTCGCCGACAGATCTCTAATAAAATGCGAAATTCATTGACAGATCTCATAAAACGGGAATTTTGTCGACAGATCGCATAAAAAAGCGAATTACGTCCATAAGTCACTTAAAAAACGTGAATTACTTTTATGAATCGCGTAAAAAATTCGAATTACATCCATGAATTGTGTAATAAAAGCAAATTTTGTACATACTAAATAAATATAATAATGCATATTTTATTAGACATTATAATTAACTTGCAGAAAGTTTTTGGTTTTATAAAGGTCTGACCATATCTTGATATGAGAAAGAAAATATAATTTCCGTTGATATACACAGACAAAACCTATAAATCCCAACTAAAGTGTATCATAAACGCAATCCGAATCCAAAAAAATTTCCATATAATCATATGATATCAGTACAGGGCAAAATACTATTTCCCATTGAAATGCAACCTGACCAGGACTTGAAAATTCCATTTGAATTGAACTACATCCAAACTGAAAACAATTCTATTAAACTTTAACCTGATTAAAAAAAAAAAAAAAATCTGCCGATACACATTTACAAAAGCCCAATCCGAGCCAAAAAGTCAGTGAAAACATAAATCTGTTTAAGAAGGACAAAATAATTTCTGTCAATGTGAATTACCCAGAACCTGAAAATTCTTATTAAAATCTATCCTAAACCCTAAAAGAAAATTGTCAAATTATACCCATTCTGTCTTCGACAAAATAATATACGTTGAAATGCAACCCGAGAAGAATATAAAAATTCAGTTTGAAGTCAACCCGAAACCAGATTAAAAAAAAGTCTATCCAACCATATCCCAATTCGAGGAAGAAAACGTAGTTTTCATCTGTACGTACTGAACAGAACTTAATAATTCCAAATGAACGCTATCATAAATCCAATCCAACCCTCCTCCCCCCTCCCCCCCCCAAAAAAAATCACGTAACCATAGTTCAGTATTTTTACATGACAGAATATTTCCCATGGAAATGCAAACCTGCCCAGGACTTCAAAATTTTGAATTAAACCCGATCCATTCAAAAAAAAAAAAAAAAAAAAAAAAAAAATCAATCAAACCTTAACCTGATCTGAAAAAGAAAAATAGTTCTTGCTGATACATACTGACAGGAACCAGAAAGTTAACCTGAAACCAAATTCCAAACCCCCCCCCCCCAAAAAAAAAAAATCAATGGAAACATAAATCTGTTCAATAAAGACAAAATAATTATTGTCAACATACACTCTGCAGAACCAGGAAATTCCAATTAAAATCAATTTAAACCTATTCCGAACACCATAAAAGAAAATCCACTCAATTGTAACCTAAAAAATCTGTGAAAAAATTATATACATTGAAATGCAACTCGACAAGAACCTGAAAATTCAATTTGAAGTCAATCCGAAACCAGATAAATCACTCCTGCCCCCCAAAAAAGAAAAATAATAATTAAAATCTATCAACCATACCCTGATCTGAGAAAGGAAATATAATTTCTGTCGATATACACAGACAGAACCTATAAATCTTAAACCCAATCCGAACCACCCTGCTCCCCCCCCCCCCACACACACACAAAAAATGCATATAATCATAACACGGTATGTGTATAGGACAAAATATTTCCGGTGGAAATGCAATTTGACCAGAACATGAAAATTCCGTTTCAATTGAACTCTATCTAAACTCAAAAAAAATTCTGTCGAATCTTAACCTGATTCGAAAGAAAAAACATAATTTCTGCTAACATACATTTATAAAACCGAATCTGCCCCCCCACCCCCCCAAAATTCAATGGAAAGATTAATCTGTTTAAGAAAGGCAAAATAATTTCCGTCAACATGCATTACCTTGAGCCTGAAAATTCCTATTGACATCTATCCCCCCCCCTCTCTGAAAAAAAAATCTGTAATTATAACGGAATTTGTCAATAACAAATAATATACGTTAAAATGCAACCTGACCAGAACCTAAAAATTCCATTTGAAGTCAACCCGAACCCAGATTCAAACCCTCGAAAAAAATCCATCCAACCATATCCCAATTCGAGAAAGGACATTTAATTTTCATCAATATACGTACTGGCCAGAACCTGGAAATTCCAGTTGAACTCTATTTAACATCCGATCCAAACCAGAAAAACAAACAAGCAAAAAAAATCTAACAGTAACCCAATTTTTCAGCAACAAAATAATATGTTGCTGAAATGCACAATGTAATTACTCATAAAAAAAAAAAAAAAAAAAAAAAAAAAAAAAAAAAAAAAAACTTGCATTACGGAATTATTAAAATAATATGTAAAACTTAATGGGCATCAAAAACAAAAAATATTGAGTGTTTAAGATTTTAAAACATTTAATAATTTGTACTTATGGATTTTTAAAAACTATCATACATTTATGGAGTTACCAATGAAAGCAAACACAAAAAGAAAGATTGAAATAAAATAATTTATTTCTGTCAATAATCTAATTTAATTCATAGTAACTTTAAGTCTTCCCTTAAAAAATCGATGTTATATACTATGAATTAAATATTGTCAATAAAGATATTTTATTCCAATCTTTACCATGCTTTTATTTATTTTCATTGTATGTTTTAAAAGTTACGATTCTTTTAAAAGTCCATAATAGCAATAAAAAAAATAATTTGCATAAAAAATGATCATTCTCTCCTGTGAAAAAGTGACTATTCACTCCAACCAAGGGTGAAAAAACTCACTCTTTTAGCAAGAGTGAATAGTCACTCCTCCTGTAAGAGTGAATAGTCACTCCTTCCGTAAGAGTGAATAGTCACTCCTACCAGGAGTGAAAAAACTCACTCCTTTAGCAAAAGTGAATAGTCACTCCTCAGAAAGAGTGATTATTGACTCCTTTTTAGAGTGAATATTCACTCCCCAGGAGTGAGTATTCACTCTTTCAGAGAGTCAACAATTCCACTTTTGCCCAAAGTGAATAGTCACTCTAAAGAGGTTGGGCATATTTTGAGTCTGCGATAGAGTGAGTATTCACTCCTTTTTATTTAGAGTGTGAAAATGCAATCACCAGGTAAAAAGTAACACTCCTGAAAACTCTTAATGGTGAATTTATAAAAATAAATTCTCACTATATGCTCGTCGTTTTCGAAATTGTTTCTAAGTTTCTTTTACTGGGCAATAAATCAAATCGGAATATCTTTTTTTTTAGATTCTATCAATTCTCAGGTAAAAGCGATTCGGGTAACATGTTTAACAGTGGAAGAAACCGAAATGACATTAATATTAAAATTAACTTTATTTTGTTACAATTGTATACAAAAATTCAGTTTGAATGCCTAAGAGGGGTTGCTTATACAAAGAAGCCTTATCAATATAGAATAGTGTCACTCACGGTTACCTTTATTAAGGTCTTAAAAAATATATACATTTTTTTTCAGCCAGATGAAAATAGAAAAAAAGTAAAACTTATCGCATCTGCTGGGTCACAGTCTTCCCCCTCGCGACTGAGATCGGAAGAGAAAAAAATGAAATGGTCCATATTTTTTTGTATAATTTTTTTTAATTTTACTTAAGAAAGATGTTATGATAAAAATAAATGACATTGACATGTTTCCGAACCGTCAAATAAATTCCATAATGGTAATATAAATAAAAATAAAATTTCAAAATATTTCCCGGTCAATATAAATGACACGCGACAATGAGATATAAATAACAAAAAACACAACAAAAAACATAAAAAACTCGCGCTCTATTGTAAAAAAAATTAAATTAACATATAGACCATGATCTAAAATGTAAATGAAAATAAAATTTCAAAATGTTTCACGGTCAATACAAATGACACGCGACAATAAAATAAAAATAACAACAAAAAAAAAAAAAACACTTAAAACACGCGCACTATTGTAAAAAATTAAATTAAAATATAGACCATGATCTAAAAGAATTCCCAGCATGGTTCATCCTATTCAACGGTTCAATTGGATTTAATAAACTTTTTATCAAAGTTTTTTGTCAATTTTGGACGAAGATGACTTTTTATACAGTATTTAATCGGTACAAGAATTTACGAAAAATCAATTAGGTCCATATTTTGGTATGATGTTCGCTGGAGCTCTTGCCTCCTCGTGACAATCAACTGTAAGATGGAATGGAGCACACCCGACCTCCTGCTATACAACAGAAAGACAGACAGCTACGTGGTTTGGATGGAAACGAACATTAGATAATTATA
The DNA here is from genome assembly GCA_964019185.1 of Maratus speculifer. Lineage (NCBI taxonomy): Eukaryota > Metazoa > Arthropoda > Arachnida > Araneae > Salticidae > Maratus > Maratus speculifer. The sequence continues at coordinate 109,631,846 of OZ025298.1, read as the reverse complement.
TATGTTTCTTAGTTTAGCCAGCAACGCTGGTCGAGGTAACGTCTATTGTAGCCAAGATCTAAGGGGGGAAGGGTGATATCTGAGATGCCAGGCTTCAGTCTGAGTACAGTGATAGTAGGTATAATCTGAGGTTCTAACTTTACCACATTCACAGAGTTATGAAGAGGCGAGTTCAATTTCTTTAGACATTGTTTAAAAGATCCGTGGCCAGTGAGGAATACTGTGGTTGGTGGAGAAAGGAAATAACGTTCTCTAGATACTTTTGGTATGTAGGTATTGCGTCCCTTGTCAGACTCATGCCAACTAGCCTGCCAGGCAGTAGGATTCTTTCTTTAAAGACTCGTTTCAAATGGGAGAAAGACACTGGCAGTTCAATTTATGGACAGAGCATCAGCCCGTTTCTTGCACACAAACACAAATTTAGTTATACACATCAATATGTTTATTTCAGAATTGGTTTAACATAAAAATCCGACTTTACATGTACAGAGAATTGATTAACACGGCAAGTGCCACGTCAGTAAATGATGACTGACACTGAACTTTCAGTTTAGACCGTGTCAGTCACTAGTGTCTGGCAATGTGAAACATTATATAAAACTATATATGTATACATATGTATTGTTTTACGAAATTACTGAAAATTCATTTAAAATTTACTTAACGTTTTTATTACAGGAATTTATCTTTAAATAAGATGCGGCTTAAATGGAAAATTCAGTCTCAGTCACCGGTGACTGACCTAGCACTTCACGTTGTACAAACTAATAGAAAACTTTTCCTAAATTTACGGCAGTTAATAAAAAATATTTTTGCAAGTTGCTCGTTAAATTTCAAAGAAAAAGGCTTTTATGTTGTTTCGATAGCTAAAAGAAAACTTACCGAAATACTGAGTGACTCACAATAGTTTATTATATATTTGTGTTATTAATTATTCTACTTTTTCAAAGATTAAGAAACATCTGCAATTTTTTACAGTGTAGTAATGAAATGTTTGATAAAACTAAACAAATGATAAGTTAGTTACTTTGAATTTTGCGCAAATGTATTTCATTTGCATAATTAATTGGCACGCAGATTTAAATATATCCGAGACTAATAATTAATTTAGGAACAATAAAATATTTAAATTGAAAGACTACACTTAAAAACCGTACATTCATTTATTTTTTACTTTATTTCATACTTCTTAGTTTTTATCGGTGTAAAATTAAATATGTTCGATGGGTAGGATTCTTAAAAAGTTACAGTGAAAATATAAATATTTTATTGCATTAATTTGATTGATGTACTATTTACTGTATGTCAGCATACAAAACAGCTACGATTAAATTACATATTTCTTTATCTCATCTGAAATTAAATACTTGAAGTAAAACGAGAAAAAAAAATAATTTTTATAGCTGCAATTTACTTAATATACACTTATGAGTATAATTCTAATATAATCTTAATACAGAACTGAATTGAATTATTATTGCTTTTGTTTTATCAATCTCATGAGGTTACATTTTCAGAAATTTCATAAATATTTGATTAAATATTTCTTAAATATTTATAGCTTTTTTAATTATTTATAAAATACATAAAAATATTTTTAATATATTTTTAAATATTTATGAAAAGGTACTAGATAGTATCTCATCAGAAATATTTTTTAAAAAAGATAAAAACAGCTTTACTTACTCATCATACATAGTATAGTGTGAATCTTGAAATCGTTTTGAAAATCGAAAAAACTCGAAATTTTATGGTGGGGGGGGGGGGGATTTGCACGTTTCAATTACTGGAGATTCCAAAAAATCATATTTTTTGAAAAACAAATTTTCGTCCGTCTGTTTGTCCGTAAATGCTCCCAAATATAGTGAGACAGAGACTGGAAACTTGGTGAGTATTTTGCATGTAATAATAAAAAAGGCTATTAAATACCAGTAACTCTAATATTCGGAAATATATATTTTTTGGACTTTTAAAATATTCATTGTGATGAAAGGTATGTAAAAAGTTTCGAAATTGTTTATTTCAAGGTGTGAATATAAAGAGAAATAAAAAAAAATTAGCCAATCGGATAATAAGTTTGCAAGATATTTGTAATGATATTTTTCACTCTTAAAATTTTAATGACCATGTATTTCATTCAATTCTTTCTTTTTAAATTACAATTGTAAGATATAAATGATAAAAATGCCATCTGCTTATGTATTTTAGCTCTACGCGATATGCAAATGAAGACATATTTACGTGTATAACGAAGCATACACTAAATAATGAAAATTCGATTCCTCGGAATAACAATCATACATTATATGTATATAAATGTTTGAATGTGGTCGCACGCACGTTTGTATGTATGTATCAAAAATAGATTTAAATGTATTTGTAAGATTAAAACAAAAAAACTAGTCGTTGGGGGCCACCGTAATTCTTACCCATCATGGATATGTATATGAAAATAAAACATGTGAAAACTATTTATACAATGCATTGCAATTCATAAACAAAATTTAAATATTGTTAATATACATAGTAATGCTCTATTAAAGAACTGCTGATTACCGATATCGACAAATTATATAAAACTCCAAACTACTCAAGTAGTACCGAACTGCGTAAAAGAAACATCCTTATAACTCCAAAAATTATAACTCTATTAACTAACAATTAACTGCATCGGATTAAGCGTCTTATTTCCAATTAAAATATACCTCTGAATTGAAATTTGAATGAAATACAGGGTCATGAAAAATCGAAGAATGTGGAAAACAGGATTACAAATATCTCGGCAACTAATAATCCGATTGACTTCGTTCTATATGCAAAATGTGTGTTATTTTATTGCCTTTTACGTCCATTCCTTAGAACAAAAAAATTCGAAAATTTGTATGTACCTTTCATCAGAACGAATTTTTCGAGAGTCCGAAAAAAATTGTTCCGGATAATCGAGGTTGCTGATATTAAATAGGGTTCGTCCCATTCTTACATACTAACTACATACAAAATTTCAAGTCTCTATCTCAATTCGTTCGGGAGATAGAGCGTTTACAGACAGACAGACAGAAAGACAGACAGACGGACGGCAATTTTTTTTTCTAAAAATATGTTTTTCGGAATCTCCACTATCTAAAACGTGTAAATCCGTCAAAAAAAATTTTTCGATTTTCAAAACGATTGCAAGACTTACCCTATACTACGTATGATGGGTAAGTAATATTAACTACGATGAACATTATATTTGGAATACAAAAACATCAATTGAAATGTAGTACAGTCGACTCTCGTTAATGCGAAATCGGATAAATCAAATCTTCGCTGAATTCGAACTAAACATGAAGTCCCGAAATTTTCAAAGGCAGAATAACGTTAAACCTTTTTCATTTTTATCGAATTTTATTTAATTCGAATTCATTTTCTCTTGATTTCGTTTAATTCGAACAAACGATAATTCCGATTTTTCATTTTTCTTTTCTTTCTCGCGGATCATTTGAATAATTATCTTTCTTTGATTCATGTGAAAATTGCTTCGAAGGAGTGTACATATAACCCAATGCATTAGATATTCATTTTCTTAGTGCCGCTGTCTGTCCATCAGTGACACCTCAAATTTTTCTTCTATTGTGCTTTTTTCTAATCATTTTATTAGTTTATGTATTTATACATTCCAATTTATTATTAAGTCATATTCTAATGATAACAGACAAAATATATTTAAAAAACACTATAACATTAAATTATTTGTATTAGTACCATATTAAGCATGCTTTCCTCTAATACATTCCATAATTCGAACTGCGGATAATTCGAACATTTCTTGTGGTCCCGATGAGTTCGAATTAACGAGAGCCGACTGTACATGGGAATATATTCTGAAACACTTGCACACTTAACTAATGTAACTAAAATTTGACACAGGAACTACTAAGCTTTCTCCCTTCAAATATAGCCTTCATTGGGAAATCAATCTACTCTTTATAGGGAAAACTAAAAAAAAAATCTACATTTATCCTTGTGAAAGATTTCAGCACTCATGAAAATTATAGATGGCGTAATTCATCCTATTGAGGTTTAATTTTTATCTGTCCCTCATCTTCTTACATATAGACTAATTGTTTCCATGTGTATTTTTTTTATTTATATATTTTATGCATTTTTATAAATTTCGATAATATATAAAAAGTTACAAAAGCAGTTATTACTCCAATAAAGACACAAACTAGAGGTTTAAGGAGTTTTTTTTTTGCTTTGTTACACAGTAACAGTGCGTTAGTCATTAGTAAAAGTTTATTGTTCGCTATTGTTTGAAAATAAGCAATCCATTTATTTAGCGATACTTGTAACAAGCAATTTTTTCACCTGAATAGTTAAGTCATCCTCAAACAATACGTAGATAAATGTTATGTTCGACAAGATTCTAAGCTATATGTTTTAACTTCGTTCATAACCTGCTTTTAAAGTTTAACATAAAGTCGTTATGTTTGAAAACATAGAATTAGAAAAACATATATAAACGAGTATGAGGAATGTGAGATTCACGCACAGATTATGAAACACTTTCCATGACATCCAGAATAATGTAGCAAAACTGCACCGTTTAATATTTAAAATAATCTGCTTAATTTAACCATTTGGAAAGAGATTTCTATCTATTCATATCTAGAGTTGCAAAAAGTCGGTTTATTCCCGGGTTTATTTCCAATAGACCAGGTTTATTCCCAGGTTTATTCCCAAAAAACCGAATTATTCCAAAAAATCCCGGTTTTTTTCCAGGTTTATTCCTAAAAACCCGGTTTATTCCCGGGTTTAAACCGGGTTTTTTCTAACCTTTGCAACGCTATTCATATCTACGCTACGAAAATTATTCGAAATTTTGCAATATATAAATTTGTATCTATTAATTACATGCATGCCAAAATAAATAACTTTTTTCTCTGTTATAAAGTAATTTTCATATTTAAAAAAGAGAAAGAAGCAGTCATTTTTCAAACTTTTCTTTTGATTATACCCTCATAGCATGCATGGTCACATCACATCTGTGACGAAAATGCCACCACTCAGTGATGTCACATTGTGATTAAGATGTGACTTTCTAAAAAAATTTTCACAGTTCTTCGCAATGTTAATGTCAAAGTAGTCACAAATGACACACTTTTCACAAATTGGTCACACTGTGACGTTACAAAGTGGTCACAAAAAAGGTCAATAACGGCCATAACGACTTCACATTTTATTCACTGTGACTTCACATCGACGTCACGTGACGTCACATCGACAATCGATGGTCACAAAGTCAAAATGTGACTTCACAACGACGTTGCAGTGACATCACCATGTCTTACGGGTAGTAAGTTTTACAATTATTCGATATAAGCGTTCATATATCGTGAAATTTAAAAAAGTATTTTAAAAAGTAATTAATATTTAACTTAAAATTAACTATTAAAAATGCAATGTCAGAAATAAAAAAAATATTTTAAATTTGAATGTGTTAAGGGAACTCAGCACCCGTAAGACATGGTGACGACACGGTGACGTCGTTGTGAAGTCACATTGTGACTTTGTGACCGTCGATGTGACGTCACGTGACGTCGATGTGAAGTCACTGTGACTGAAATGTGAAGTCGTTATGGCCGTTTTAGAGCTCGTTTGTGACGTCACTTTGTGACATCACGATGTGACCAAAATGTGAAAAATGTGTCATTTGTGACAAAATTGTCATTAAAACTGTGACTATTCTGTGACGATAGTGACAAGGTTGTGAAGACAATTTGCGATTATTTTTTGATTTGTGACAAATTTGTCACTAATTTTGTGACGGTGGCAGCATTGTCAATGTTGTGAAGTTACACTGGGACACAATTATACAGTTATGAACAATGTTATACAGAGTAGAATCCCTTAAATCTGTAATTTTATTATACTTTGGCGATACATCTCAATTAAAACTTGGGAGCTGCTATAAAAAGAATGTACCAAAACAAAGTCACTGAATCAAAATGTAATGCCATGCAGACGTTAATCGTTGATACATTTTTTTCTGTTGCAATGAATGAGAATATTTAAGACAATTGAATATTCGATCTATCACAATTATTTCAAATTTAGCAATTTGTTTTTCAAATGAGCATTAAAATTATCATAAAAACACTACCTTTAAGGTCACTAGTCACAGAAAAAGACCCGGATGATAATGTAAAGTCTGTGGAAGCTTTCTTTTCAAATATCTCGCTCAAATTTTAATATTTTTGCATGATTTTTTGCATAGGATAGCTGAGGACGATCTACAACCGGCCTATTTTTTACTTTTTCAATTTTGCTTATATATTTTTTATATTATGATAGTTTCAATATCAGAACCTGTTTAAACCGGTTTTGCAATTTAATTTTTTTTTTTTTTTTTTTTTTTTTTTTAATCTGAAACCAAAATTGAAAAAGTAAAAACTAGGCTTGTTGTGGATCGCCTTCAGCTATCCTATGAAAAAAATCATGTAAAAATATTAAAATTTGAGCGAGATATTTGAAAAGAACGCTCCCACAGACTTTACATTATCATCCGGGTCTTTTTCTGTGGCTAGTGTTGCAACTTAAAGGAAGAGTTTTTTTTTCTTTTTAATTTTAATGCTTATTAGAAAAACAAATTGCTGAATTTGAAATAATTGTAACAGATCCAATATTCAATTGTCCTAAATATTCTCATTTATTGCAACAGAAAAAAATATGTAACAAAGATTAAAGTCCACATAGCATTACATTTTGATTCAGTAACTTTCTTTTGGTACATTCTTTTTATAGCAGCTCCTAAGTTTTATTGAGATGTATCGCCAAAGTATAATAAAGTTATAGATGTAAGTGATTTTACACTACATAACAATATTCATAACTGTATAATTGTGTCCCAGTGGGACTTCACAACATTGACAATGCTGCCACCGTCACAAAGTTGGTGACAAATTTGTCACAAATCAAAAAAATATTCGCAAACTGTCTTCATATACTGTCTTCAATGAATATTAAAATATTATTAAAACATGCAAAGAGGAATTATAAAAAAATTAAAGCTAAATATTTATTAGTATATTAATAAACAAAAAAAAACATTAAGGGGATATCCATAACTGGAAGGCTGTCCATCATAGACATATCTACTTAATAAAAATTCTGACTTTAAACATAAAATAGAACAACAAATACGTTAATTATAATTATTAATATTTTATTTATAATATTAGAAAGTATTTATAATACCCACTTTAATCACGATGTATACTAATACTATATATAATGGATATTTTGAAATTTACCTCCGTAAAATGATTCATTAAAGGAAATAATAGAAGTGTCTGGAATGAAAAATTAATAATAAAATACAGTTATTACTTTTTAGCTTCATACCGTTTAATTATTTGCGTTATTTGTTTTAAATACAATCATGTTTAAATTCTTATTGATTGTGTTAACTTCCAAATTCTCTCTGAAAACACTCCAGTAAGAATATTTACAACTGAAACGTTTTCATCCACAATGACTTTCTATTCAAAATTTTTATAACATTTCACAGGTTAAAAAATACATTAAACAATCATTAATGTTATTGTTTTTTTTTTAAATATCAAACATCTACGATTTCTTTTAATAGTTCTTCTAGTTCTCTTATAAATTCCTCGTCTGAGCGGATGCATTTTTTTAAATAACATTATGCAATGTTTCCGAAAATTACTTAATACAAAAATTAAAACTAGTCGTTGGGGGCCACCGTAATACTTACCCATCATGGATATGCATAATATGAAATATGAAAATAAAACATGTGTAAAATATTTATAAAATGCACTGTAATTCCAAAATAAAATTTAAACGCAAATTTAAATAGTTTTAATATACATAGTCATGTTTTATTAATGAATTGCTGATGATCCAAATTCGACAAATTATATAAAACGCCAAAATACTCTGTAACGTTACATGCATGCTGGGTGTCATTTGTAACGTTAGATTGGTCGTGGTGCAGGTCAAATGTAGACATACTCAGTGATTAAGATAAAACAACAACGTTTATTAAAGTGATAATGGCTGAAGGGAAGTGGAGCAAGTCTTAAATTTACACAACTGAAAACACTATGAACAGCTAAATCATACTCACAGGCTTCGGCCTAGCTCAGTCGGGGCACCTACTAATACCTTCCGCTATCTCTTGGCTGATCTGCTAAATAAAGCTTAATTAAACAGCCCGTGGCTGTGGGTAATCCTTTATTCACAAACAATCCAAATGAAACTAAGAGGTTTCTTACTCCGGCCAACTCTCAAGTCAACTGTCGGAACTCCTTTCCGCTCACTGGAGGCTTCGTTGCTACTTTTCAATCGGCTAGCACTTCGCTGAACACTAATTCGCTTCGCTTGTCTAATACTAGAGATCCTCACTCGGTGGCTAATGCCACAGATGCTCGCTGGTTAATGCCAGAGACACACCCCATTCACTCAAACCCAAGCTTTTATATGCTGCAAACTGAGATACTTCACATTAACATATTACTAATAACCGCAAGCTAACTGTAAAATCCGAAAGAGCACCCACACTCTAGAAAGTTAAAGTAAAAGAGAGGATAGATGTCGCTTTTACGCTTACACATGTTAACTTATTGACGTCACGATCTCAGAAACACTAGAGTGCCTTTATGGAAAGGTCACTCCCTCACAACCCCCCTCGGATTTTACAGAGAAAAAGGGCTGGGCCAAATGCATGCCCAGAACTTTTTCTCGTTATAAATTTCGAGCCGTAATAAACACAGTGATGGGTGAAATTTAGCGCCGAAACATAACTTTTAAAATATTAACTTTAACCCATTACAACCAAAAAACCTCAGTTTGCCTCAAATATTCACATATTCAATCCAATCATTCTTCTATCTTACAAATAGCCTCCGTAAAACTTCCAAAAACTCGTAAAACTCTCAAAACTAATCACTTCTTCTTTCAAAACAGCCAACTCCACTGGGAGTGCTAAAATTTCTCAAAATACTAAACTTCCAAAATTTTCCTCAATATTGCAATACAACTATAACATTACCAAAAATTTCTCCCATAAAACTTTCCTAATACTAGAATTCGCACCAAGTCCAAAAAACCCAATGCGCAAAAATTTTCCTCATCCAAATACCGAACTCATCTAAAATTAAATTTTACTTCATACTCAAAATAACTCTGCTATTACGTAATACCTACATACCCATTAGCCAATGAACTAACTCCCAGAACTTAACTCCACTTTAACAATAATTGGGGAACACACGTACAGCGTCATATCGCTGTGCTTATGCAACAATCAAATATCAAAAATTTACAAAATGACGTCATCATGCTCTTCATCTGTATTAACTAAAAGAAAAATAGCAGAATCAATACATAACACAGGTATACTTCCCTGCAAGAAAATCACATTAACATTCAATTTTAATACAATACAATTTCAAATTCAAACGCAGCTTAAAAATTCGCAACTTGCGGAAACCATTCCCAACTAAAGTACAAACGGAACACATAAAACACGAACAATAAGGAGAAAGTTAATTCATTAAATGTTAGTATAAGAGATAGAAACGCGTGTCAAGGACTTCTTGACCGCAAAACACGTGCGCGACTGAATCGCGGCGCGTGTACAAAATAACCCAAATTACTATCTGTACTTTCTGAAAATTTAAACATACATTAACATACATTTTATAACACATGAACAATATAAAAATATAGTAACATTTTTAACAAATAACACAACAATTAAACAATAGATCCAGAATTTTTAAAAGCAGTTAAGACCAAAATCTCAAACATACATAAAACTAACAATTTTGCAAACAAATTTTGAACACAATTAAGCACTAATCGTGAGTCCGTCAAAAAATTCCAAAAATGGCCAAAAATGCAAAACAGTCTTTCTGCTTTCTATTCCTTCATATTGCTACCACATATATGCACTCTAATAGAAATTTAATAAAGAACATTATCACCCAATCATAGAGATGATTCGCTGATGGCTGGCTTCATACTACAGGATGGTTTTCTCCTTTTGTCCCAGAAACCTTGTACGAAGGATCTTTCGTCATCAAAACTGTACGGTGACGCCACAGTTGACTGTCGTGCCTGCAGCCTGGTTCTGAATGGATGCCGTGGGATACTTGTAGGTTCCGCTCGACGACTCTGCTCTGGCCGGTTCGCTGGGGTCACTCCATGGCGAGATTCACACTGTTGATGCCGGTAATCTGAGAGTTGTCTCCTCTTTCTAGACGCACCCGAAGTTACTGAAGATCCTAGGCCACGTTTCTTTCCGGATCTATGTTGTTTCTTATTAGGCTAGAATTCGAAATTTAAAGTTCGTTTAACAGTTTGCCCAGTGTCCATCTGAAATCTTTTCCGGGGATTATGTACCGAAGATGGTGAACTATTAGATAATGTATGTTTGCGAGGTTGCTGTCTCATAAGTGGAGGAACGGGACAGTTTATAATCTTTTTCCTTTTATGGCACACAGAATCTGAAGTATTTGACACTGCTCTCTTATTTTTGTTATAATACTTTGCTCTCGGATTGATAGGCTTTCTACTTTCAACAACAGTTTTTGGAGCTGTTTGACCAAATTTACTTCTTGAATATTGATGAAAAGAATTAGATGAAGAAGTGCTGGACCCGGGACACTCATTGGATCGGGAATTTCGCGAAACACCACTCGACACATGAGAACCTTCACTACCATTTTCTCTAAATTTATAAACTCTAACCTGATCCAAATTAACCGTCATTCTTTCACCATTGACATCAACAACCAAATTATTATTTCGAACTTCTAAAACCTCAAACGGACCTACAAACTTCGGACCAAACTTAGCTACTCTCTTTTGACGACTTGAACTTAACCAATGCTTTTCTACTAACACAAAATCTCCAACTTTCACTTCTAACTCCCTCCTACGCATATTATAATACTGAGCCTGCTTTTCTTGCGCTTTTCCCATCTGAACCTGAGCTTCCTTAACCAACCTCTCAATATCCTGACACATGTACTGACTTTCCGCATCTGACACCATAACTAGCCTTTGGAATGGAGTAATGACTTTTCTACCCAAAAACAATTCAGCTGGCGTTTTCCCCGTCGACTCGTGAACTGCTGTACGAAGTGCATACGCAAAATGCTGAAGAAACTGGTCCCAATTTGCATGATGAGAACCAACATACGAGAAATCATTTGAATTAATGTACGATTTACACGTTCAGCCATATTAGACTGAGTAAGCTCCTTACCGTCCCCAGTCTCCAACTTTTCACACAAAGACTTAAAAATATTAGATATAAAATCATAACGAAATGGTTTACTAGCAACTAGTGCGTCAAAACCAATATGAATTTCATTCCTTAAACTCGGTTTATCAGAAAAAACCTCTCCAAATTCATTCAAAAACTTATTAAATTCCTCCTTCTCGATTTCACTTAACCCCGACTCCTCCAAATTAACTGACACTGAAACATGCTCCTTCTTACTCACATTCTCATCATTATTCACGATTAACGACTTTTTAAAGAAATCCAAACTAATTCCCCTATCCTTCATATAATCCACACCAACTATACAATGCACTGTTAATCCATCTAACACACAAAACTCCCAACATGTCTTAACCGAACGAATTTCAACTTCCAATTCTACTGAACCTTTATTATCGCAAGCTACTCCCTGTGCCGACTGAACCACCAGACTTAACCTCTTCAACTTCTTATACGAAAAATATGTCCGATAACAATCATAAGAAATGAACGACTTATCTGCCCCTGTATCGAAGACACTTTTAACGACAATACCATCTAACACAATTAACACTTCAGGTAACTCAACCGGATTAATAGTAATTTTATTCAAACTCACCGAAGACATTTCCGACCTCTGAACACATTTGTTTTGCATTGACCTATTTTCAACATTCTCATCCGAAGTTAATCTCCTTACTTGCGAAGAAACATTCCTGTCCCGTCCTCCCCCACTACGATCATAACCACTATTCTGTCTATTTCCATACATATTTCTCTCACCACTTCTAAAACTATTAGCACCACCACAATTCCTATTACCATTATTCGTATTCGACATATTACGACCAAATCCATCATTTCTATTACGCAAATTACTATCCGGAAATCGCTGCCCCCCTCTCACAAAATTACGTTCCCCCTCATTTCTCAAATTACTATCTGTGACCGGTCTCTGGCGAGGGTTACGCAAATCCCGTTGATCCGAGCTATGCCGAGTCTCATACTTCGATAATATCTGATGCATCTCTGCAAAATTCTTCGGTGCTCTAACTTCAATAAAGGCCTGTATATTTGGATTAAAAAGAGGAAAAATAATGTGCAACAATTCCTCAAATGTGATATCTAAATCTAATTTATTTTTTAGTTCCAGCTTACGAAGATAAAATTTTGACGCCGACTCATAAATATTCTGCTTATTACAATAGAACTCTTTTCTCAAAATACTTTTATCTTTAACGGGAGGAAATGCCTTCTTTGACTCAATCACAGTTTGTTCAAATCTTTTCGCTTCATCATTAATCAAAAACTTTCCTATATTTTCCAACCACAAAAGTGCTTCGCCCTTCAACGAGCATTTAAGCACTACGTACCTACTTTTCTTAGGTATATTATTGAACAAAATATAATCATCTAATTTAACTAAAAATTCACTAATATCACCCTCACCGCTGAAATACACCCGTGGCACAATCTCACAATGTCCGATGTTTCGTTGGGCGCCATTTGTAACGTTACATGCATGCTGGGTGTCATTTGTAACGTTAGGTTGGTCGTGGTGCAGGTCAAATGTAGACATACTCAGTGATTAAGATAAAACAACAACGTTTATTAAAGTGATAATGGCTGAAGGGAAGTGGAGCAAGTCTTAAATTTACACAACTGAAAACACTATGAACAGCTAAATCATACTCACAGGCTTCGACCTAGCTCAGTCGGGGCACCTACTAATACCTTCCGCTATCTCTTGGCTGATCTGCTAAATAAAGCTTAATTAAACAGCCCGTGGCTGTGGGTAATCCTTTATTCACAAACAATCCAAATGAAACTAAGAGGTTTCTTACTCCGGCCAACTCTCAAGTCAACTGTCGGAACTCCTTTCCGCTCACTGGAGGCTTCGTTGCTACTTTTCAATCGGCTAGCACTTCGCTGAACACTAATTCGCTTCGCTTGTCTAATACTAGAGATCCTCACTCGGTGGCTAATGCCACAGACGCTCGCTGGCTAATGCCAGAGACACACCCCATTCACTCAAACCCAAGCTTTTATATGCTGCAAACTGAGATACTTCACATTAACATATTACTAATAACCGCAAGCTAACTGTAAAATCCGAAAGAGCACACACACTCTAGAAAGTTAAAGTAAAAGAGAGGATAGATGTCGCTTTTACGCTTACACATGTTAACTTATTGACGTCACGATCTCAGAAACACTAGAGTGCCTTTATGGAAAGGTCACTCCCTCACAACTCAAGTAATACAGGATTGCGTAAAAGAAGCATCCTTATAACTCTAAAAATAATAATCATATTAACTAACAAATTACTGCGTCGGATGAAGCGTCTCATTTCCAATTAAAATATATCTTTGAATTGAAATTTGATTGAAATACAGGGTCATGAAAAATCGAAGAATGTGGAAAACAAGATTACAAATATATCGGCAACTAATAATCCGATTGACTACGTTCTATATGCAAAATGTGTGTTATTTTATTGCCTTTTACGGCCATTCCTTAGAACAAAAAAATTCGAAAATTTTTATATACCTTTCATCAAAAAAAAATAGTTCCGGATAATCGAGGTTGCTGATAAATAGGGTTAAATAGGGTTCGTCCCATTCTTACATACTAACTACATACAAAATTACAAGTCTCTATCTCAATTTGTTCGGGAGATAGAGCGTTTACAGACAGACAGACAGACAGACAGACAGACAGACGGACGGCAAATTTTTTTTTCTAAAAATATGTTTTTCGGAATCTCCACTATCTAAAACATGCAAATCCGTCAAAAAAAAATTTTCGATTTTCAAAACGATTGCAAGTCTTACCCTATACTACGTATGATGGGTAAGTAAAAGGATGTTTGTTAATAATTTTATTCTAAAAAAAGCTTCTTTATTACAAAATATAATTATCTTTAAATGTTTAATAATTATATTAACAATTTATTATAATATATTTTCTTATGCTTTTATGTTTATGGAAACATTTTAACCAATTATTTTAAAAAAGGAAACAACGCAGATTAAAATGCAATTAAAATCACTACCTTTGACAACCTAATCCAAATTATTAATAATCAAGTTTTTTATGTCAACAAAATAAATAATGGATGTATTAGACTTTATTAAGTTAATAAAGCATTAATGTTTTATAGCATGTTTTTGAGAAGGTAATTAAAATCCTTCTCAGAATAATAATAATAATAAATGCAATCATGAAAAATAATATTTTCCATACCTTTTTTCCATCGAATTCATTCATTCTAGTTATTCTTTTTGTCGCACAAACTAAATCCGATAATAATTAAAGTGACAAAGACCAAATCATTTTAACAGTCAAAGCCCCCTTAATTTTCTCGGACTTATGTTTTGCCGCTTCGAAGAGTTGTAGTGGACATTCTTGTTTAAATTGTAAATCCGTGTCAATACGCATCTACTCACAAGTCACATCTGCCATAAATTCCAGTCAACTAACTTCTCGCGTCTTCTATCATCAATTTAAAATATTTTTGTTTACGTTTATTTATTCTTTCGCTTGCAGACTATAGACTCTAGCGAGAGTCCTAACTATCGTGCAGGGCACTCTCGTTACCAGGGTTTGTCAACATCAGCGATATTTTATTTTCCCAGTGTGCCTTGCGCTAGTCAACAGTTGTTGTGATTGTAAACAGAAGTGTAGGTTGTTTATTTCGGTAAAATTTCTTAAAAGGTGTCAAAAAATAATAAACTATCAAAATTACATGTTAAAAAAATGTTTAACAAAATAAACAAATAAATAAACAAACGAAAATATATATATATATATTTCTCGCATGTGGCATTCCTGTTAAGTCGTTTCTCATATGTTTTTTTTTTCTTAACCGGAGTTGTTTAGTCTTTGATTACGAGAGTAGCCTGCACGGACTTCCGCTAGAGTCTTGTCTTGCAGACGATTTTCACTTTCCATGCACATGACCGTTTTGTTTTTTCTTTTCTTATGCAATAGTTTGGAGTTTAAATACGCAACAATTTTATGAGAGTGATTCTGATAATTTTTTTTTTTTATTTGAAAAGTTTTTTACTGTATTTTTATTTTTTATTTTTATAAGTTTCAAAACAATTCAAGTTAAAAATGAATTGTAAAATCATTTTTTTCTTTTTTTTTTTGTAAATAATAGTTAATAATAATCACAATAAAAGTTTATTAGATAAAATTTTGTTTAAGTTTTTAAAGATTTAAAATAATAGGTTTAACGCTAATAATAAAAAAACTTATTTTAAAATAAAGTTTGTATCACATGTGAACATACATAGTATCTTCTTAGTACAAAAAAAGGGGGGTTATAGAGGATAAAAGCTTTTTATTTGTGTCTTTCGATTCGGTTTCGGTCTAAAAATCTTTTTTCAGTCTATCCTAATAAATAATTATGTGTAATACATCCATTTTTTAAATACAAATATTGAAGACGTTATTTGCAGTGGCATTACAGTGACATCACAAAAACTTTTTCAATTGACAGAAAAATATTTTTTCCATTAAATAACATCTTTTGAAGAATTTTTGTATTTTTTTAAAATTATATAAGAAAGCCACATTTCAGTCACAAGTGATTTCACTGAGTGGTGGCCTTTTTGTACAGTGACGTTACAAAAACTTTTTCAATTGGCAGAAAAATATTCTTTCCATTAAATAACATCTTTTGAAGAATTTTTGTATATATTTTTTAACTTTCTAAGGAGGTCACATTTAAGTCACAATGTGACGTCACTGAGGGGTGGCATTTTTGTCACAGATGTGACGTCACATTTCAGTCACAATGTGACGTCACTGAGGGGTGGCATTTTAGTCAGAGGTGTGACGTTATATTTCAGTCACAATGTGACGTCACTGAGGGGTGGCATTTTGGTCACAGATGTGACGTGGCCACAGTGACTCACAGTGACGTCCCTGTGACATCACTGTGACCATGCATGCTATGTGGGCAGTCTGCCCTTTTCAATGAATGCTCAATTTAGCATTTTGTAACATTTTGTCTATAAAAATATATACATAAAATAACTAATAGATTAATATCTGTTGTGCAAAACTATTTCGATATTATATAACTCTTATCTTACTTTTTTAAATTTTTAATTTTTCCTTAAAAATTACATTTATATTTTAGATTGCATCCATTGCTCACCCGAAAGCAGTAGAATTATTTATTTCAAACTCACAAATAATATTGAAATTCATGAAAATGTAATATAGCTTGACAATAGGCAGAGTTATAAGTAATTTAAAAAATAACTATAAAAACTATAAATAACTATATTTTAAATTTAAATTACAAAATCTTTGGAAAAATCGTTCTTGAAAAAAGAAATGATAGTTTCAAACAATTAATACAATTGTAATTTGAAATATAAACAATAATTTCTTTCTCACATCAATATGAATATATGAGGGAAATTTCATACAGACTGCTTTGTCAGTTTTTGAGAAATTCTGTGTGTTATAGAATTAAGTAAAAAATTATATATATATATATAACTGAATAAAGTGTTACGAATTTTGTAAATAGTTAGTGTTTGTACTGTAAAATAATGTAAATAATCTTATTAAGCTCCATTCCTTTACTAATATTAGTTTTTTTACATTGCCTCTGTTATCAAGCAAACTTGTCTATTATTTTCAGTGAATATGTATGGCAGCTTGGCGAAATATTAGAGATATCGACAAGTTGGCGACACTGTTGGCGACTAATTTTGTTGGCGACAAACTTGGCAATTGGTAACCCTTCCCTCTCTATGGTAACCCCCCTTTAGATATGCTGATACATTGAATGTTATTCCATGGCTTTCTGGAATATTCTAGAAGCCTGTGGAAATTTCCAGCACATGCTACGAGCCTATATAAGGAGAGTAATACGAGCTGTTGTTGTTATTATTTACCAGTCAGTCATTGAGTGAACAAGGTGATTGTTAAGCAAGTTTGCTTGAGTTTCATCTATGTTGTTTTGAATGTTATTAAATGTTGAGACGTTGTATAAAGAGTCTCTGGGATCTAAAGCTGTACTTGTATGATAGATTTGAACAGTTATTTTTGAATATCTAGTAATATTCGTGAGTTTCGAAGACTCTGTTGTTCTGAAGATCTGTAAATAAATTATTCTACTTTTCTAAGAGACAAGAGTTTGAAGTTGTTTAACCATAAGATCAAAAGAACCCTATATACGCAACATTTGGTGTCAGGAGTCGGGATCTTATGGCGAAAACAAGAACAATGGACGGACAACTGAAAGAACTGTTAGATGCTATCAATGGCATAAAGACAGAATTGACGAAAAGCCAAGAAGAGTTGGCGGAAAAAATGAATAAAGGCCAAGAAGAATTGGCGGAAAAAAATAATAAAGGCCAAGAAAAGTTGGCGGAAAAAATGAATAAAGGCCAAGAAGTGTTGGCGGATAAAATGAATAAAAATGAAGAAAGAATGGAAGATAGAGCGTTTACAGACAGACAGACGGACGGCAAATTTTTTTTTCTAAAAATATGTTTTTCGGAATCTCCACTATCTAAAACATGCAAATCCGTCAAAAAATTTTTTTCGATTTTCAAAACGATTGCAAGTCTTACCCTATACTACGTATGATGGGTAAGTAAAAGGATGTTTGTTAATAATTTTATTCTAAAAAAAGCTTCTTTATTACAAAATATAATTATCTTTAAATGTTTAATAATTATATTAACAATTTATTATAATATATTTTCTTATGCTTTTATGTTTATGGAAACATTTTAACCAATTATTTTAAAAAAGGAAACAACGCAGATTAAAATGCAATTAAAATCACTACCTTTGACAACCTAATCCAAATTATTAATAATCAAGTTTTTTATGTCAACAAAATAAATAATGGATGTATTAGACTTTATTAAGTTAATAAAGCATTAATGTTTTATAGCATGTTTTTGAGAAGGTAATTAAAATCCTTCTCAGAATAATAATAATAATAAATGCAATCATGAAAAATAATATTTTCCATACCTTTTTTCCATCGAATTCATTCATTCTAGTTATTCTTTTTGTCGCACAAACTAAATCCGATAATAATTAAAGTGACAAAGACCAAATCATTTTAACAGTCAAAGCCCCCTTAATTTTCTCGGACTTATGTTTTGCCGCTTCGAAGAGTTGTAGTGGACATTCTTGTTTAAATTGTAAATCCGTGTCAATACGCATCTACTCACAAGTCACATCTGCCATAAATTCCAGTCAACTAACTTCTCGCGTCTTCTATCATCAATTTAAAATATTTTTGTTTACGTTTATTTATTCTTTCGCTTGCAGACTATAGACTCTAGCGAGAGTCCTAACTATCGTGCAGGGCACTCTCGTTACCAGGGTTTGTCAACATCAGCGATATTTTATTTTCCCAGTGTGCCTTGCGCTAGTCAACAGTTGTTGTGATTGTAAACAGAAGTGTAGGTTGTTTATTTCGGTAAAATTTCTTAAAAGGTGTCAAAAAATAATAAACTATCAAAATTACATGTTAAAAAAATGTTTAACAAAATAAACAAATAAATAAACAAACGAAAATATATATATATATATTTCTCGCATGTGGCATTCCTGTTAAGTCGTTTCTCATATGTTTTTTTTTCTTAACCGGAGTTGTTTAGTCTTTGATTACGAGAGTAGCCTGCACGGACTTCCGCTAGAGTCTTGTCTTGCAGACGATTTTCACTTTCCATGCACATGACCGTTTTGTTTTTTCTTTTCTTATGCAATAGTTTGGAGTTTAAATACGCAACAATTTTATGAGAGTGATTCTGATAATTTTTTTTTTATTTGAAAAGTTTTTTACTGTATTTTTATTTTTTATTTTTATAAGTTTCAAAACAATTCAAGTTAAAAATGAATTGTAAAATCATTTTTTTCTTTTTTTTTTGTAAATAATAGTTAATAATAATCACAATAAAAGTTTATTAGATAAAATTTTGTTTAAGTTTTTAAAGATTTAAAATAATAGGTTTAACGCTAATAATAAAAAAACTTATTTTAAAATAAAGTTTGTATCACATGTGAACATACATAGTATCTTCTTAGTACAAAAAAAGGGGGGTTATAGAGGATAAAAGCTTTTTATTTGTGTCTTTCGATTCGGTTTCGGTCTAAAAATCTTTTTTCAGTCTATCCTAATAAATAATTATGTGTAATACATCCATTTTTTAAATACAAATATTGAAGACGTTATTTGCAGTGGCATTACAGTGACATCACAAAAACTTTTTCAATTGACAGAAAAATATTTTTTCCATTAAATAACATCTTTTGAAGAATTTTTGTATTTTTTTAAAATTATATAAGAAAGCCACATTTCAGTCACAAGTGATTTCACTGAGTGGTGGCCTTTTTGTACAGTGACGTTACAAAAACTTTTTCAATTGGCAGAAAAATATTCTTTCCATTAAATAACATCTTTTGAAGAATTTTTGTATATATTTTTTAACTTTCTAAGGAGGTCACATTTAAGTCACAATGTGACGTCACTGAGGGGTGGCATTTTTGTCACAGATGTGACGTCACATTTCAGTCACAATGTGACGTCACTGAGGGGTGGCATTTTAGTCAGAGGTGTGACGTTATATTTCAGTCACAATGTGACGTCACTGAGGGGTGGCATTTTGGTCACAGATGTGACGTGGCCACAGTGACTCACAGTGACGTCCCTGTGACATCACTGTGACCATGCATGCTATGTGGGCAGTCTGCCCTTTTCAATGAATGCTCAATTTAGCATTTTGTAACATTTTGTCTATAAAAATATATACATAAAATAACTAATAGATTAATATCTGTTGTGCAAAACTATTTCGATATTATATAACTCTTATCTTACTTTTTTAAATTTTTAATTTTTCCTTAAAAATTACATTTATATTTTAGATTGCATCCATTGCTCACCCGAAAGCAGTAGAATTATTTATTTCAAACTCACAAATAATATTGAAATTCATGAAAATGTAATATAGCTTGACAATAGGCAGAGTTATAAGTAATTTAAAAAATAACTATAAAAACTATAAATAACTATATTTTAAATTTAAATTACAAAATCTTTGGAAAAATCGTTCTTGAAAAAAGAAATGATAGTTTCAAACAATTAATACAATTGTAATTTGAAATATAAACAATAATTTCTTTCTCACATCAATATGAATATATGAGGGAAATTTCATACAGACTGCTTTGTCAGTTTTTGAGAAATTCTGTGTGTTATAGAATTAAGTAAAAAATTATATATATATATATAACTGAATAAAGTGTTACGAATTTTGTAAATAGTTAGTGTTTGTACTGTAAAATAATGTAAATAATCTTATTAAGCTCCATTCCTTTACTAATATTAGTTTTTTTACATTGCCTCTGTTATCAAGCAAACTTGTCTATTATTTTCAGTGAATATGTATGGCAGCTTGGCGAAATATTAGAGATATCGACAAGTTGGCGACACTGTTGGCGACTAATTTTGTTGGCGACAAACTTGGCAATTGGTAACCCTTCCCTCTCTATGGTAACCCCCCTTTAGATATGCTGATACATTGAATGTTATTCCATGGCTTTCTGGAATATTCTAGAAGCCTGTGGAAATTTCCAGCACATGCTACGAGCCTATATAAGGAGAGTAATACGAGCTGTTGTTGTTATTATTTACCAGTCAGTCATTGAGTGAACAAGGTGATTGTTAAGCAAGTTTGCTTGAGTTTCATCTATGTTGTTTTGAATGTTATTAAATGTTGAGACGTTGTATAAAGAGTCTCTGGGATCTAAAGCTGTACTTGTATGATAGATTTGAACAGTTATTTTTGAATATCTAGTAATATTCGTGAGTTTCGAAGACTCTGTTGTTCTGAAGATCTGTAAATAAATTATTCTACTTTTCTAAGAGACAAGAGTTTGAAGTTGTTTAACCATAAGATCAAAAGAACCCTATATACGCAACATTTGGTGTCAGGAGTCGGGATCTTATGGCGAAAACAAGAACAATGGACGGACAACTGAAAGAACTGTTAGATGCTATCAATGGCATAAAGACAGAATTGACGAAAAGCCAAGAAGAGTTGGCGGAAAAAATGAATAAAGGCCAAGAAGAATTGGCGGAAAAAAATAATAAAGGCCAAGAAAAGTTGGCGGAAAAAATGAATAAAGGCCAAGAAGTGTTGGCGGATAAAATGAATAAAAATGAAGAAAGAATGGAACAGTTGACAAATAAAATTGACAAAGGCCAAGAAGAGATGGCTGAAGAAATGAGAATAAGCCAAGATAGAATGGAAGAATTAAAGGAGGAAGTTAATAAAAGCCAAGAAGAAATGAAGAAAACTTTGGAAGAAAAGTTCTCGTCGGTAGAGAGAAGAATAGATTCGGTAGAAGAGAAAATTCAGAATGAAGTTAGTAATGTTGAAGAGAAAATGGAAAAAAATAGAGAATGTAGAAGAGAAAACTCAGAATGAAGTTAGTAATATTGAAGAGAAAATAGTTGAAGTAGATGAAAAGCTAAATAAAAAAGTACAAGATCTTGAGAAGAAGCTTTCAGCGTCCAGTGGTAATTATGAAGAATTTAGGAATCCGCCTGCTTCTCCCGTGCACATAAAGCTGTCGACATACGACGGAAAGTGTTCCTGGAAAGTTTACAAGACCCAATTCACCATTGTAGCCGAAGCGAACAAATGGAGTGACGAGATGAAAGCTTGTCAACTGGCAGCATCTTTGAGATTAGAAGCCGCCGACGTGCTGCAAACATTGCCCGATATGACACAACTCAATTTTGAGAAATCTAAGTTGTGCACTTGAAATAAGATTCGGCGAAATTTTTTTAAAGATTATACGAGAATACAAATGAAGAGCCGCCATCAAAAATCGAGTGAAACCCTTCAAGAGTTTTCCCAGAAATAGAACGGCTGGCAAATTTAGTATTAATCGACTGCCCAACAAATGTACGGGAAATGCTCCCACTGCAGTACTTTGTAGACGGAATAAAAGATCCCGAAGTGCAGAGAGCGGTACGAATGGCCGATGTACAGGATTTAAATACTGCATTACTATATGCCTTAAAGTTGGAAGCACAAGCCAGCCGAAAAGATCGTCATTCAGTCCGAGGGGCAACGGTAAACAAAAGCTCAGACACTGAGATCGACTTCTTGAAAGAAATTAGGAAAATAAATCAAGAGCTTGAAGCTTTAAAATATGCTAGAACAAGCTCAAGAAGACAGAATCTCACGTGCTGCGGATGCGGTGATACAGGACATCTCCGAAGAAACTGCCCCAAAGTCCACGAACGTGAGATGAATTCAAGACCAGAGAATAAAAAGCCCCACCTGAAGATCCTTCAAATATCGAAAATGAGTGGCGGCGAGAATGAAATATATGTGATTGGATTTCTTAACGAGATTCAATGCCGAATGTTTGTGGATACAGGAGCAAATGTAACAATAATAAGAGAAGATTTGGCTCGGAAATTGAAATGCAAACTCATCTGGATTCCACCCTGCCTTACCCTGCAAACTGTGACGGGCGACAAGATAGTCATATACGAAAAGGCAAATTTAACCATCAACTTTGGAGGAACGAAATATTATCATACGGCATATGTGGCTGACATAACAGATCCTTGTTTAATCGGGCGAGATTTTCTGAAGAAGTTTGTTTTCAAACATGATTTCAAAAATAATAAAATGCTCTCTAAATTTGAAGAAATAAGCCTTTATGGATTAGATAAGAAATTGAATACAAGCAAATAGTAATAGCCAAAGAAGACATCCAGTTAGATCCAAGAACATAATTTTTAGTTCCAGCTGTAATTAAAAATGAAACTAATTATCGATTTGGTTATATAGATTATCCCGAAGACAATAGTACACAAGCAGGAATATTGGTGGCTTCATCTGTAGTGGCCCTCTCGAAAAAGACCATTCCAGTCAGAATTGCCAACATCAGTGATAAGACGAGGACTATCCAGAAAGGAGAGGTGATAGCATCGTGTGCTCCTGTGACGTGCATAAGTCAAAATTCCAGTCACTCTGAGAAATCTTCAGATATTTTAGTCAAGAATTTGTTACAAAATACAGACTTAGAAGCAAAACAGATGGATGCTGCGGGAAATTTAATTAGGAAATTCCAAAGTTTATTCTCCCAAACATCTGACGACTTTGGACGAACCAACACCGAATTGATACTGGAGATCACTCACCTATTAAACAACACCCTAGACGATTACCTTTTGCCAAGCAAGAAGAGGTGCAAAATTTAATTACGGATATGGAAGAAAATGACGTCATCGAACCATCGACAAGTCCATGGGCGTCTCCCATTGTATTAGTAAAAAGAAGGATGGTTCTACAAAATTTTGTGTAGACTACCGCCGACTGAATCACGCCATTAAAAAGGATAGTTACCCTCTACCAAGTATTGACGACACTCTCGACACACTTGCGGGCAACACCTGGTTCTCGACTCTGGACTGAAGAGTGGTTACTGGCAGGTAGAGATCCATCCCGACGACTGCGAGAAGACTGCCTTCACAACGGGACAAGGATTATGGCAATTCAAAGTAATGCCTTTTGGTCTATGTAATGCACCTGCATCTTTTTAACGCCTTATGGAAACGGTTCTTCGGGGGCTGTTAAATGAAGCATGTCTTGTTTATTTAGATCATATCATAATCATAGGAAAATCTTTGATGAACATTTGAACAACCTCAGGTGGGTGCTACAAAAGTTAAAGGAAGCTAATTTGAAGTTAAGCCCTTCGAAGTGCAGTTTGTTTCGTAATGAAGTCGCCTACCTTGGACACATCATTTCTGCGGAAGGAGTTAGGACTGATCCGGAGAAGATATCGGCCGTGAAAAATTGGAATCGTCCAACAGATGTTCACCAGCTTCGAAGTTTTCTAGGATTATGCACCTATTACAGAAAATTTGTCAAAGGCTTCTCGATGATTGCAAGACCACTTCATAAATTAACAGAAACCAATTAAAAATTTATGTGGACACAGGAATGTGATGCTGCTTTCGAAACGCTTAAGGAGGCATTAAGATCCATTCCAATTCTGTCATATCCTCAAATCAATAAACAGTTTATACTTGATACGGATGCAAGTAACACAAGCATTGGCGCTGTAATGTCCCAGGAAATCGACGGCTAGGAGCGTGTTATCGCTTATTTCAGCAAGTGCTTATCAAAGGCGGAGCGAAACTACTGCGTAACAAGAAAAAAGCTTCTTGCTGTAGTGAAAGCCATAGACCATTTTCGTCACTATCTTTACGGTCGAAAGTTCCTGATCCGAACAGATCATGCTTCTCTAACTTGGCTATTGAATTTTAAGAACCCTGAAAGCCAGATATCCAGGTGGATACAAAAGATTCAAGATTACGATATGGAGATACGCCATCGAAAAGGCTCATCACATGGAAATGCAGATGCTCTCTCAAGAAGACCCTGCTCAAAGAATTGTAGATACTGCGACCAGGTTGAGAAGAAATTTAATGTCAAAGGTTTTATAGTAAGACAAGTTACAACTGGGTCTACATCATCGCAAGATCAGTGGAGTGATGAGAGCCTGCGTAAAGATCAACTTGCTGATCCTGAAATTAAACCAACTCTAGAGCTGAAAGAGGTGTTCAACCGGAAGCCCAGCTGGCAAGACATGACCCATAACCATCCTACGACTAAACGTTATTGGGCTCTTTGGGATTCCCCACATTTGAAGAACGGTATCTTGTACCGAAAATGGGAGTCTGATGATGGAAAGATGATGATGGAATATCTTATGACACCAATGGTGTAACTTAAACATATATTACTGGATTAATATTAAAATGTTACACTGATTTTAACGGTTAAAATACTCCATAAAATTGGAGGCAGCAATGCTGCCACCAATTTTACGGAGTAACGTTTCCACAAATGTTTTACAGTGCAGATATTAAATTGCTAATGGTGAAACTGTTATGCATTTTTGTCATACAACCGACCTTGAATTAAAATAAATGTGACACGATGTTAAGTGGCACTTTCAGCGAAAACGTAACACGCCTGACACTCCTTAATATAAATATATATATTTATGTTTATATATCTGGATGCTCTTTGCGCTTCCCAAAACCTTCTAAACGCAACACGAAAGGAGCTGCATTTTACAATGAGAAATAACAAAGCTAGTAAAACTGGATATGATGCACCTGGTGACTTAGTGATTTTGCATTCTTTGCTGAGAACAAATCGAATAATCGTCAGGTGCGTTTCATTCTGACATTGGTTGAGGAGAAACTTTTTTCTGAGACCTGAACGATGGATGTGTGGGACTAGAAGCCAGAATTTCTTTAGACTATGCCGTATGTATTCAGACGCAACCATTTTCCCCCCACTTTAAAATATTGTATACAGTTGGTATGTGTCCTTATATATAGAATTTATTCTTTAACCAATATTAAAAATGTATTTTTTCTACAAAAAATATTCAATGCTAAACATCACTAATTATCTCAGGTAGTTACACACATATTTCGCTTTTTCAAAAATTTAAATTAACTCCAATGCGACAACAGGGCCTCTTAAAAAAAATATTTAATAACGTATAGGAGAACTGGGGCACATTGATACAGCTTTTTTCTAAGAATTTTTTTGATGTTCAGAAAGCAGAAATTTCAAGATATTTTTCCATGTGGTGTCAGCAAAACTTGTGTAGTGTGTTATAAAAATGCACAATCGATGTTTTGCATATTATTTTTGCATGTAATTTTTAAAAAATGAGAAAAATTCTTTTGTATCAATGTGTCCCATTCCCGGGGCAGATTGATACACCTCATGGGGCACTTTGATACGTCTGGAAAAAATGGAGACAAAATAACAGAAATGCATATTTTTCATAGAAAATTAGTTAGCAAACCATATTATTTATAGAAATTCAAATCACCCACAATTTATTTGTGAGCAATATTATAGCAATCAAAGTTAAATGAATAATGACTTGATTTTCTGGCTGTTTCTTGTCTAAATCTTGACTGTGTTAACTTTGCCATATCTGGCACTTCAATACCAGTATTATCTTCTTTCTTAGATAATATAAGAAAATTAGCAGGTTTTCTGTTTATAAATTGGTTTTTAAACAGAACATAAAGGATAATTATATTAAAAATTCTGTTTATAATATAAATATCCTGTGCGGTTCTGCAGCTTGTTTCTCTTACTTAACATTTCTCATTCGAAAATACTTTTTTCTCTGGAGAATCGGTATAAATTTGATATTTTTTCAGGCTGCCGTCCTTTTTTTTGTTAGTTCTACTATCACTAGATGTTGGGTAAGTTCGTACGTCTTCTGTTTACAAAAATACTATAAAATATTCTAATATAGATAAATTAGAGCTATTTCACTTCAATAAAAACTAATATTAGAAATTTTTGGCGAAAAATGGTTAGATTAAGGAGTGTATGGTAAAAAAAAATAGTTAACGGTAATGGAAAAATGAACTAGAAAAAGATTTAGGTTGTATCAATGTGCCCCAACATAGACTGTATCAATGTTCCCCATACAGTCATTTTCAATAAAATGAGTCTCAAATCTAACACTTCATAATTTATCTAACACTTAAGAATGGGGAACTGATAAAGAGTAGATTTACTTGCCAGGGAGAGTATTCCTTTCGGTTGAAAATACTGGAACAGTTGTATAATATCGTTTCAATTGTACAACTCCAATTTACTTTTGACCAACAAAAATAATAAATAACCCGTCCCATTTCATCAAACTACTGAATCATTCCAAAACTTTCAGTATGTAGTTGACTGTACTAGAATCATCTTTTGGAGCTGTTGTGAAACTTCCTATAATGACTCTATGAGCTGTACAGGGGGTGTATCAATGTGCCTGAGTTCCCCTTACATAATGAAACTAATGACTAGCTATGTATATTTGGAAAATAAAACGTCTACAATTTAAGATCTTTCAAACAAAAGTTTACAAAAGTGGATTAATAAGAATAAAAATCTCTGTATGTTTAATATTGACATAAATAACTGAAAGACACACAAGTTGCTGCCTCAAACTAAATCGTTTTCAATTATACTGAAACAAATTCTTTCTACAACAGCCAATAATTCATGTAGGCAACTTATATCAATTTCTAAAACAAATGTAATATTTTTTCTCATATTTGTTTAAAAAATATCTCATATATTTTGTGTACTCTAAGGCTATGTTTATAATAGTTTTCTGGAATGAATTACAGTGATCTCATGATTATAGTATGGTCTGAGAATCTGTTTTTGTTTTAGTGGAAATGAATTGCTTTATTCAGCGATTGCGGTAATAAATACAAACTGCGCGAAAACAATGTGATACAAAAAGTTAAAAAAAAATAAAAAAACTAGATTAAACTGACAAAACTAGTTTAATAATTTTTGCAATGATTTATGTCATATAAAGAAACATATATGAAATTTAATCAAATGACCGAGAAACAATAATTTTCCATCTATACCTAGTAGGTCAATATAAATAGTTGTCCTTGGTAGGTATTTTTCTACAATAACGCCTGATAAAATCGTAAATTATGTTTTTTCTTATAGAAGATACATAAGCATATAAATTATTTCACATTAATATAATGAGAGCGATGAAATGCGATATTTGACAATAAAAATATATACAGAGTGTCCAGAAAATAACACCCTGATTTCAAAATTAAATTTGTCAAAAACAAAGATCGATAGTAATATGCAGTAAACGGTTTTTTCATTAGGTAAGCTGTAAAAATTTTATACAGAAATTTCAAACAGTGAATATTTTGAAAAAATTGCGTTCTGAGTGCATAGAATGCTTTGATTTGACATTTTTCTTGTTTTAGATTGCCTGCAAAGAAAAAAAATTCCGCTTACACTGCAATATTTAAAACATTTTTTAGAATTTCAAAATTTCAAAAATTTAATTTCAAAAAACTAATCAATATGGCACTTTAAGCCAAAAAACACATTCTCTGCCAGCAATCTAAAGCAAGAAAAAAGTCAAATCAAAGCATTCTTTGCAATCAGAACACAATCTTTTCAGAATATTTACCGTTCGAAACTTTTGTATAAGATTTTTACAGCTTACCTGATAAACAAACCGTTTACTGCATAATTCTATTGATCTTTTTTTTAAAGAAATTTAAGTTTGAAATCAGGATGTTATTTGCTGGACACCCTGTATGTGTGCATGTTTATATGAATTGTGACAATTTAATAACGAGATTAACATTTCTTTCTAACTAACTCTAACTAAATCTTCAAAACAACTGCGCGTGTAACAAATTCATACGACATTTATGTAGTGCAAAATCCTCATGCACTGATTATGGCTGTATTCCGATTAGTTTAGCCATGGCCTTAATTTACTCAGACAGTTTTATTATTTTGTCTGAAAAATATTAAGAGTTTTAAATGAATTCCTTAAGGCATGGTGACATTCCTGCGACATCGTTGTGAAGGTGTGTTGAGACTTTGTGACCATCGACTGTTGATGTGACGTCACGTGACGTCGATGTGAAGTCACAGTGACTAAAATACGAAGTCGTTATGGCCGTTTTTGAGCTCCTTTGTGACGTCACATTGTGACCACTTTGTGAAGTCACGGTGTGAGAATTTGTCAAAAATGTGTCATTTGTGACTTCTTTGACATTAACATTGTGTCGAAACTGTGACAAAAGTGACGATATTTAAATTGCCAGAAACATGTTTTTTTAAAGTAAATAGTATGTTTTGAAGAATATTTGTAATTTTCTAAAGATTTTTAAGAAAGTCACATCTCAGTCACAATGTGACGTCACTGAGTGGTGGCATTTTGGTCACAGATGTGATGTGACCAAATTGACTCATAGTGACGTCATTGGGACGTTACTTTGACCATGCATGCTATGAGGGTTGTGAATTAATGTGAAATTTATTTATTAAACATAAAAATTCTCTACTGAAACTCATTATTTGAAAAGTATACGACAATGATTTTATTACTTATTTGAATTTTTGAGTAGTTTAAACGTTCTGAAGATGGCCAAAAATACATTTAAGATAATGTTCACCTGGGACTCACTAAACCGTCATAAACTGAGAAAATACTCTATTTTCATGAGGATGAATATCTTTACTACCTTCCTGGCGATCAAACTATTAATCAAACTTCTGCTAAAAACTGTCCTCAAAACTGTGTTCAAAACAAATATTCCTTAAAACTGAAAAAAAAAAAAAGTGACGACTTTATTTGTTGAATAAAAGCACGCTTGCTCCATCAGGTCAACGCAGTAATCCACACTTTATTGTCTGTAAAAAAGTTTCTAGACGCTATAACAGCCCCATGAAAAAGAATTTGCCCTATTCGCCTGACATGGCTCCGTGTGACTTTAAAATGTTCCCCAAATATCAAGTTTTTATGTTTGTATTCGATTGTATTCAGCATTTGTAATTTCATGTAAATGTCTTGAAATATGTTACTCGACGTAAAGTTCCATTCGAAAGCTCTAATCATTTTTCTACTTTAATTTAAAATTTATTAAAAAATTTTTATGAAATATTATTTATATATCCGGATGATAAAAAGATAATAAAACATTCCAATGTAGAAAAGTTAAAAAAGTCTTTAAATAAGGGCAAGTGGTTCATGAATTATTTCAAAAATTACACAAGTTAAAAATAATTATTATTATTATTAAAAATAATTTTATTTTAAAGTTTTAAATCATTTTTATTTTAAAAATAATTTTTATAAAGGCACAAATTTCTGAAAAACAATTCAGTAAACAATAACACTAAATAAGAAAATAAAGTTTTGACCATTTTTTAGTAGTAAAATTTTATTCTAACTAATAAAATTTGTATGTACATTTTACATCCTTGAAAATTGCTATTTGCAGTACAAAAAAATATTAAATATTTATTGTTTTATATATCTCGGACAAAGTTTCGTGTGAAAAAAAATAAAAAATAAAAATGTCTAATTTGCAATTAAATCGTATTTAACGCTTCGTCTAAAAAGCATTTATTTTCATCTTGAAAAAAGTATAAAAAATCAGGAAATATTTAATGACTATAAATAAAACTCATACCACATTCTTTTTAAAACTTGCTTGACTCATTAGAAAAAATATAATATAGTTAATTAAACATTCATCTCTATAGAAATAAATTAGAAAAATAATTTATTAAAAAAAATACTGATTTTATGTAATCGTCACTATCTCTGGATGATATACTCTATTACTCTATTTTCATGACTATGAATATCTTCACTAGCTTCCTGGCGATCAAACTATTAATCAAAATTCTGCGAAAAACTGTCTTCAAAACTATGATCAAAACAAATATCCCTTAAAACTGTAAAAAATAGAATAAATAAATAAATAAACAAAAAAATGACGAATTAATTTGTTGAATAAAAACACGCGTGCACCATGAAGTCAACACAGCAATCCACACTTTACTGTCGTTAAAAAGGTTTCTAGACACTATAACATTTCTTTGAAAAAGAATTTGCCTTATTCGCCTGATATGGCCTCATGTTACTTTAAAATGTTCCCAAAAGATCAAGTTTTTATGTTTGTATTCAATTGTATTCAGCATTTGTAATTTCATGTAAATGTCTTGAAATATGTTACTCGGGGTAAAGTCCCATTCGAAAGCTCTAATTACTTTTCTACTTTATTTTAAAATTTATTAGAATTTTTTTATGGATATATTTCATATATACGGATGATAAATTGATAAGGAAACTTGCAGAGTGCAAAAGTAAAAAAAGCCATTAAATAAGGGCAAGTGGTTCATGAATTATTTCAAAAATTACACAAGTTAAAAATATTAATAATTAGTGTTAAAAATAATTTTATTTCAAAGTTTTCAATCATTTTTTTTTAAATAATATTTTTAAAGGCACAAATATCTGAAAAAATATTCAGTAAACAATAACACTAAATAAGAAAATAAAGTTTTAACCATTTTTTAGTAATAAAATTTTATTCTAAATAATAAATGTTTGTATGTACATTTAACATCCTTGAAAATTGTTATTTGCAGTACAATAAAAATAGTAAATATTTATTGTTTTATATATCTCGGACAAAGTTTCACGTGAAAAACAAATAAAAAAGTCTAATTTGCAATTAAATCGTATTTAACGCTTCGTCTAAAAAGCATTTATTTTCATCTTGAAAAAAGTATAAAAAATCAGGAAATATTTAATGACTATAAATAAAACTCATAACACATGTTTTTTTTTAAATCTTGCTTGACTCATTAGAAAAAAATATAATATAATTAATTAAAGATTCATCTCCGTAAAAATAAATTAGAAAAAGGAATTATTAAAAAAAAAACTACTTATTTTATGTAATCGTCACTATCTCTTGATGATCTTTATAAAATTTTTTTAGAAATATCCTTAAATATTTCTCAGTAAAATGAAATAAATTTTAATTAACATTTTCTATTATCATGTTAAATTATAACTCCAAATTATTAAACAATGCAAAAAATATTTCAATAAAATAAATAGTGATTATACAGAAATAATTACGTTTGATATTGATTCAGAAATAAATTAATATTTTGAGTTTCAATGTAAAAGAAAAAAGCATTCCTTCTGAAAAATTAAATAAATAACAATAATTAATTTGATTAATTCATTATTACATTTTGATTAGATTAATTTAGAATTAATTTCTCTTTTACAAATTTTAATTAATGAGCAAAGTTGATCACAACAACCCACATTCGTTATATATATACATATATATATATTTTTTTTTACAAATTAACGTTTTAGCCTTTATCAAAAATACATTGTAAGAGATATGTTAGATAAAATTTTAGTTGTGAGATTAACTTCAATACAAACGTTTATAAGGCAAAGATATTCGGTAAAAATTTCTTTCTTTTTTTTAAACATTTTCTAATAATTTAATAAAATTTAAACAATACATTTTTAACACTTTTTCTGATTTTTTCTTCAATTTTTAGAAAAAAATGCTCTTTCATTAATAACATTAACACTGGATATCCAAACTGATTAATTAGTGTTTAATATTTTATTGTCAGAAACATAATTAATGTTTCTTTTTTGCATATTGTTCTGTTAATATTAATATGTCAATAGGCAAAGGAAGACTTTTTAAAAGATATTTAGAAAATAATTTATTACAATGAAATTTAAGTGATATTACAACTTTCTAATACTTTTTAAGCCTTATTTCATAAGATCCTTTCAGGAAAGTAAAAATTTCATTTAAATTTAAAGAATGAAATATACATTTAAAATAAAAGAATCGTAAACGATACAAAGACAACTAAGCAAAAAAAAAAAAAAAAAAAAAAAAAAAAAACGTGTGGCACTCGGGGACTGCCTCGGTAAAGCTATTACATAGCATTTTTTATCAACTTATGCAATTATAATTATTTATTTATTTTTTATTTATGCAGTTTTTTTTTTTTTTTTGCCTTTGATATTAATTCAAGATTTTTTTTTCTTTTTCTTGATATTAATTCAAGTTACACTTTTTGAGCGTTATGACCGATAAGAAGACTTTTTTTTCTTTTATTGAATAACTGAGAAATCTGCCGATCTGAAACGACGTTAGCCGGAGTTTTAGTTTTTCTCGTTACGGAATTTCTAGATTGGGTCGCCGCGCTCAAAGCCACCGATAAAAGCTATGCAATAGATTAAAATGTATTATTATTATTATTACTAGTACATCCCAAAACATTAATGAAGTTTTATAAAAAATACATAGACTCATAATAACAGTACTACACATAAACATTAACAAAAATCTTTGTTAAAACAAATAATACTCAATTAAATGGCATATAATATTGTTAATACACGAAATCCGAAAGTGTTAAGAACTAATTCACAATAGTGAATGAAAAATATGCATTGCAAACATAACCATATTTCATAAATAACCAATCTATGAATACTCTTTTATTCCTTCTCATTGTATTTAGGTTATCAATTATACCCAAGTTCTTAATGTATGCTTTCACCTTCACTACCAATCAGGAAATGTCATTTGCAACTTCTTTTCTGTTCTTATAAAATTTCGCAGATGTAAATAATTATCAAACAAATGAGGTATGGAATATGGTGTTTACCTTCTTCTTCTTTTACACCACATATAATTTTTCGAAACTGATAATTCACTGTAATTTTAATTTTATACTTAAAATTGTAATGTTTGTAATGTGTTAAATTCTAATATTACTTTAAAAATTTTAGAAAGTTTTAGGATTAGTACATCCTACTAGTTTTCTTTCTAGAACTCATTGTGTAAATAGATATAGAATGAATCGATGCATTGTGATTCTAAGCTTCATCAAAATTAATGTTTGTTGGAATAGTTACTTTAATTGGTGTTATTTTCTTCAAACCATTAACTGTTTACGTGTCCAAAATCCATATGTATTCCTCAAAAACTTATGAGCTTTCACCAAAAACACATTTTTAAAAAACTTATTTTGTTAAAATTTTGAAGGAGTGAATAAAACTTTCCGATTCGAGTTCATACGTTTCAACCTACATGTGATGGCTAAAATCCGAAATTGGTCAATACTAGAGTTGGTCGGCCAATTTCGGAACTGGCCAGTAACGTTTAAAAATGACTGGCCAATTCGCAAACTAGCCAGATGTGATTGGCCAGTTCACGAAGTAAATATAAGCACTGAGCTTAATCCTTTTTAATATAGTTGAAAATGTCAATTATAAAATGAAAATGTTCATTTTCCTTCTTGTTTTAACTTTAAAATTGCTCATTTACCAATCAGTTAGGTTTATTATTTTTAAACAAATGCTCTTCATGTTTACTTTTGTTTTTAAAGAACTTTCTGCAAAATGTATTTAATAAGTTTCATGATGATCCCGCATCTAAAGGGCAGCCTTAAATCCCCAGTTCAGATGTTGTGCCAAGGCTTCTCGGCCAGTTCGCGGATTGGCCGGCCAAAACCCGAAATACGCTATTTATTTCATGTATTTCGGGTTTTGGCCAGGAAGTTTGGCAAGCTTCCTTCTTAGTAATATATTTTTTTTATTTTTAGTGGAAATCTGTATCTCTTACATGATTTCTTACTGTTGCCGTTGCAAAAAACATTCTAGGAATTCCGGTTTCTTAGAAAACTTTTAGTAACTTACTTTTTTTTTTTTTTTTACAGTGTACCTAATTATATCGATATATAACAAATGTTTCTCGAAATAGTTTGAACCCTTTTTTAAATGAAATTAACTTGACCCTGTTGCACTGTAACCCAAAAGTACCCACTAATTTAATTTTATTGAACATCAGAGTTAGGCCAATGATCTTCTGGAGTCCTAAAACTATAGCATACAAAATTTAGTCAAGATCGTTTGAACCGTTTTCTATGTAAAATTAGCGTGGCTGAATATATATATCTATATAATTATATATAAAACTAATCGAAATATCAATTATGAGATCTAACTCAATAATTTACTCGCAACGGAGAAGCATTTAAAGCATTTTTTTTTTTTGAGAGAGGTGTAACAAATATAAAAAAAACATATATTATTGACATATTTCAACTACAATCTAATAACAACCATAATCAGTGTTCTCGCTGTCGCTCGCCAATGCGCATAATTGCGACTAAAATCTTCATTTGGCGAGTAAACAAGCGATTAGATTCGCCAAATTGCTAGTGCTCAATTTTTGCTTTTTTTTTTCCTTTTTCGTTTTTCATATATATGCATATATATTTAATACATACATATTTTTTTATATTTGTATCTGAGAGCTGAAATTAGATTAATAACAATCGCTGTCACAATTATAAAAAATTGGGTTATTTTAGAACATATTAAAAAAAAAAAGGAATACATTAAAGAACTAAAAGTTTTTTTTTTTTTTTTTTTTTTTTTGATACACGGCGAATTTATTTTGCTAATACTTTTATCATTTGGCGAATGTTTTTTTATTTTTAATTAGCCAAATTACTAACGATGGTCAAATGTCAGCGAGAACACTGACCATAATCACAATAAAAACTAAAATACAAATTGTTTTGTTTCGCAAACGGCACATGACAATAAGATGTAAACAAAAACCACACGTTCTATTGTAAAAAGAATAAATTAAAAATAGGCTATAATCATGATATTTTGATCATAGTTTATTTACAAAATAAACTGTATTATGATATAATACAAAATTTTGTTTAAATCATTTACGTTATTCTTTCGGTATAATTTGCTTGCACCTCAAACATTTTCAAATTGATCCCAGTGTGACCAAAGACAACTCACTAATCGAATTCACTTGAAAGTGGGAACTATCCCAATAGATATATCAAGCCCGTAAAAGACAGAATTCAAAATTAAGTCAAAATCGTTCGAATTAATTTTCAAGTAGACAGTGACCCAAAAATAGTACACAACTTAATTTTTCGAACCTGTGACATAGCCCAAAATGACTTCTCGTAATATATTTGTTAAAATAAAAAATTTAGTCAAAATAGCAATATCTATGCTTTAGATGAATTTAGTTTGATAGGTAGTGACCCAAATATGACACACAGATGAAACTTTCAAGAATATTTGACATAATTCAGTAGTCTTCTTGAGCTCGAAAATGCCCTCCACCCCTTATATATATATATATATATATATATATACATATATAAATTTAGCTTAATATGTGCCCATAATTAATCATAATTGTCCAATAATCAAATTTTCTCAAACATGTGATCATACCCTTTGGTCTTCCTGTACCTGTAACTTGTAAATTCCAAATTTGAGTCAAAATAGTTTTAAAGATAAAATATAGATACATACAAAGACATGTGCAATTTTTATGCGTGTGATAGTAATAGAAGATAAATCGTTGATACATTCATAAAATAATTTATTAGAATAGTACAGAAGAAAAATTTCTGATGACCGCAGGTTATTAGTTTATGTATGTACTGTAATACTTATGTACCGGCACATGCACACATATACAAACTAGCGCCAATGTATTCTCAACAAACTGATATACCACTCAATCGTTCTAATTTTATCGTCTAGAAATTATTATCTATAAACATCATCGAATTGATAATAACTAGTTAATTCAGCGATTTCATATAAAATTCTACAACAAAAAAATTTTGATAGTCAATATCTGTGTAGAGTGACGTATATTCTGTGCATTCGCTTAAGCTTAACAGAATCCTTATTACAAGATATGAGTTTTTTTAGAAATATTCAATCGTAACGGATCATAAATTTAATTACTTTTTTATAACTGCATTTTAATTAAAAAAAATCAATATATTTTGCTTTGTAATGTAATATTACTATTGCAATATCGTACATAGTATAAACTGTAAATACTTGTAAAAATATTATAATATAACCTTTTACTGAGTGATAAACTCAAAATGAATCAAAATAGCTAGTTTGTTGTTGAGTTGAAATTAAAATTGTGTTAACTAATCATAAAGTATGAGTGTTTATTTAATCATTTTATGATCGATATAAGGATCGATTTAATCATTATATAATCGATCGAGGTGTCTTCCTCATCAACCCTTCGTACATTTCTATTATCATTATAACAAAATAAAATTCACGTTTAAAAAGAATGATAAAAATGCATTTTTGTATTTTACAATGTTTCGTTTCAGATATATATATATATATATATATATATATATATATATCCCGTATGTCCGAAAAATGACTGATGGATTTTAAAATTCAATAACTTGCAAACGGTGACAGCTATTTAAAAAATTTTTGCAGGAGAGTTATGTATAATGTCAGTAGTTTTTTAAAGCAATTTTTTATTTTAGTTCGCATCTCAAACAATAGGTGGCGCTGACGGCGATTGAAGGCGAAGTCGACGCTTCCCTGATCACCTAGCCTTAAATCGCCGTCAGCGTCACCTATTGTTTGAGATGCGAACTAAAATAAAAAATTACGGTAAAAAAATTCCTGACTTTAAACATAACCCTCCTGCAAAAATCTTTCAAATAGCTGTCACCGTTTGCAAGTTATTGAATTTTAAAATCCATCAGTCATTTTTGGGAAACCCGGTATTAGCTTGTAATTGTTTCGTTAATATAATCCTCGTTCTATATAATTATGCGTCATTATATGTAATTATGGGTTCGTTATATATAATCTTGAAATCAATTATGAACGTCATTTACACTTATACTTAGATTGTAAAACTTCAAGCTTATAATAATAATTTAATAATATTACATGAATAAACATATGAAATGCACATTTGATTGCAACATTTAATTACAAAAATGTATCTGAATAGAAATGCACCAATATTTCATTTTATAAATTAATAAATTTTAAATAATTATTATATCTTAGTTAAAAATGACGTTTCAAAAATTTCGCGATGAATATTTACCTACTGAATTTTTTCCTGTGGTAACATAACGTTTCATTAAATTTCGTGTTATTATTTTAAATAGTAACTTATATTAAAAAAAACATACAAAAGCAGTTTAGGTTTGAATGTAGCAATGAAAAAGAAAATTATTTTCAATGCTTAAGTTGGAATAAATTTCAGTTTTAATTTCAATGTAAATTCTTATTATAATTCAACTGAATTTTTCCGATTAAGGCATGGATGATTTTTATCCCATATTCATTACTTAATTACATTTACTTATAAAGGGTTGATTTAATGAAGAAAATTCTTCAAAAATAATTAATTATAAGATGCCCTATTATCTGCGTGCATAATGTAAATTTATATTCTAGATAATCCTGAAAATATCTTTATCAGATATGTTAATTAAAATTTTTCCTGACATAATTCGTTTTATTATAGGCTATTAACACAAAACATTTATTTAATATTTCTTTACTGTCTATTTTTCAAAATTTATTCATTAATAACGTTGGAATTTTTAATTTAAAATAAGAATAACAGTTGAAGAAGTCACAATAGAAGAAAAATCGATACATCTAGAGATGTATAGATATACATTGTATGAAATGTTCTAAAATTACAGTAAAATCCCCCCAAAAATCATACTCAAAAATTTTGTTCAATTCTATGCATAACTTCAAACACTTTTTAATGGTTCAATAATAAAAATGGCGCAGACATCGTGATTATGGCGCCTCCTTTTGGCGGATTTTCCCAAATTCAGGGAGGGTCTGCTGACCATATTCAAACACTTATACAAAAAAATTATTCAATTTTATGCATTGCCTCATACACTTTTCTGTGGTAAAATATTGAAAATGGCGCAAAAATCGCTATTGCAGTGCTTCTTCCAGTGGATTAATTCAATATTAAAGGAGGACCTACTTGCCACAGCCACAAACATTCACAAAAAATTTGGTTCAATTCTATGCATATCTTCATACACTTTTTGTTGGTAGAATGAGGACATACGGACACACATACACACAGACACACATGCACACACAGAGACACACGGGTAGAGAGGCATATAATGGAGATTCCATTATATATAGTTTTTGGGTCAAAATTTAATCCTTTTATAAAATTGCATTTTTAGTTAATCTTTATAATTTAGGAAGTAGGTATTTATTACGCCCTTTTCCCACAGTTTAATATTCTATTAAGCATGGAAATGCTTTCATTAATTCTTTTCTCTTACATGAATTTTCTGATGTAACGGCTAACTGAAATAAAATAAAGAAAAGCAATTCTTTTCAATCTGCGCTTCCCATAAGTCCGTTGAAAGTTATTTTTGCGATTTCAATAACTAAAATAAAATCTAATCTTTGTACAGTTACTAACGATTTCCGTTCTCTTCATAAACATTTTGTCCTGCAAATTATTTCGTGGGTGCGTCTCTTTGATTTAGAGCATAATATGTAAATGTAAGCAGATGGTTTCGCATCGTCCGTTGAGAGTTGATGCAGTTCTCACGAATTTAATCTATTAACCCTTTTGTGCCTGCTCCCATAATTTACAGGTTATCAATTGGCTGTATACTTAACAATGTGTTCTGTCTCTCTCTGCATAATTATCGCCAAGGTCGGCAATTATACAAAGAGTTTTGGCAAAAACCGCAAGCCAAATCGCTAATCAACATCTGTACTGATTGTAACGGGACTTGGATTTTAACTACTGTCCAGTAAGGACCTATTGCCTCATGTAGCCTTCATAATTGTGTTTCCAAGGGGTCACTCCCTGAGGAGTATAAGTCTCCGCTCATTCCTGGATATCATAATAAAGAACTTCGAAGAGACATTACTGGTGTTTTATTACTTGTGCGGACCTGTCTTATTGCAAACACTTCTTGGAATTTACAGCATAACTTAAATGCTTTCTCCTGAAAAGGTATTTATACGAGCGGTCACCATACGCCACCCGAAAATCTACTCTACAAGTCTTGGTGCTCAAGACCAGGCGAAGTTTTATGATATACCAGTATATTGACCAGGGAGTGACCCAAGCCTTCCTAATATATAAAAAAAAAAACTCTAAATATTTTACGACGCATTTTAATCCTCCAAAAACATTATCAGTTCATCTGAAGTTCAGCAGTTCCGGCGAAAATGCTTTATCCGATACTCTCGTCATTTATTCCCATCTGGGAAAACGGGGTCAAGGATCTCACTGTAAAGCAAATCTTCGATTCTTCTTCGTGCTTCTTCGCTTTCGTAGTTTGTGAAAGGTGCCGGGTGATTAACCGGTTATGAATCAAGTGTCAAATCGTCTGTTCTTAGTGACAGAAAACAGTGTTCACGTGTGTGGGCGCCCCCCCCCCTTTTGTCGCTTTGTGCATCAAAAATCTTCAATAGTGTTTTGGTATACCAGATCGAAACCCCCCTCTTCTATCATTAAGAAAGTTTGTAGGTGTCGGACACCGTTTGTACTTCAACATGTATGCGTAATGACATCTCAAGATTATGGGGGTTAGTGAAAACTCCCTCCGCCCCTTTTTCCTCGGGCCTTCTGTGCATCAAGTGACATCATCGTGTGTTGATTATTCTCCTTTTATGTGTGCTAATCAATTGACCGCTT
Organism: Maratus speculifer; assembly: GCA_964019185.1. Taxonomy (NCBI): domain Eukaryota; kingdom Metazoa; phylum Arthropoda; class Arachnida; order Araneae; family Salticidae; genus Maratus; species Maratus speculifer. The sequence goes on along the minus strand of OZ025298.1, from coordinate 109,591,548 downwards.
TCTCATCGTTAGTGCTATGGAATACGTGTTTCAGTTTCTTTAAAAAGAAACAAAATGAATACCCTACAATAAGAAAAGTAGATTATTTTTGAGGAGCAAACAATTGTGCACGTATCTCATGCAATTTACAAATAAGAAACAAAAGAGAAGTACATATTAATCTGCAGATTAATCCTTCCCCTCCCCCCTTCTCCCCCCCCCCTTGTGATTAATAAACACACTGTTTTCTTTTCAATTTATGTATTTGGTGTTCCAACTTATCAAACTCATTCGTTTTTTTCATACGTTATTACTAATTATTTGTAATTTTGTGTAGTATGTCAGGTAAGTCTGCATTATTTTATGCATAAGTACTGCAGTGATCTTTACGAAATATCTGTTTATGTATGTTAGTTTATTTCATATATTTTTTTTTGAAAGATTCAAACTACTTTTTAAAATCTCTTTTCGAATAAGTGTACATTTTTATTATTGTTGTCAAGTGATAAGTAGTAGTGTTGAATAATTTTTAAATATTTTAGTGATTTTGTTTTCTGGAAAATTTATACTCATTTTTATACACAAACTCTATAGTTATTTGCTCTACTGTGTCAGACACACACAAAATTAGGCTGGATTGAAAGAAAATGTTTAATGCAAAGGGTACTAAGTTAAAAATTCAATTTTTAAAGGAAATTGTTAGAGACAACATTTCTTTAAATTTATTTTTCTTACAACGTTTTTTTTTCTTCAGTTGTATGTCATGTATATTGTGTTTCAGAGATTTTTTTATGGTCACAAGATGCATTTTAATCTTACATCTTACCTAAAGTTTATATCATTTAGTGAGTAAAGTTTATATCACTTAAGTGAGATATTTGGTACAGGTAAGTCAATATTATGTGCGTACATGCTAAAGCGTAGCAAAAGATTTATTTTGCTGTGTTTTTACAGAAGTAATAGTTTCCTCATGGATTATAATGTAAAAAAAAAAAAAAAAAAAAAAAAAAAAAAAAAAAACATAAATAATCGAAGAATATTTTTTTTTTTTTTCACAGCTTGTTAGTTAAAGGTATGTTCGCATAACATATACAATGTGACACACACATAGATAAAATTCACAAACAATTTTATTGTTTGGGGTGGCCAGGAATTGCATTCTTATTCTAACGATTGTTTAGTGTGTTAGAGTGCAATAATGCTGGTTCATTTGTTGTTTCTTTGGCTGCTATATGATTGTTTTAATGGATGTGTTTGTCACGTTGTATTTTGTTTAAAAGCTTTTCTTGAGTCAATATTCCTTATATTGAAAGTTTTTATTCTACATACAAGAGATAATATTTCATAAGTTAGTCTATACTTTATTAACATTTTTAGACATTTTTATCACAGTTTACTGTCTTATTTTATAACTCTCCTAAAAAAAATTGACTTTTTTTGATTTATTTTTCTCCTTTCTTGGAGTCTGTAGGGATAAACAGTTAACCATAAATGTCTGATGCATAATAGTTATTTCAATTACCAGCCTCTTCATAGCAATGTGTGTTAAAAAAAAGAGTGAAAAGTAAAAGTTTATTTATGTGGTGTCTATGTTTTTATATAAATAATGTCAGTTAATTTTATATGTTTTCATATTTTTGGGTAGATGTTTTTGTTCGTAATGCATAAAGGTCTTAGCATCTAATATTTGGTAAAGAGATTCTTGAAGATATTATAGTAATATTGTTTTGTATTACACTGGTAAGTTTTGTTTGTGAGAAATAATGTGAGGCAAACAATCAAAAATTTTTATTTAGAGTAACATTGCTTTAGGTTTTCGGGTTAGTTAACGCTGGATTTTGGACGTTTTCTGGATTTTTTTATTTAAAAAAAAGTACATTGTTGCATAATTAATTCTTAACTGTTATTGTTTTTTAAAATTTTAAATACAGGGTCTATATACTTTTTGAATAGAGTATCTCAACCTGTCACAGTTTCTTTTCTACGTATTTTTTATTTTTTTGTTTTGTTCCCTCACATTTCCTGTTACATTTTAAACTTTAACAAGTTTTCTAAATATTAATCTTGTGTACAGATGCATTCTTATTTCTTTTTCTTATTCAGCTATCAAGTGCACAGATGGTTGAGTAATAGAAAGAAGGCATGTAAGAGTGAAAATTTTGATGCGGGTCGTCAATTTTGTTTTCACTTGGTTTTGGATGTTTCGCGTTGGTGTACACAATCATTTTAAACATATTTACACAATCAAGCACACCTTTCTTTTCCCCTTTTAATGTTTTGTTTTGCAGTAACAGGAATGCAGTTAACATTAACAACATTTCAACTCTATTTTTATAGAGGTTCCATTTTCCACATTTAATACATTTTTTTTCATGGTGTAAATGTTTTTGGGTTCTCAATCAAATTTTAACTTTAAAAGGATTTTTGACAGTATAATTACATTCTTTTTACTTTCCTCAACTTAGAGTTATGTGTTTTTACACAAGGTCATGTGTTTCTCTCTCGGTCAAGGTATATCAGATACCAGGTCATGTGATTTCTATTACACACTTTTTTTTCATTCATGTGTTTTTACACAAGGTCATGTGTTTTTCTCTCGGTCAAGGTATATTAGATACCAGGTCATGTGATTTCTATTACACACTTTTTTTTCATTCATGTGTTTTTACACAAGGTCATGTGTTTTTCTCTCGGTCAAGGTATATTACATACCAGGTCATGTGTTTTCTTTTACACACTTTTTTTTACATTCATGTGTTTTTACACAGGGTCATGTGCTTTTCTCTAGGTCAAGGTATATTAGATACCCGGTCATGTGATTTCTTTCACACACTTTTTTTCATGTGTCTTTTTGGCACAAGGTCATGCGATTTCTTACACTATTACATTGTTTCTGCCTTTTTTTTCTATATACACTCGGTCATGTGCAACACTTTAGGTCAAGTGCAACATATCAGGTCATGTGGTTCCTTCCTTTTCTCTTGTTTCTCTGGTTGAGGATTGTACACGACTTTTACTTGTTTTCTCAAGTCTGGTTCATGAAAACACACAATAACACACAACACTATTATGTCATGTGTTTACATTTTTACACTTTTGCCATGTGATATGAATCCTTCTCTCGTTAAATATAACAATTACTTTGTAATTAGGTATAACGTTGTACTATTATTTCACTTAACCTGACGATACATTCACACATTATTTCACTTTAGTTTTAAATACATTTTAATAATTTCAATTCAAGGTTACACGTGTCAAGCTGAATTGCAACGGGTATTTGTATTAACATTTTTTTTCTCCTGTTATTTTTTTTTCCAAATTTATTATAGGATATCTTTATGTTTATGATTGATAGTCAGATAGTCTGGGAGATTTTCTTTTTTGCCTTGCAACACCTTCCCTTTTCAAATTATAGGAATTCATACTCCTTGTTATTCACTTATCTCATATTCATTTTGAGGTTTAGGCCAGATTTTTCTCGGTTATTTTCTTTAAAGGTGCATTATAATAATTCACAGTGTTGTTTACACACGGATAGTGTCTCCATATTAAATTGGGTTTACTTTTTTTTCGTTGCTCAGAGATGTGACAGGTGGCTCTAATTTTTGCAGTTTGGGTATTTTCTCTGGTCGGTGATACATCGTTTCTTTAGAATACTCGTCTACTATAAGCATTAATAGTACTTTATCTGCAGCTATCACTTACTTGCATGTTATTGTTACTTCACTTTTACACGCATACTTGTACAGTTACATACCCGTAATTCATTGGTTTGGTTAACTACCTGTAGATTCCTTGTTATTTAAAATAATAATAAAACAAAGATACGTTATTTTAAGGTTAATAAAGTCAAGGATAGGAAATCTATCACATTCAACGAGATTGCATTATAATTCTACAGTACACGGTCACAGGTATTTTCGCTGTTCATGTTCCAGTATTTGTACAGGTACACAGGTAATGTTTATTTTTCTCTCTAGCTAATGTGATATTCGGCAGTTCCTTTTTTTTTCACACACTTCACAGATGTATAACACATAGGTCAGGGTATCTGGCGAGGAGTTAAGCCAGACATCTCTTGTTTTTTTTTTTGTTTTTATACACACACTGTTCGGGTATTGCGTTAGCGTCCTCTTTTAAAATTATTGCCTTTCATCATTTTTTTCCAACATGACATTTACAAAATTTTTAATTAATTGAGGTTAGATATTGATATTATTTTCTTGCAGATGTCTAAATTAGTTCACAGGTCACTGGTTAATTGCAATTTATGCCATTTTGTTACACTTCGTCTACATTTTCTGGTGATATGTGCATTATTTTGGTTCCGGGTGCAGGTATGGAATTTTTGTTCATAGTAAATACACACATTAGTTCATTGCGATTCTTTGTTCATTGATTTTTAACACTAGTTCATCGTACTTTTCAATTCTATGCATGCACAGGGAGCTAATCTCATGCATTAAAAAAAAATTCCGTCTGTTTTTTTTTAGCTACACATTTGTTTTGTATTTTTCTTACACATTAGTTCATAGAACAGATACACCTTAGTTCATAGATTCTCACAACACATTTATTCAGTGAATTTATATTCACATTCATTTGTTGCCAAGAGGGTTAAAAAAAAAAAACATACTCAAAACACTTTTCCTCATTGTAGTTTTCTTGTACTTAAAAAAAAAAATCTTATATACATATATATGTGTATTCAAGTAGACATTTTAATTCATTGTTTAGGTTGCAGGTCATCCAGTTTTTCTCTTTGTTCACATTGACATGCTGTTTTTTTTGTGCTTCAGTCATGTTGCACATAAGATACTTAAACTTAATGTAATTTTTTCACTTTTGACATCAGCAAAATTTCTCTGTGACATTTTTTCTAAATTTCTCGGTATCTTTCTCTCGGTAGTTAACAGATTTCTTTCAATGGGGTAGTTTCCTATTTACATTGATTTCTTATTCAGTCGGTACTCAGTGCTGCATCAAATTTTTTTTCAGATTTCATGCAGGCAGTTTCCATGCTGCTACATCAGTATTTAAACAGAAAGGTCTGTAAAACCTTTTACACACATGCAAAAACCTTACACACACTCATGCAATCTTTAATCGTTCTGTTTTCCAGGTTATAAAATCCATGTTAGATTTTTATTTCTAAATGGTTTCAAATTAAGTTTACTTACATTTTTATAACAGTTTAGTTTTTAAAACATTATTTTTGGTAAAGTACTGTTGGCTTATAATATTCAGGGAAATATTGTTACATCATTTGTTTTTAAGAGTATGGCAATGATATACTGCAATGTACAAAATTCTTGTGCCTCAATATTTTTCTTCCATTATCATTATTTTCTCATTTAAAATTTTGAAATTTAAAATCCAGTGTATGTTTGTATTCCCTACATATTTTAGCTACATATTTGTATTGTTTTACAATATTTTAATCATCATGTCTCAAATTAATTATAGAAGTTGGAGTATAACCAACATATGTTGCAATCACAAGAATTGCATTATTTGAATAAGTATTTCAAATATTATATAAAATAATCTTCTGGAATTGAAATTAAAAAAAAAGAAAGTGTGCACACGGAATTTTAACTATCCAGGAGTCAGACTGAGCTCAGCTAATTACTTAAAAAAAATTTTTGGTACCAATTTTTTTTTACTGGCATGCTTAGATACATGCATAATGGAGACATGATATATGTATACTTATATATCTATATACTTATATACTTATTTTCTGAATGTTTATTTTATATATTCTTCTTGGTATGCAGGTTAATGAGTAGTATGTGCAAATGCAGAGAGATTCAGCCATTATTTTTCGCTGTAATGTACTCATTACAGCTTGTTTTCGTGTCGTGGGGGTGATTATATATAATGGAGATTCCATTATATATAGTTTTTGGGTCAAAATTTAATCCTTTTATAAAATTGCATTTTTAGTTAATCTTTATAATTTAGGAAGTAGGTATTTATTACGCCCTTTTCCCACAGTTTAATATTCTATTAAGCATGGAAATGCTTTCATTAATTCTTTTCTCTTACATGAATTTTCTGATGTAACGGCTAACTGAAATAAAATAAAGAAAAGCAATTCTTTTCAATCTGCGCTTCCCATAAGTCCGTTGAAAGTTATTTTTGCGATTTCAATAACTAAAATAAAATCTAATTTTTGTACAGTTGCTAACGATTTCCGTTCTCTTCATAAACATTTTGTCCTGCAAATTATTTCGTGGGTGCGTCTCTTTGATTTAGAGCATAATATGTAAATGTAAGCAGATGGTTTCGCATCGTCCGTTGAGAGTTGATGCAGTTCTCACGAATTTAATCTATTAACCCTTTTGTGCCTGCTCCCATAATTTACAGGTTATCAATTGGCTGTATACTTAACAATGTGTTCTGTCTCTCTCTGCATAATTATCGCCAAGGTCGGCAATTATACAAAGAGTTTTGGCAAAAACCGCAAGCCAAATCGCTAATCAACATCTGTACTGATTGTAACGGGACTTGGATTTTAACTACTGTCCAGTAAGGACCTATTGCCTCATGTAGCCTTCATAATTGTGTTTCCAAGGGGTCACTCCCTGAGGAGTATAAGTCTCCGCTCATTCCTGGATATCATAATAAAGAACTTCGAAGAGACATTACTGGTGTTTTATTACTTGTGCGGACCTGTCTTATTGCAAACACTTCTTGGAATTTACAGCATAACTTAAATGCTTTCTCCTGAAAAGGTATTTATACGAGCGGTCACCATACGCCACCCGAAAATCTACTCTACAAGGCAATTTGTAAAAACATGTATTTCTGATCTCTAAAACGTGTAAATCGGTCGAAAACTGGAAATCTAAAAAAATTTCGATTACAAAATTTTTTTTCTATTAAAGATAGAAGAAAAAAGGGATATAAAATGAATACCACGAAAGGTCAATTAGGGCGGTATCCGTCACGAGTTGCCTATGAAGCAAAAATAGAAAGCATCGCGTAACATTTATTTCCTCTTCACAAATGTATTATAATACTATTTAAAGATGATATCGGATAATTTAAAAATCTTACATGTATAATTTTATATATTTATTAAATATTGGGTTCAATTTATTCAAAGCATACATTCTAAGTTTTGCGCAACCCATAAATAAATTTGACTAAATGTTTCATTGAAATATCTAAAGCAATACCCGTAAAGCATGGTGACGTCACTGCAACGTCGATGTGAAGTCACATTGTGACTTTGTGACCATCTATTGTCGATGTGACGTCACGTGACGTCGATGTGAAGTCCCAGTGACTAAAATGTGAAGTCGTTATGGCCGTTTCAGAGCTCTTTTGTGACGTTTCACAAAATGGTCACAATGTGACAAATTTGTGAAAAATGTGTCATTTTTGACTAATTTGACATTAACATTGTGATGAAACTGTGACAAAAGCGACGATATTTAAATTGCCAGAAACATGTTTTTTAAATTAAATAATATGTTTTGAAGGATATTTATAAATTTCTAAAGGTTTTTAAGAAAGTCACGTCTCAGTCACAATGTAACGTGACTGAGATGTTTCACAGATGTGATGTGACCAAAGCGACTCAACTGTGACCATGCATGCTATTAGGGTACACATGGCTAAATTCATCAATAAGTCCCGTTTTAAAATTGTGAATTAGTCCAATTTTAAACTTAGAAATAACTCCGTTTTAAAATTTGCCATCGATATGTTTTAATTGAGCTTTTTGTAAAATTTATGTTCTTTTCAAACTTATATATTGAAAAAAAAACCTTCCACCTATTGAAATTTGCCTTTCTTCGGTTCGAACTGAAAACCTTGGGTTAGGAGGAAAATGACATAGCACTACGCTATAAACCGTAAAAAAATTAAAAGGCTAGAAATTTTATCCATGTTATTTCTTCAATATTAAGTCTCTGATAATATTATTTTACAAGAACATAAAATAAGAATTAAGGGGTCTTGTACCTTTTAAACGGGATGAAAATCAACAAAAACATCCAAAGTTCGATTCAGTGTATCTTTAAAACTTTTATACATATGAACATGAAAATTTCACCGTTCAATAGAAAAGATTATGCTTTTTAATAAACTGTCATTAAACATTTAATAGTCTTTCATATAATATATGCATTACTGAAATATAAAAACCTCTATTTTTTACTCCGTCGTTCCTTGCGCGCATCCTAACGACCCTATAAATCAATATTTTTGCATACATATTTTTTTCTGTAAATAAGAATAGTGTATTTTTAAAATGAACTACTCTTAAATAAAAATTATTTCATTACCTTGTAAAGAAAATTTCTAAATAAAAAAATCAAAATTTTACATTTTTTTAATAAATAAAATTATTCATAACTAAAACTTTTATCGCTATAAATACATAAAAGTGGTTCGTTTTAAGCGTACGTATGTGCTTATTAACTAAAAAAAATTCATAACAATTCATACATATGTTCTCAAGATATCATGCGCGCAATGTCTAAAAATGCAGTTTTTCAAAAACCCGTTTCAAACCTTTTAATTTTTGTAGTTACCTTTGATGGGGATGCATCTTATTTTCGCTATAACTTCAGTTCTAAAAGGGAATTTTTGTACGCGGTTTTTTTTAAACATTTACAATGAATTATTTTACAATAATTAATAAAAACTGAAAAATCGAATTTTTGAAGCCTTAAAAGGTAGTAGACCCCTTAAGTAAGACATTTCTTTGAGTACATTTTATGAAAAAAATTATTAAAAATATAACAGATTTTTATCCAAAACGTCTCATGTAAAGAAAATCTTTTCTGTAGATTATAAAGAGTATAATTTATAAATTGTTTCTACTCCCATTTGTTATGTGTTCACTAAGGATGCAGACACATATGCGGTTTTCGTATCTTTGTCATTCTTCTTCAATCTTTTACAACAAATAGATGAATCAAGTAAAATAGTGCATGATTTCATAGAATTATTGCTTTTGAATAGAGGTGAGACATCAAAATATACTTAATATTTTTTCTCTGTAAGCCGATTTTTCTATATTTCAGGTTATAAACTTAAATGCACCAAATTTTACAAAATTATTCTTATTAAATGTCTATTAGTAAGAAATTATTCTTCATGGGATAAGTCGAATATTAACTCCACGTAATTCGTCATTGTTATTAATAATATAATTTAGAGATTAAAAATCAAAGTAAAAAGAGTTACAGTTATATATATTTATAATGCAGTTGTATTATTTAACAGAAATAGATTTATAGAACCTTTGATTGTATAATGTTAGAAATTATTTTGTCCTAATTTAAACCACATTTCGGTGCTCAGTAACAGCAACCATAAGATGTTGAAACCTCATACAATCATTTGGAGCATTTGTTTCACCAAAATTCATTCCCATTTCAATCTCATTCCAATTATTGGAATCATGCTTCAACAAAAGCTAAAAATAATTGTACGAGATTTCACCATCTTATAATGATAGCTATTCCGCACCAAAATTTGATTCAAACTGGAACAAGATTCCTAGCAGTGTGTAGATTCAGACATGCAGAAAATTCTAACAAGTTATTTTTTTTTCAAGATACATTGCTGTTGTGATTGTATTTCAAAGTTCGAAAACAATTTAGAATTTTTTGTTAAAAAAATTTTCAATAGCACAACACTTAAGCTATTTGACTTTCATTTGGTCCCCGCGACTGAAACGCAGTGACATGGTGACATGGTCGCAGATAGGTAACGGTCCTTGCAGACAACTATGCTCCGCAAGGCGCTAAACGTAGCTGATACAAATATATATTAGAAGTTTCCCTAATGGCACAGAAATTCATTTGAAACACTTGCAGATGTGACCGATAAACGAATTACTTAGAAGTTTAATCATAAATACCTTTTTTATTTAGAAGGTTTTTTTTATTTTTATTAATGCATACAAATGCGAATATTATCAGAATCAGAAGAATTTTGACTAAAGAAATTCTCCGCTGGCGCAAAAGCTAAACGCCCCAGACTCGAAGATTCTGAAGAACAGAAACTAGTGTCGATTGCCGTAAATAATTAAATATTGTATGATCCGTAAGCCCTGCCAGATCTTAAGAAAAGCATTGTGACAAATTATTTAATAAAATTTATAGTAAATATGCAACATAGTTCCTGTAATGCTGATTCATTAGATGTAGCTTTCTGTAGGTTTATTTGTGCTGATACATTAGGTGTAGGACTCTATAGGTGTACATAGTCTTTGTAGGTTTATTTTGTAAGTTTAGGATTCATAAGATGTAGGTTTAGGTTTAGGTTAGGTGTAGATGTTGTATATCAGTTTAAAAACTTATGAGATCATTGCATATAAAACATATAATATAATGTTTATTATATTATATATTCTTCAGTTTTTATTGTCGAATTGTGTTATGTATAAATTTTCCATTCATTTCTTTCTTAAAAATATCAAAAGAAAAGAAAAAGTTACTTCTAATGAGGTTTGTCACAGCCAGCTTCATAATTGCTGCCCTAAAGCTTTTAGGTATTAGAAAATAAAATTGAACTATGAATGAAAGTATCGTGTTCAAAGTAACTCTATTTAAAAGTTACAGTATGTTAAAATTTCATTTTAAAACATAAATTAAGAAGGGTATCAATTATAGGACATTATTAATAATGACTACTTTCACTTTAAAAAATAGGTAAAATTACACATTAAGCTAGTATAGTGGTGATAAAAAAATGTCTTGTCTATACGTGTAAAGAGTTTTGTTAATTTCCAAATTCATAGTATGTGTTAGTTACATAATGCACAATAGGACGGAGCGTAAAAACTTTTTTTGAAATTGTTTTCTCCCTAGCGCGGAAAAGTTGTCTAGTGGTATCAGTAATATACCCACAAAATTTCAGAACAATCAATAAATATCTTCCGGTTCCACTTTTGGGTCGAAATATGCAATTTTAGCCAAAAATGTGGTAATTTTTCACATTTCAGTAATATTTTTAATTTTTTTTCTTCGACCTGATGCGGAAAAACTTAGAGAGTACATAAGGAACACATGTTCAAAATATTAGAGTAATTAAAAAATATCTTCTTGTTCCACTCTGGGTTCTAAATATGGGAAATTTGTCAAAAATTATACATATTTTCACATTTTAGTCATTTTTTTATTTTTCAATTTTCTATTCCCGCTGGCATGGAAATGTTAGAAGAATATGCAAGAAACATAAGTAAAAAACTTTAGAATAATAATTAAATACCTTCCTTCTTCCTTTTCGGGGTCTAAAAATGTCAAAGTAGCCAAAAAGTAGGTAACGATTCACATTTCAAATTTTTTTTTCTTATCAATTTTCTCTTTTTGCTAGAATGGAAAGTATGGAAAATCATGTGAGAAACATAGCAGAAGAGGTTATTGGTGACACTTTCCCTATATAATCGCAGCCAGGTTCTTCTATATGTGTCAAGTATTCTTCAAGCACTCTTTGTTGATGAAGCGTTCCCTCAATATTCCTCTGAATTAAAGTTTAATCTTTTCGACTGTCAAAATACGATCTTTTCAAGGTATTGGTGGATATGAAACTCTAATCTTGGACTTGGCATATCATGCGATATTTCTTTCTTTCTAATCTTGTATTACGCTTGTCTATAATAATGGACATGTCATCATGGTCACAACTTGTAAATCTTCAAGAAGTGAGTCTGTTACTGATATTGCAATTCGGTCGGACACTCCCATTGTGTCTCAAGTTCTGGCTAGGGCAGGACGACGGGTTGTTCGTGATATACTTATAGTATTTATGTTCGTTTGCAATGACACTAAAGGTTTATCACTACGATCGCGACACAGTTGATCATCAACAAGACTTAAATAACTCTAAGTCTTCGATGAAGCAGTAGTGATTGTTTTTTCCCTTTTATACCATTTTCTGAAAATTTCTTATTCTTTTTAGAGCCTGCTCATTCATTTATTAAGTTTCCGTGTTGTGGACCGTGTTTTCGAATATATCAATTGGGTCTATCGACAATTTCCTTGAAGTTCTTTGATCCTTAAGAAACTGTCTTCAAATTCTGGAATTTTTATATCACATGGGCATTTACATCGTTCTAGCGATGCACTCTTGTAAGAAGCATTTTCAAATAAACGTTTTTTATCTTCCAATAAAAAAATTTCCAATTTTTACTTCGTCTGTTCTTTAGCGTCAAACTTCTTTATAATCTTGTATTTATCATTATAAGAACCAATCATTTGGACTATTATTTGCCTAGAAATCTTTGGAACTGAGGAGCCTGCAAAATTGCTTTAACCATTTCAGCCCACAATCCGCTATCACCCCAAAGGTGGGTCCGATTTTTAATTATATTTCGATTTATTTCTCACCAAAAAGTACATTATATGTTCATAAGTTGGTAGAACGACAGTTCTTAATTCTGTAGGATCCAAAAAAATGGGATGAAACAAATCCCGTGTATACTACGCCTTAATTACGATATTTCTGTGTAATATTTTCCATGCACACTATTAGTTCAACACAATATTAAAAAATAATATTTTGTAAGCACTTTCAGATATATTATTTTTCAATAAAATATAGAAGCTAAAATTGAATATCACGAGCAGAGCATTAAACCAACAATAATACTACAGTAAACGAACAGAAAGCTGAACTTATTAGAAGAATTTCCCTCAGATCGCTTTTAATTCGATTGTTTTACGATTTTTGAGTACATTAATGCCATGACTTTTCCAGTTTAAGTAATAAAAATCAAATAAAGATATTTATTAATTATTTTAATTTTTTACACTTATGTTTGTCACACGATTTTCCAAATTTTTCGCGCCATCGAGAAGAGAAAATTCATAAGAAAGAAAAATCTCTGACATGTGAAAAGTTTCATAATTTTTGGCTACTTTGACATTTTTAGACCCCGAAAAGAAAGGCGTAAGATATTTATTTATTGTTCTAAAGTTTTTTACTAATGTTTTTTGCATATTCTTCGAACATTTCAATGCCAGCGGGAATAGAAAATCGAAAAATAAAAAATTGACTAAAATGTGAAAATTTGTATAATTTTCGAGAAATTTCTCATATTTAGAAACCAAAGTGGAACCAGAAGATATTTTTAATTACTTTAATATTTTGGACTTGTGTTCCTTATGTACTCTTCCAGTTTTTCCACACTAGGGCGAAGAAAAAATTGCAAATTGAAAATATTACTGAAATGTGAAAAATTAGAACATTTTTTGCTAAATTTGCATATTTCGACTCCAAAGTGGAACCGGAAGATATTTATTGATTGTTTTGAAATTTTGTGAGTATGTTACTGATACCACTAGACAACTTTTCCGCGATAGGGGAAAAGAATTTTGAAAAAAAGTTTTTTACACTCCGCCCTAATGCACAATACATGTTTTTTTTCGTTTGTTACGCTCTTTTCTTTTTTACTAACACATTAAGATGCCTGAACTGTTTAAAAATATCCGATATATTTTTAAATACACAGTTTAATGTTTGTAAATTTTTGACGGAAATATTTTCATGATTGCAAAGCAAATTTTCATGACGAATAAACTCATGTGCTTTATGTACATGTTTTCATTCGAGAACATTATTTTTAAATACTAAAATACTATAATTTAACTTCAATTGAGTATACATAATTCTGTCCAATATTCTATTTCTGTACGCAGCACATTCAATTTTTACAAATACAGCTGTTTAAAATTCTTATTAATATTTCTAGTAATATTATGTTCGTACGCATATATCTATGGAGTATTCTTATACATATTTCCGAACAGTATGCAAAATGCAGAGACAGAATACATACATCAAATTAAACCAGCCTCGTTTTTATTCCGAAGATGATATTGATTACACTGTAAAATTATATTTTTCAGTTATGTCAAGAAACGGGTTCTTTTAAATAATTAATCTTTACAGAAACCGCCTTCAAAACTTAAATAACATAATTGACCAAGGTGAGTAATTGATCTTAAAATAAGTTTTTTGAACACTCTTAAGTTTAAACTTACCATTTATACATATCTAAAACATTTTATGGAACCCTCGTACTTACTCTGTTAAATATAAGAAATATATTTCAATTACTTTCATTACATTTTATATTACTGAAAATCAACTTAGCAATTTAAAATCTATGAAAAAACAATTTGTCAAAGCAGTTTAGGCATTGTATTTTTTTTGAAAAATTTATATTTTTTGTGTATTATTTTTGTGTTTAAGAATTAACGTTTGCTTAGATAAACATTATAAAATATATAACGTTGATATAAAGACAAATAAAATATTCAAAGACTAGCAAAATATTTATCATTTCTATAATTTAGCTTTCTTAAAACTCTTTTTAGTAATTTATTATAAGGAAGAAAAAAGTTCAGTTGATACATAAATGTTATTCCAAATCATAAATAACTAATTATTTTAAAACTTTGATTTTTTTTACGCTTTCATTATTTCAAAATATCATTAAATTCTATTTTTTTCAAAGAATTTAAAGATGTTTTGAAGAGACATAAATTACACTAAGGTATATTTTAAATCTTTAAAATATTTATAAATGCTTCGAGCCATAAAATGTGTTTTTTAAAGATTATTAAACTTACATTAAATAGAACTCAACAACAAATGAGTATATCATTAATAATAAAGTAAAATGTTTTAAATTACTTTCACTTAAAAATATTTAAAATGTATGGTACTTATTAGAGCAAAAAAGCTTCAGAATCTGTTTTTTTATTTCATACAAATTTAAGGAATTGCCATAAGGCATAGCGAATAAACAATACTTAATTTTAAAATCAAATAAAGGGGTTATTTTTATTTTTTACTTGCAGTATGATCCGGAATTTTTCGGGTTTTTTTGGGATAATAGACAATAAATAATTATATATACATAAATTCATTTCCCTATAGTTTAAACTCAGATTTTATGTTTTTTACAAAGTGTCCCTCAGTGTGTATTAAACTGCAATAGAGTAAAGGAAGAATGAATAATGAAAACCATTTTTATTGCTTTTAAACTCTTTCATTATATGTATTAGGGAATACAAACCTGCCTTACTAAGTCACAAAACACACTTACCATTGCTCGAATGTTGTTTCAGTTTATTTTTAATTGAAAACTGCAATATATATCGTATATTTACCATATTCTTCAGATTTTCCATGAAAAACAAGAAATATCATTTTATATAAAAATAACAATTGCGAATTCGAATAAAGTTAAAAAGATTATTAAAAACAGGACACCCATGATTAGCTACATATGAGAGGTTAATATAAAATAATTCGTTTATATTCAAATTTCAACATTCATAACGACTTTTTAAATGAAAACCCTTATAACTTTCAATGCAGACTTTTCTCAGGTCATCAAAAATAGTAGATCGCCTTTATAATATTCCCAAACTAATAGCTGTTTTTAGAAATGTATAAGAATTATGGAAATGGCCGGTACTGTGTCTTTTAATATGATTGTTCTTACATCAATTGCAATCACATTATTTTGAACTTTGCATAATCATATAGCAACAAAAATGTATTTTTGAATGACTTTTGTTTGAAGACTGATGCTTCATTTTGTTATATTTTGTGGTTATGCAATTTGTCTAACCTGATTTTAATTCTAACCTATCAGTAGAATTAACATTTCTTTTTTTAACTAATTAAAAGTAATTAGTGATACATGTATTACCACAGTTAGTAGTATTCCTACTAAAAATAATCTTAAGATTATCTAAAGATATCGCCACTTTCTACAGATATCACTAGCCAACAAAAAAAATATTTTTGTCAGTTTCCTGGTTCTAAATAGTCAATTCCTACTAATTTTGGGATGATAAAAACGAATATGTAAATGAAATTGTTTTATTAGCTCTTGTTTTCAAGATACAATACAGCCCACTTGAGAAAGACACACAACATCCCACACATCGATTTAAAAGCTTATTGAAGAAGAAAAAAATTCTGTGTAATAAATACAATACAATAGGCATGTTTCACTTAACAATGTTCATTTTTCAGAAAGCAACGGTTGTTTTTAGCTTATTCTTCCAAACGTTTCCTTTTGAATTGCCTCTTGTATGTCAGCGCCGGAGCATCTCTTGTAACAGTCCAGCTGTAGTCGGCCAGCATTGACTCATCCCAACAACCCTGATATTCGCGTTATATTACAGAGATATCTTTGTGAAACCTTTCACCATGCTCATCACTTACAGCTCCACAGTTTTTAGGGAAACTAGTCTTTGGGGGGCCACCGTAATACTTACCCATCATAATATAAAATCTGAAAATAAAATGCGTGGAAACTATCTATGGCAATTCCAAAATAAAATTTAAACCCATAAATAAATAATTTTAACTTACATAATAATGCTCCATGAATGAATTTCTGACGAGCCAATTTCGACAAATTATATAAAACGCCAAAATACTCGAGTAGTACCGCATTGCGTAAAAGAAACATCCTTATAACTCAAAAATAATAATCATGTTAACTAACAATTTACTGCGTCGGATTAAGCGTCTCATTTCTAATCAAAATATATCTGAGAATTGAAATTTGAATGAAATACAGGGTCATGAAAAATTGAAGAATTTGGAAAACAAAATTACACATATCTCGGTAACTAATGATCCGATAGACTTCATTTTGGTGCAAAATTTGTGTTATTTAATTGCCTTTTACGACCATATTCCTCAAAATAGAAAATTTCGAAAATTTTTATATACCTTTCATCAGAACGAATTTTTCGAGAGTCCGAAAAAAATAGTTCCGGATAATTGAGATTACTGATATTAAATACGCTTCGTCCCATTCTTGCATACTAAGTATATACAAAATTTCAAGTCTCTATCTCAATTTGTTCGGGAGATAGAGCGGTTACAGACAGACAGACAGACAGACAGACTCACAGACGGACGGACGGCAAATTTTTTTCTCTAAAAATATGTTTTTCGGAATCTCTAGCATCTGAAACGAGTAAATCCGTCAAAAAAAATTTTTCGATTTTCAAAACGATTGCAAGACTTACCCTATACTACGTATGATTGGTAAGTAAAAATCAAGATGGGAATGGAAGAAATGAAGTATCAGAGACATGTTGCATCCAAGGTCATGGTACTTTTGTAGGAATTCTTTCACCAACTGTTGGTGGTTCTCGACTTTTCTGTTGCCTAGAAATCCTCGTACCAGGCTTTCGAAGACTTCCCAGGTTGCTTTCTCTTTCCCTTCCAAAACTTTATCCCTCATTTCATCAAGCATGATCCTTCATTTATGTGCGTATTTGAGGGCCCACAAAGATTCCCTCTTTAACATTTGATTCACTCAGTCTTGGAAATTTCACTCTAAGATACTGGAAAGCCTCTCCATCTTTGTTCATGGCTTTAACGAAGTTCATTAATCCCTGCTTAATGTGCATGAGTGGAAGCAGAATGTATTTTGGATCAACTAGATACTCATTTTGGACAATTCTCTTTCCGAGATTTAGATTTCTTGAAGGCCATTTGTCTTTTATGTAGTAAGAGTTTCTATCTCGACTGTCCCACAAACACAGAAAATAGCAGTCCTAGGTATAGCCTAATTGCATTCCCAGGAGTAAAACAATTACTTTAAAGTCACCACAAACCTGCCATTTATGATACTCGTATTTGACTCGCGAAGTAATTTTACATTCCCATAAATTTTCTGCATGTGAATGGAATATCCAATGGGAATGAAAGGAATGATGTTGCCGTTGTGTAGTAAGACTGTTTTCAAACTAAGTTTTGAAGAGTCGATAA
Source organism: Maratus speculifer (assembly GCA_964019185.1). Classification (NCBI taxonomy): domain Eukaryota; kingdom Metazoa; phylum Arthropoda; class Arachnida; order Araneae; family Salticidae; genus Maratus; species Maratus speculifer. The sequence continues at coordinate 109,573,785 of OZ025298.1, read as the reverse complement.
ATAATCTCCACTTCCGTGGATCATGAGTTATGTTCATTGAATTCATCAAACCATTAATATCAGTACAAGCAACAACATGTTCTTTCTTCTTATAGAAATGAAGAAGATTCTTGTGACGAGCCCTGAATTCTGTGATTATGACTTCTGGTTGGATTCTACACAGCGAATACAATTGAGGGGAATTATAGCATTAAGAGTACCAACTTCTGAACATTCGATTTCCCATAAAACAGCCATAGTGAGATTTCTCAAGTTGGTTCCTATCGTGAAAACTAGAGCTAATCTCAACTTTTTATGTTGATTTTCGTGTTTAGCGAGACAAAATACTTTGGAAATAACTAATTTTGAGCCCGAAACATTTTTGATGTTGGGTAGTGTATTCTACAGAAGTTTGAAGAAAATTTGCATTCTTAGCTTTATCTTTAAAATATCTACAGAGTTTTTAAAGATATTCTTAAAAATATCTGCAAAATGGGCCAAATATCTTCGAATTTCCGACAGATTTTGGGCCAAAAAGCTTTAGATTTTCTATAGAATTTTTTTAGTGGGATGCTACCCAGATCAAATTCAAAAACAATTTCTTTCATTGTTAACATTAATTTCGTAATTATGTCCACTCCCAAATGCTCATTTGAAATGGATCTGAATATTACTGAAGATATCAACGAACAATTATGAGCTAAATAACTTATATTCAAGTACGCTATTGGGCTACTGGTCCAATTACGAAAGGTTAATCAAAAACAGATTAGCTGTAAAATAGACCATTTTAATTGAAATTTGTAAATGATAGCACACATTAGTATTTTTTTCTACTACTAAACAGTAAAACATTACTAAACATACTAAAACATTTTTATATGTGCAGTGAGAAACATTAATCATAGGCAGGAAGCACTAGAGGAAGATGTATTGGGATAATTATTAATAGACCTTTTACTGAATAGTATAAAAACTTAATCTAATAGTTATCTAAAGAAGGGATTGCTAGAAAAAGAATAAAGATATTTTTCTTCAAACGAAAAACAAGATCAGCTTGAATTAAAACATAAAGATTTTCCTTTCACTCAAAAAACTGAAAATGGATTTCCGTGTAACATATTTTTTATATAACACATTTTTTACAATATTTAAGGAATTAAAACTATATACATTATTAAACAGTATATCTTGATAAATTAAATTATAATGAGATTCCACTTCAATTTATTTTTTAATATTCTTAATGTTTTGGTAAAAATCGTCTGCTTTCATTTATGTGAAAAAGCTCCAGTAAGAAATTGTATTATTCGTTACCATGGTAATTTATTCTTTTTATTTTATGTTTTTGGCAGCATTCTATGTTTTTGTTTTTAAGTTTGTGTTTATTCGAATGTAAAAAGATAATGGAATGTTGATAGCCAACCAATGGCTCGCATATTTCAGTGTGAAATAAAACGCATCTACAGTCCATATTTGTTGTGTTTAAGAACCAGCGTGTGTTATTTTTATTAGTGTAAAATCCGCTAAGACCAATTTTGGTATTACGAACATTTTTGGTCTCAAGTCTAGCCGGAGCTAGTGAAAATTATCAGTGTAAAAAAAGAACATTTTTCCGAAATCCTTTTCAGTGTTGACATTCATAGCAAGGGGAAAAAAAGAGATGGTGAGTTAATTTGGCATTCGATTTTATGTGTAAAAAAGAATTAGTAAAATTTAGAATTACTTTATTGGTTTAATGTAATAAAAATGACTGACTTGAACACTTTTAAAACTAAACGAGCTGCTTTACGCAGAACTATTACAAATTATATTAAGAAAATTGAAAATATTATTGCGGTGGATGAAATTAATGTGAATGATTTAGAAGAAAACATTGAGTTGTTAAAACAGAAGGAAACTGAGTTAAAAAAGATTGATAGAGAAATAGAAATTTTAATTAAAGATCCTAAACAGTTAGAGAGCGAAATAGACGGTGCTCAAGAAATTTCAGATAAAATTGATTTATGGAAATTTAAAGGTGAAAAAATATTAAAAATTCAAAATGCTCAGTTAAATAAAAGTGAAAATAAATCTAGTGAAGTTACAGAACAAGTTTTTGAAAATGTTAAACTCCCAAAATTATCTTTACCTACTTTTGGAGGTAATATAACAGAATAGATAGGATTTAAGGATCTTTTCAATGCTTGCGTAAATAGCAATAAAAATATTTCAAATGCCCAAAAACTGCAATATTTGAAGGCTTCATTAAAAGGTGAAGCATATCGCGTCATCCATTCTATTCAAATTTCGGATTCTAATTTTGAATTAGCATGGAATTTGCTAGATGAATAATATTCAAATAAGAGAGAGCAAATTTTTGCGTATATTAAACGATTTCTGAGTTTACCTACACTTCAAACAGAATCAGCTATTAATATTTTAAATTTAGTTGACAATGTTAATGAAATAATTCGCTCGTTAGAAATATTGGACCAACGCATTGATAAATTTGGGGATATATTAATGACGTATTTAGTTTTGCAAAAATTGGATACTTCTACAAAATTATGGTGGGAACGCCAGCTTAAAAGCAATGAGATTCCGAAACTTAGTGATTTAATTGAATTTCTTAAAAATTATACAAGAACTCTTCAGAATAGTAAACTAGCTGTAAATAAGGTATCTAAACCTACATTTTCGAATAAGAATAATACTTTTGTGGCTACCTCGGTTTGTGGTTATTGTAAAGAAGATCATAGTTTAGCTAAGTGCTCAAAATTTCTTAATTTACCTGTGCAACAAAGAATAGAATTTGTAAAGCAAAATCATTATTGTTTCAACTGTTTATCAAACATGCATTTACTCAACAAATGTAAGAGTCTTAATACTTGCCACCATTGTTTTAAGAAACATCACAGTATTTTGCATATGGTAGATAAGAGGTTGAATAAGAGTCGTTCAAATAGTAGTATGTCACCACATGCACAAGAATTTATCCCTCAAAAAGTTGAATCAGCAAATGAGAATGTGTCGTCTACAGTGTTTTCTTCCCATTATGAGTCAAACGCAAAGAGTAATCAAAAGACTCATATTTTGTTATGTACCGCATTAATAAAAGTTCAAAATTATAAACAAGAGTTTGTAAAATTTAGATGTTTGTTGGATACAGGTTCTCAAAGATCATTCATTTCTCGAGAATGTGTAAACAAATTAGGATTAAAAGTGAAAGGCAGTTCTATTTCTGTCTCACGTTTAGGAACATTTAATACTGTGAGTGAAGGAGAAGTCGATTTATTATTCACTTCTCACTTCAAAAGTGATCTCAGAGTATCGACATCAGCGTTCGTAATGGACAAAATCACAGATAACATTCCCTATGTGTCTTTGCCTTCAAACATTTGCGATAACTTTAGTGATTTAATGTTAGCTGATCCATTATTTTATAAATCACAAAAAATTGATATTCTTTTTGGTGTAAATGTATTTATGCATTTAATGACTGGGGAACTTGTTAAACGTGAACCTAACCTTCCAGTTGCCTTAAATTCGAGACGTGGGTGGATAATCTCAGGTACTACAAATTTTGAAACGCTAGCAAAGGATCCAGTACATGTAAATCATTTAAGTACAAAAACTGATGAGCTAATAAGTTCATTTTGGGAATTAGAAAAAATTCCAAATATGCCACTTTTAACACTTGAAGAAAAACTTTGTGAAAAACATTTTGAGAATTCTCATTTTAGAGAAAAATCAGGTCGCTATTCAGTCGCATTACCATTTAAACATGATCGAGATAGTCTAGGTGATTCTCGTCAAATGGCGTATAGAAGATTTCTTTATCTTGAGAAAAGATTACTATCCATGCCAGAAATTTATGATCAATATGTTCAATTTATGAAATAATATTTAAATTTGGGGTATATGGATCTTATTTCAAACAGAGATCATGGATTGGAGAATAAACATTATTACATTCCACACCATTTTGTCTTGAATAATTCGAGTTTAACTACCAAATTAAGAGTTGTTTTTGATGCGAGTGCTAAAACCACAACAGGTATTTCTTTAAATGACACTCTAATGATAGGTCCTAAAACACAAGATGATTTAATTTGCATTTTATTGAGATTTAGATTTCATAATATTGCAATAACAGCTGATGTAAGAATGATGTATAGACAAATAAAAATTCATGAAAAGGATAGGGATTTTCAGAGAATTTTATGGAGAGATAGTCCTGAAAAACCAATAGAAACTTATCGCTTAAATACGGTAACATACGGAACTGCGGCTGCACCATATCTTGCAACAAAATGTTTGAATCAGTTAGCAATGGATGAGGGTCTTAATTTTCCAAAAGCGAAGACTATAGTTTTGAGAGATTTTTATGTTGATGATGTGTTAACCGGTGTTAAGAGTAGTCAGGAAGGTACGGAATTGATAAATGAATTGTAGAATATGCTAGGAAAAGGCGGTTTTCAGCTACATAAATGGTGCACAAATGAATTATCACTGTTGAAAAACGCTCAGTTTACAAACATAAGTAATGATAATACATACAATATAGTGGGCAATAAGGCCATAAAAGTTCTAGGAGTTGAATGGCATCCTCATAATGATATGTTCAAATGCAATTTCAGTGATATAGATTATCAAAATGTCCCTACTAAAAGAATTATTTTGTCATATGTATCAACGCTTTTTGATCCACTAGGATGGATTGCACCTTTTGTAATTTTAACTAAAATTATTCTTCAGCAGCTGTGGAAATTACAATTATCATGGGATGATCCAGTACCAGAAATTATTAACCAAAAGTGGAAAATTTTGTGCCATGAAGTCAAACTCTTAAATTCCATATATATACTTAGAAAAGTCGTCTTGCCCAATTATTCGCGATGTGAACTTCATGGATTCTGCGACGCTTCAGAAAAGGGTTATTCCGCCGTTATTTATGTTAAAACTTGTAATAACTCGAGCGTTGATGTGAAGCTTTTAGCAGCAAAGACTCGAGTGGCACCCTTAAAGCCCATCACGATTCCAAGGCTCGAATTATGTTCTGCAGTATTACTGACACATTTAATACAAGCTGTTAAATCAGCATTACATATAAAACAAGATTTAGTGCGCGCATGGAGTGATTCAAAAATTGTGTTGTCATGGTTAACATCAGATCCTAAAAGATGGCAAGTATTTGTAGCCAATAGAGTTGCAGAAATTCAATCCTTATTACCAGCTGAAAATTGGAGCCATGTAGATGGAAAAGAAAATCCTGCTGATTGTGCATCTCGTGGATTATTTCCAGCAGAATTACTGTCTCATGAATTGTGGTGGAATGGACCACCATGGTTAAGAAACAGTGAGGTTCCAGTGAATAAACCTATTCCCATAAATGAAGAAGATTTACCAGAAGCACGGAAAACATCATCACTTGTAATTTCTGAAACTGCAAAGGAACTTGATATTATATCGAAAATATCCTCATTTCCAATGTTGCAACGCATATTTGCATGGATATTGAGATTCATCTCCAACTCTAAGGTAACACGTCCAGAAAGAAATACATCCTTTTTATCAAGCAAAGAAATTCAAGCCGCAACACGTTGCATTATTAGAATAGTTCAAGAGATGAACTTTAGTAAAGAAATACACTGTTTAGAAACCGGAAAAAGAATTACCTGGAAATAGCAGTCTCATTTGTTTGTGTCCTATTTTAGATGATGACAAAATATTGAGAGTCGGAGGGAGATTGAAAAATGCACAGCTGTCAGAGAATGAAAAACATCCAATCTTACTACCATCAAAGCATCATGTGACTAGATCATAATTCAACATTTTCACGAAAAATATTTGCATGCAGCTCCAGAACTTCTTCTTTCATTAATTAGGCAGAAATTTTGGATCATTGCTGCCAGATCTGCTATTCGTAAAATAGTGAGAACTTGTGTTACGTGTTGTAGATACAGAGCTCAATCAGCAAAACAAATAATGGCTGATCTTCCAGTATCCAGAGTAACACAATCACGACCATTTAATCGAGTTGGAACAGATTTCTCAGGACCATACATGATTAAATATCGTGCTGGACGTGGATCAAAATCATTTAAATCATATGTCTGTGTATTTGTCTGCTTCGTTATCAAAGCAGTCCATCTTGAAGTCGTAGAAGATCTTTCAACAAAGGCATTCTTAAGTGCATTAAAACGATTTATTGCAAGAATAGGAGAACCTCTTGAGATTTTTAGTGACTGTGGAAGCAACTTCAAAGGTGCAAAAAAGGAAATCAACAAGTATCTATTGCAGTGCAAGCAGAATGAAGAAATTCACAAATTTCTGTCGTCAGAGGAAATAACTTGGACATTTAACCCGCCTTCAGCTCCACACTTTGGTGGACTGTGGGAATCTGCAGTAAAATCAATGAAATCGCGCCTTAAGAAAACCGTTGGTGATACTGTGTTAACTTATCCCGAATTCCAAACCCTGGTTACGCAAGTTGAAGCTTGTCTCAACTCTAGACCATTGTGTCCTATATCATCTGACACAACAGACTTAACTGCTCTAACACCTGGCCATTTTCTAGTTGGAACTTCTCTGACTGCCATACCTGAACAAGATCTGAGTCACAGTACCTTAAATCACCTTGATAGTCATGTGAGACAGTTCATGCTACAGCAATTTTGGAAAAGATGGAGCCGAGAATACTTGTCTCAACTTCAGCAAAGAGCTAAATGGCAAAAATGCCACAAAGATTTGCAAGTTAATGACTTAGTTCTCATCAAAGATGACAACCTTTCACCGCTAAAATGGAAACTAGGAAGAATAATAACTGTTCATCCAGGTTCAGACAATAGAGTTCGAGTTGTCACGATTAAGACTAATAGTGGTATCATAAATCGACCAATAGTGAAACTCTGTCCCCTTCCTATAAAAAACTAAAAACTATGAACTATAAACTTTCTTTTTTCATTTTTTATATTTTGCATAAATTTTATTTGTGTTATTAATTGTTTTTTCATTATAGTAAAACTGTAAGAAGACCACTTAGCCACTTGTTGAAATCCTAAGGGATTTCAACGGGGGGCAGGATGTTTTGGTAAAAATCGTCTGCTTTCATTTATGTGAAAAAGCTCCAGTAAGAAATTGTATTATTCGTTACCATGGTAATTTATTCTTTTTATTTTATGTTTTTGGCAGCATTCTATGTTTTTGTTTTTAAGTTTGTGTTTATTCGAATGTAAAAAGATAATGGAATGTTGATAGCCGATCAATGGCTCGCATATTTCAGTGTGAAATAAAACGCATCTACAGTCCATATTTGTTGTGTTTAAGAACCAGCGTGTGTTATTTTTATTAGTGTAAAATCCGCTAAGACCAATTTTGGTATTACGAATACTTAAATGTTTCAACAATGAGATCACTAAATGTTACTAATTAAATATTCAGAGTAATATTTTTCAGAACACTTCATAACATGCAGATTTTTTATTTTATTTATTTTATTTTTTGGGTGGGCAGGGGACTTAAAAAAGTGATTTAGAATGAAACATACGACAAAACACGAGAAAAAAAAAATAATCGCGTTGAATACATGTTGAATAGCATTTTTCTTCATGGGCTAAAAGGTTTCAACTGGAGAAAAGGAAGAGAATGTATTTCTTTTTTTCCCTCATAAAAATTCTCGCAATATGTACTAAAAGCAATCTCTGGCCTTTTGCAGAAAGTCAGTTAGTGAGAGAATGAAGTAAGAGCAATTAAATTAAAATGCGTTTGGAAGTTATTAAAATTTTTTCCTCTAGAAAATTTTTCACACCTTGCATTTAACCTTATTCTAATTATTGATTGGTTAAAATGCGTACAGATAACAGAGTGAAAAAATGTCCAAGACGAGCCATCGGTTTAGTGCACTGACGTCTACCAACTGAGCCACTAGAAACGATACTCAGCCTGGCACTTTTCATTATCGTATGTTGCAAATACATGATATTGAGAAGTGTCAGGCTTGGTATCGTTCGATGTGGTTGACATAGGTTATTGAGGAATGGCAGGATGGGTATCTTTCCAAGTGGTTCAGTTGGAAGCATGCCGGTGCGTTATACCGGAGGCTCGGGTTTGAATCCCAGCTTGGGCATATTTTCACTTTGTTTGTTCTCCCTCTTTTGAACAAATAAAATTTTTAATAATATGTCTTTAAAAGTGTCCTTACATTTTTTCTCTTAAAATTAACTATTAAGAAAGGATTCTTGATATTTACAAAGAATAGCTCATTCCTTTGATCATGAGTAATACTGGAAAAAGTTTTGAAACTATCTATAGAAATTAACATATATTAAGAATGAATATTGCATCACAATCCTCCCTTATTTTAAATTGCAGAGTATGAAATTACTTAATATATCAAACAATCTATAGGCAGTCAAAAAAAATCTGTAAAGTTACTGAAATTTATCTAGAGAGCTGGATTCATATAATGTGTTTCTGTGCATGACGCTAGCTTGGGATTTAAGTTTTTTTTTTCCTTGATTATTAGCCGCATTTCACACTTCCGTAGAAAACTTCATGAGATAAATGGCATGAAAATACAAATCGAATATTGAACATTGCTTTAAACGTGTAAAATTACCACAGATATGAAGTGCATAACTAAATGAAAAAATGGTGACATTCGCTAAAGCAAAGGTTATCAGCTTCAAACTCCATAAAGCGTTTAGTACTGAACTGTGATTGATAAAACTTATCAGTTTTTTTCCTGTTTTTTACTAATGCATAAGTATGATTATTTATTGTTTTTTTTTTTTCATCTTTCATTAAATATAAATACACTGCTGGCCACACAAAATGCAGCACCCTGAAGGAAGCATACAAATTATGTGGAATTTACAGGATGCAAAAATGGCGATAAAATATGCACATCATTAGCATTGTAGAGCAGTCGCACATCATGGGCTACCATATCGCAATCCGCAAGCGCTATATAAGGGCATGACAGATTGGCAATTTTAAGTACGTAAATTTTTTTCGTGCGTTCTTTTAGCGTAAGCTGTTTACCAATACGTCTTTGAAGACATCGAACGTCATTTGACTAAGTTTTTGAATTCGACCGAGGAAGAATAGTAGCCTATAGGGATTGTAGTTTATACTTTATTGAAATTGGTCAACGTATTGGACGAAATCAAGCGACTATGATGCGGATCTGTAATCGCGAGATGCAGGAGGGAACAACGGACCAACGGGACAGATCGCACCCACGTCTTTTCACCACTGCCTGTGATGACAGGCGGTTTGTGCGAATAGTAGTGATGGGTAGCGCAGCCACACCATGAACAATAGCACAAGAGATTCAATCTGCTACGCATCATTCGGTGTCCATTCGTACCATTCGACACCATTTGCAGCACAATGGAATGTCCGCAAGGCGTCCATTGCTCCGTTTACCCTTGACAGCAAACTACAAGCATTTGCGCCGCCAACGATGCGAGGAACGTGAATATGGAAAACAAAACGGAATGACAATGTGTTTATTGACAAATTCCACTTCTGTCTGCAACATCACGAAAAAAATCTATTATCTCACATATCCGAAGTTGCTGCATGTGTGCGGAAAATGTCTAATATTTTTAGAACTGTACGCCAATCGTTCCACCGGCGCTGTAAAGCATGTGTCACAGTTGTTGGGAGCAATTTTGAATACTTATTGTATTCAAAATTGTTACATTACATTACATTTACATTATTATATGTATTATTATTTACTTGTAAACAACATTGTAAGTAAACATCTTTTTTATTCATGTATTTCATTTGATAAGTTTGCCAGATTTGTGTTTTTTTAAATAAAAAAATTTTGATCTCATACCAAAAATTTTCAAAGATGAATTTTATTGTTAAGTAATTATGAAATGTCAAGAAAAGAATAGCATAAAAATTTTCTGGTATGAATGAGAAATTTTGAAAATTAAAAAGGGGCCTAATTGCCCCCCACGGTGTTTTTATCTTAATGCGTCACTTGGTCTTATACATTCCTATACAATAAATTTTACTGTGTGCTCGACCTATCCTTAAAGTTTGTACCATGAGTTTAGAAACACCGTGTAGATGTAAAATTAAAACAGTTAAAAAATTTTCCGTAAAACAGCCCCAAAAATGACTCGGTATATCATTAAAAAATGCAACCTTAAAAAAATATGAAATAATAAATAAATCATGATTTTAAACCGAGAAAATTGCGAAGAAAACTATCATTGTCTGTCAAATTAAAAATGTCGAGAGCACTGAGGGCTAACTCGCCGATCCGGCCAAACCACTTTCTGCATGGACCGCTGCACACTTTTCTATGCGCGCAAGTATTGAGTCCTCTATTTTTCTTAATATTACAAGCATTTTTTGAAGCTTTTTCGCAAACTTTTAATTATTTTTGTTTATTTCTATGTGTTTTTGATATTTTGATGAGCAATATTTAACAAACGTTTCTTTATTTTTTGTTGGGGGAAACTAAAATGTCCTTTTTAACTAATATCAAATGGAAAAATTTCTATGAATTTAAGTAAAATCAATAGATTTTCAATAAACGAATACATATCAGTGAAAATTGTAGCAATTTCGTTTTAATTTTAAAAGAAAATTCAATTTGAAAATATCTACCCCATACTATACTATGGGAGGAAATCTATGTTTTGCCAAAGATTTTCGTCGGAAAATCTTTGGCATTGTGTTCATGGGCGGACCACTAGATTCAATGTAAAAAAATAGGGAGTTAGCTCTCCGCGTTTCTGTCGAGCTCAGTGGTTGAGAGACACCACCGTGTTGTTTTGTGATGCACTGACCCATACATGAATCTGAAGTTTAATGAAAATCCGTGCATCAGTTTTTGAGATAGAAGTACAGCAACAATCGTAAGAAATGCAGCCTAGTAGTGGTAAGTTTTGGGTGATATACACAAAAGCCTAATCAAGACCAATTTAAACAAAAGTCTAACTGAATCTGATGTTTTGGGAAATTACGTGCATTAGTTTTTGAGATAAATCTAACAGAAATTTGTATTACATACAGACGGAGTCACGGAGTAGCAGAGAGATTCACAGATACACATTTCCCTAAAAATAAACAAATTGTGTTTAAAACCTGTTAAACATATAAATCCTTCGAAAACCGGAATTGAAAATTTTCAAGAATCCCACACTTTTTTTTTTTAATGACAGAAAAATCTAAAAATACCAAAAACAGCATCATATTTAACAAATTTGGTTTTAATAAATTAATTCTTTCATACTTGTAATAATATGTGTCTATTTTGAAAATAAAAAATACATTCTCAAACAAATCAAGATATATAAAATAATTACATACCGTAATGCTTTCAGAAGATTGCTAGACTAATCTGGAAAATACTATGAAATATATTTAAAAAAAATTAAATTCAAATATTTATTCAAATTATATATGTAAATAAAATTGATAAAATTAATTTAATTAATCAAATATAAATATGTATTTAAAAAAATAAATGAAGCTAATACTGTAAATGAAAATCCATGAATAACGCAGTCTAATAGATTACTATATGATATTTTCTTGTTCATTATAAAGTTTTTAAAATTTTGCGAACAGTATTTAATAAAGCTTTTCGATGTAGTAAGATAAAATTTAATTAATATACTTATTATGAAAATGACTTGTACTTTTAATGTATAAAACTTTGCAAAAATGTTTTCAAGGCTGACAGTAATTAAACAGAAAATTAATTTTGGCGTTACAGTTAGAACAAATTTCTCTTTTTAATTTGCATGTAAATCAGTTCTAATTATATTCATGAATTAAAAGTTTTAAAAATAATTCTGACGATTTTTCAGATTAATTCATTAATGCTTCAGTATACTCATATTTTAAAAACAATATTAAATGAAATTTCCTTGTATAGATTTTGATTTAATTAGAAAAATCTTCTTGTGTTTACCAGATATTCAATTGAATTTAAGGCAATAAAGTTATTATTACAGATTTTTGAAAGTATATTCCAGATGTTGTAAAAATATAGTAGATGATTATTAAAAATTAACGCTAGCTTTTAGTTGTTGTTATTGCTCTATACTTTTATCACAAATGATAACTCGTCATTTCAGATTCATAATTAAATGATCATTGATTCTGAATAATATTTCAAACATTTATTATAAAAAAAGAAGAATTTGAGGTTTATTTAAATTTGTAGATTTATATTAGATTAGGTTGTTTTAATTTATCTGTATCAAAACTGATTTTGTATTTTTATTTTGGGAAAAAGATAATTTAGTTTAAAAAATAAAAAAAAACTATCTATGCGCAAAACACGTTTTACTGAAATAAATTAAAACTACCCTAGTAGCAAGCCAATATTGGTCCAACGTTGTGCCAATATTTCATTTATTGGAAATATGGAAAATAAAACGTCAATATTGCCCCAATATTAGAATGTTTACATTTTGCCCTTATTTAGCCAATATTTGCAGCCAATATAATGCCAGTATTGGGGATTCATTGGAAATATTGCATATAAAACGCCCATATTGTACAAATTTTGGCGTTACATTGGAAATATTTCCAATGAAATTCCGATATTTAACCAATATGTGCGTTTTATCGGCAATATTGTCAATGAAATCACAATATTGGCATTCTATTGTCTGCAAATATTGGCTAAATAAGGGCAAAATGTAAACACCCCAATACTGGAGCAATATTTCATGCCAAAATTGTGCCAATGTGCTAATATTGCTCTAAGATGTAGCCAATATTCTTCCAATATTGTTTGGCTACTGGGGTAGTCAGATATGGCCAGATCATTAACATCTTTCTATTTTATCCTGACGAGGTTCGCAGAAGCGATACGAAATGCTGATAATTTTATGTGTATTTTAAATATATTGTTTTGAAAAGTGTACAATTTAGCAATCTCTATTTATATTAGTACATATTTTTAGCTATTCTTTTAATAAAGGAATGAACTTCCTGAAATTCTATATAACAACATCAAAATATGTCACAATCATGGCAATTACCTTATAAACAATTTTAAATTTGAATTTTTATTTCGCTTTATGTAGCGATATTTTTAACAGCATAACATTCGACAAGATTTTATTGATTATAATTATTAAGCAACTTTTTCATATTTAAAACTGAGTGTTTCAAATATTATATGACAAAAGTTATTATACATAGATTTAAAAATGGATAAGAAACATTACGAAAATAATATTTTTATTTTCAGTGTTGAAAAGATTAATTTGCGAATTTGAATTATTGATAAATGCCAAAATAGCCCACATTGCTTTTCGGTTAAAGGTAAATTACACTAGTTTACACGGTTTTTATACCCCAGATGAAAGATGTTAATTTATTCTTTATTTAGACAGAGTTATCCAGAAAAAAAAATAAAATTCTGTCACGTCTGGTTTAAGAAATATTTATTTACTTAACTGGATTACTTAATTTTGGTATTAATATTAAAAAAAAATCTAAAAAATGGCTAGCTTTTGCCTTTTTTAAAAAACTTATTTGGGTTAGTTTCTCTTATAATGGACCAACAGTAATCCGCTAGCATGTTTTCATCCCAAAATCCCTGATGTTGTTCTTCAAAAACCTTTAAATCTTGGTGAAAACGTTCCCCTTTATCGTCGCACATACTTCCTAAGTTTTCAGGGAAAAAACTCAGATGCGAATGCAGGAAATGAATCTTTAATGATATGCTTACTCCCATCTGTTGAAACATTTTCAATAAATTGGCAACAATTTCTTTGTAATTTTTACTTTTTTTATTTCTCAAAAGTTCGTCTACAACCATTTTGAATGACTTCCAAGCAGATTTTTCATTAACAGATAAAAGGCTTTCAAACTGAGAATTTTTCATAATTTTACGGATCTGTGGGCCAACAAATATCCCTTCTTTCAGTTTTGCCTGTGTAATGTTTGTAAAGATTTTTTGTAAATACCGAAAAGCATCACTGTTTTTGTCAAGCGCCTTCACAAAGTTTTTCATGAGTCCCAATATGATGTGTAAAGTGGGGTAGAGTAATGTTATTTGGTTCTACCAATAGCTCGTGTTCAAAAAGTCCCGGGATATCAGTACAATAACAATATTCACCTTCTTTTTTGAAAAGCTCCGAGTAAACTTTGTTCTGTTTCTAGACAACGTAACTTTTGTGTTTGGTGTTAATAAGTTCCATTGTTTTAGACGAGAACCAAGAAGCTCTGCTTTAGATTTTGATAATTGTAAATTTCTTATAAGATTATTTAATTCGGTTTGGTTAATTAAATGTGGAGTTTTTTCTTTAAAAGACAACTCGTCAAAATTACTAAAAATCGATTTAAATTCAACATCACTTTCATTGTCATCTCCTAATATATTTACACTCAAATTACCGGGACAAACTGGATGTGGTAGATCTTTCGAGTGTAAAATGGGCTTCGTAACAGACGGAACTTCGGCATATATAATACTCGCCTTATTTTTTGTATATATCCCATTGTGATTGTCTTCGTAACGCAAATGTAACAATCATTTTCATGATTACAAGGTTATCGCCATAGCATTGATGAACCAAATGGAAGGTGTACGTTTTCTCCTGATGACCACTGGAGTAAAACGATTCTACAGCTTTCGCAAAACACATGAAGCACCCACTTTTTATCTTGGTTTGCATAAGGAAATCCAAAATAATGAAGATATGCATTTTTAATGAATCTACCATGGGTCATCTTTTTTTGGCAATATAAATTGTCCACAAACATAGCAAATTGATCAGAACTTTGTTTACACTTTCTACTCGACATTTTAATTCAATCCGAAACAAAATATTTGTTAGTTGAAGGGAACGACTGAACATTAAACTGTCGTCATCGCGTTGAGTAGTTAAAAAAACAATTGATTGCAGAAAAAAAAATGTGACGTGATAGAATATTTCTGCTTACATTTTGAAGTTTAAGGAAGTTAGACTGATATATTTATATACAATTGTTTCGAGGTATGTAAAAAAAGTTTAAATTTGTAAACTAGTGTTATTGAACGCTTTTGATATTGAAAGAAATTGTCTAATTTATGGCTTATCTAAAAAGAAATCTAAGCTGTTATTGACTGGATCACTAAAGCTATTCATTTCACATGATTAACCAACTGAACAGTAAGTTACTCGTTTCTAAACTTTGATAACATGCAACAATCTGGCACAACAATTAGACTGCTGACACAACCAATTTTTGTGAATTTATTTGAAATTTACAAACTGTAATTAATTTCTAAAACAGAAAGCGCATCTAATTATCTTGCAATTGAATTTACAAGTATATTTCAAAATAAAACGTTATATTTCAGTAATGTATTTTTATATTACATTATTCATTTATACTTAACAACATCTCTGATACACAACTCCAATCTCCATAATAAGCAGACTTACAAACAAAAGTTAGTTGCAGGAATATCCCTTTAAAATCATTTTTCTCTTTATATATACTAGCAGGGGTGACCGAGCTCAGCTCGGTCAAAATTAACTTTGTGTTCAACTCGATATAGTATTATTACTGTAAAACATGTTATTAATAATAGTATTATTTACAAAAACAATCAATAAGAAAACTATGTTTGTATGCACATGTTCATAAATTTTACTTAATTTTAAAATTTACAACGAAAGGACATCAATCCAAATCACTTTTTTAGCTCGACTCTGATTAATTTAACTATGCATCTCGAAGACATATTAAGAATGTATAAGAAATTTCTTCACTCTGAAAGACAATATTTTTTGCCAGATATAACCAAATTTGGACACATTCTTTCATTTGGCGCCAAATATGTGTTTTGGCTTCGTAACCTTAATGGTCGATTTTTCGGCCAAATTTCGCCAGTATTTGTCAAATATCGCCAACTTATTGGCTTTTGCCATAGTCTCATGATCCTGACCCTTATTACCCAAATGATCCACTAATCACATGTGATGAAACATGTGACTTATCTCAGTGTTCTTCAGGTAATCAAAAACAGTAGAGTATAAAATGAATCAAAATCGTTTAAGCCATTTCTTAAGTAAAATTATCTTGACAGCATTCAGCAATGAAGCGATATGACCCACTAATATAATTTTGTTTAATATGCAACTCAGCTCAATAGTCTTCTCGTGACAAAAGACGTTCTGTTGCAAAATTTAGGTAAAATTGACTGAGTCGTTGTTATACATAATTAGAATGACCCGAACCCATTAAGACCTAAAACGACCCACTAATTGAGTTGTTACGTGCATGTGTCCTATCTCAATGGTTTTCTTTTGCCCGAAAACGATATAATAGAAAATATACTCAAAATGGTGAGAACAATTTTCTAGATAAAATTAGCATGACCCACAAATGACCGTCATATCGAAATCTCTCGAAAATGTGACTTAGTTCATTAATTTTTGCGTGCCGAAAAACGTTAAATACAAAATTTAGATAAAATCGATTGAGCCAATTTTTAGGTATAAACAGTTTGACCTTGACCCATTTTGACCCAAACCGACACATTAATCGAGTTTTCTCAACCATCTGACCTAACCCAATGATTTTCTTGTGTCCGAAAACGATAGAATATAAAATTTAGTCAAATTTGCGCGAGACATTGTCTAGATAAAATTAGAATAACCCAAAAGTGACCCACTGATCGAAATTTCTCGAACATGTGACATAGCCCAATGATTTTCTCGTGCCAAAAACATGCTTTATACAAAATTTCGTTAAAATGAATTCACCCGTTCTTTAGATATAGCTTCACCATGACCCATCATGACCCACAAATGACCCTTATAATCGAAATCTCTTGAACATGTGACTTAGCCCATTAGTTTTCTCGTGTACAAATATTGTTACACTCAAAATTTCGTTAAACTCGATCCTGCTGTTCTTTAAATATAAATAACTTGACCCAGACCCTTTATGACCCAAAATGACCCATTAATCGAAATTTCTCGATCATGTCACCTAGTCCAATGATTTTCTCGTGCCAAAAAATGTTTTATACAAAATTTCGTTAAAATTGATCCACATGTTCTTTAGATATAGCTTGATATGACCCGTTATGACCCATCATGACCCATAAATGACTCTTATAATCGAAATCTCTCAAACATGTGAGATAGCCCATTAATTTTCTCGTGTCAAAAAACTTACATACAAAATTTCATTAAATTTGATACTGTCGTACTTTATATATAAATAGCTTGACCCAAACCTTTTATGACACAAAATGACCCAGTAATCGAAATTTCTCGAACTGAGACCTAACCCAATAGTTTTCTCTTGCCAAAGAAATGTTGTATACAAAATTTCGTTAAAATCGATCCACCTGTTCTTTAGCTATAGCTTGACCATGACCCATTATGACCGATCATGACCCACAAATGACTCTTATAATCAGAATCTCTCGATCGTGTGACTTAGCCCATTAGCTTTCTCGTGTCAAAAAACTATTACAGGCAAAATTTCGATGAAATTGATTCTGCGGTTCTTTAAATAGAAATGGCTTGACCCAGACACTTAATGACCCAATATGACCCATTAAAATTTTTTTTCGAACATCTAACCTAGCCGAATGTTTTTCTCGTGCCCGAAAACCATAGAATGCAATTTTTAGTCAAAATTGCGTGAGAAAATCTCTAGATAAAAATAGCATGACCCACAATGACCCCAAAAATGACCCACTAACCGAATTTTCTCGAACATGTTACCTAATCCAATGGTCTTGTAATCCAAAATGATAAAATATAAAATTTGGTCGAAATCGTTAGAGCCGTTTTTTAAGTAAAAATGGCTTGATCCACAATGACCCAAAAATGACCCACTAATCAAAATTTTTCGAACATGTGACCCAGCTCAATTGTTTTCTCGTGCCAAAAAACGATTGGATACAAAATTTCCTTAAAATCGATCCAGCCGTTCTCTAGATATAAATAGCTTGATCCTGACCCATTATGACCCAAAATGACCCAATAATCGAATTTTCTCGAACATGTGACCTAGCCCAATGGTCTTCTCGTGCCCGAAAATGGTAAAATCCAAATTTTTGCGAAAATCGTTAGAGCCGTTTATGAAATAAAATTTACCCACACAGACACACACACACACACACACAATTTTTGCTCGCATTATAGTATAAGATATATATATTAATTAAAATTTATTTAAAAACACCTATTGAATATTTTGTATTGAAAGAACTCTATAATACCTAAAGTCATACATTTCATTTTATATTTTTTTTCAATTTTTGAATAATAATCAAATATTTTAGTCCATTGATTTAATGTAAAGTAAAAACAAAATCTTTATGGATACTTCGAAATCCTTCATTACTTATAGAGTACCTTCATTGTGAATATATAGGTTAAGAATAATTTTATTAACACAGAAGATTTTTGACAAAACTAGATTTGGCAAAGATTAAAGCTACACCAAGCTATACCTTAAGGAGTTAAATTTTAAATGTATCAGATTTGGCTTTGAAATGAGAAGTCTTACATTTTTGCATTTCTATGTAGTATTTAATGTGTAATGAATTTGTCGTTGAAAGGGGGAAAATATTTCGTTAATGCATTATTTTTAGAGCGATTAACGGTGAGCAAATGCTAAAGATGAAAATTTTGGTATTCAAGAAATGTTTTTGTAACCTTTCTGAAGTGTGAAAATGATGCCTTTTGTGTGGTAAACACCAATAAATAAAATTCCGAAAGAAATAGTATGTTGCAGTAACACGTTGTGGAAATATTCGATGATTTGCTTCAAATTTTGTATACAGGTTCATTCTGATATTAGTTGTTTCCATGATAAGCTCTTGGGATTCAATCGATAAGTATGAAGTGGAGAATGGGGCTATACCCCCCCCCCCCCTTAATTCAGTTAAATGGGTTTTTCATACATGATTTTAAAAATTTTGCTTCAAATTCTGTATATCGGTTTATTCTAATAAGGATTTCATTACTACCTTAGGAAGTTCATTGGTAAAGACTAAAGACAGAATTTTCGAATTTAATTTCGCCCCCTTTCCTTTATTTTAGTTAAATGCGTTCTCCATGCAGTATTAACCAATTCGATTCGAATTTGGTTTACAGATGTATTCTGATTAAACACTCCCATAATTAATTTTTAATGTTCATTTGTTAAGTGTTTAGGGTGGCTTCCTCCTATTTTAGATAAATGGCTATATTATTCATAATTATAAATTTTACTTCGAATTTCATGTACAGATTTATTTTGGTAAGGCACGATTTTGATTACTTTTGGAGATTTTGTGACCTCATTCGAAAAGACACTGTTTGTGTGTATGTATAAATATATATGTATATACACTAAATCGCCATCTTTTCAAAAAAACATTGGTTGTGTATCCATATATACATATATATATATTCACTATATGGCCATCATTAGAAAAGACATTGTTTGCATATACTATATACATACCGGGTGTCCCAAAAATGACTGATGGATTTCAAAGTTCAATAACTTGCAAACGGTGACAGCTATGTAAAAAAAATTTGCAGGAGGTTATGTATAATGTCAGGAGTTTTTTTACCTTAATTTTTTTTAGTTCGCATCTCAAACAATAGTTGGCGCTGACGGCGGTTGAAGGCCAGGTGATCAGTGCCGAGTGAAGCGTCGACCTGGCCTTCAATTGACGTCAGCGTCACCTATTGTTTGAGATGCGAACTAAAATAAAAAAATTACGGTAAAAAAAACTCCTGACATTATACATAGCCCTCGTGCAAAAATTTTTTAAATAGCTGTCACCGTTTGCGAGTTGTTGAATTATAAAATCCCTCAGTCGTTTTTGGGACACCCGGTATGTATATACTATATGGCCAAAGCAGACTGATCACTTGCGATTTTAGACGTATGTTAATTATCTAGAAAATTATGATGAATGATCCTAAAACTTGAGGTGCGTAAACATTTCATGTATTTCCGCGAAGATTTGATTTTCACGAAATGCTACAATGGACCGTCGAAAAATTGAAAGAGGACGAATACATTTTGGATGATTGTTGAAAATCTGGACAAAGTATTTTACCCTAAAATTTGTCAAGTGTTTTTTTTTTTTTTTCAAATGTGATTAGTCCCATTCTTTTTTTCGATTATAAAGGTACTTCCTTCTAACAGTAACTTTATGCATATTTCTATTTCCAGTTTATGTGCTTAGTAAGTATATATAGAGTGCGAAACACCTCCATAAGGGACTCCATAATGGACAATTGAAATGATAAGTATAAACTACTTTTTTCCGGCAGTTCAATATCATTTATATTACATATATATATGTTAAATAACGCAGTCCCTAGCAATTGTTGGAGCTTTATGCATATATCTTTATTTAGTTTTAACATTCAGAATTAATTAATCAATTAATATTTTCTTTTGAATTAAACTATTTCCTCAATGTGCCATCTTCATGGCGTCACAACACATACCTCAACCACACTGTTAAAAATCTGCTGCATTTTGCTGCAACGCACTCCCCTGCTTGTATAGAAAACGGTTACTTGGCCTTGAAATGGCGCTTTCCCATTGGTTGGAATAGAAATATTATATACAAAAGGTGGAGGGCGTTGCAGCAAAATACAGCAGATTTTTAACAGTGCAGATACCACATACCTTCACTTTGCTTTATTCCCATCTGTAACCCCGACAAAACTTATGTGTCATAAAGTGCTTTATTCTATTAAACTATGTTCATTTTAACAATATTATCATATATACTGGTAGAGAAATTAAAATATTCATAAAAACAGTCACGAATTTTGACAAATTTATGCTCATATTTTGCTGAGTTCCAATTAAAAATATATTCTTTTCAGAAAATATAACAAACAACATTTTACACATCACGCAGTAATCATAATTATAAAGTAATAAAAGTTGCATAAAAAATGAGCAAGTTTTTAAAATAATACTCCACTGCGCATGCGTGAATGCAATCAAAATCTAATTGGAATAATGTGTTAGCTGCATTCATATATACATTGATTAGTGTCAATATAGCGTACTACCATATTTGGATACAGCCCCTCATAGTTTTGCTGCTTTTGGGGAAGAAGTGATTTTGACTTTATTCTAACGGCGGTAATTTTTAGAATTTTCAAGCTATGTTGTTGAGATTTTCACAAAACATTATATAAATTATTGTACGATTGCATTTATGCATGTTCAGTGAAACATTATGTAGTAAAGCTGCTCATTTTTAATACAATTTTAATTATTGCATTTTAATCTCCGATAGTAGCATATTTTGTACAATGTTGATTGTCATATCTTCGAGAAAGAACATTTTTTTACATTAAAACTGCAAATTATAAGCAGAAAACTTGCAAAATTTGAACATTTTTTATGAAAACATTAATTTATTTTTGAGTATACGTATTATCCATATGAAAATGAATACAGATAATTACAATTAATCACTAAGTCATAATCTACAGTTTCTATGCTTTTGCTACATTAGTTTTGAGAGGCTTATACAAAAGATATTCGTTTTTTTTTCAATTAGTTGACGGTTGGTTACGGGGATTTGGAAAAAATGATCTTTGTGGAAATATATGAATTATACTATTCAGTTTAGAAACTTGGAGTTTCAAGATAGATCCTCATTTTTTCCCTATATATATAAATAACAAAACGTTTAAAATCGAAAGTGACCCGTCACCGTTGATAATAAAGTGTATATATAGTAAACTTTTTTTGCGGGAAGTGAGCATTCAAAAGCGACACGGCTTAATGTAATATCTTCTATATCGAGAACTGGGAATCCGCCATCGATGGGACTTTCACCAAACGCTATTTAATTAATGTTCGTCACACGTTGATCTAGAATTATTTTTCTATTAAGAGACAGCGTAGTTTATAGCTCAGATTTTTGTTGTTTGAGTCGAATAAAATGACAATTTATTTAATAGGACCTTATTTTGTATCCCTTTTTTAGTACATGTTCTTTTTAAAATCAGATCCAGCCAGTGTAAGAGTTAAACGGCTCGATGGCCGATAAGAGCGTAGTCGAGTGGCGAGTACTATTTTAGCAAATCGTTGTAGAAAAAGTAGGTTTATGTCATGAAAAAACCGCGGATATTTCATTTTCCCATCCTAAACAATGGTTATTTCCACTAGAGGCACTAGAAAAGTGTTGTGTATTTTTAATTGTTTTGGATGATAACTCAGTTAATGAATGTCCCTTCTCTCGGCATTGGCTAAACTTCGGCCCACGGATCCCCGATACAATATAAAATTGCACTATTGTCATGAAAAATATTCTTAATGATTCTCACAATTTGAACTTTTAGAGTTACAGTGTGCTATGCGAGAAAAACAACTTACCAGTATAAATGAATTTTAATCCTTAAAGATAAATTAACCATATATCATTTTAAATGTTTGGATTTTAAAATTTAAGTTTTTATTTAAAACAAATGTTTTAAATTTTATGAAGGGGTTCAGCCTTAACGTTTCATGCATGGTATCTTGTTTATCAATTTTAGTTTTTATCGTTTTGCATTTTTATTGTCGATTCCTTTTTTTTCTTTCACGGAATTATTCTTTAAAATAAGAACACATATATCTCATGCACAATTCATATGCATAGCCCGTGAGCTCAATACCATATGTTTAACTGGGCTGGTTTTTTTTCTTTGTATGCTAATATTGTAAGAATTTTCCTTCACAAAATAAATCTAAAATATATGCTTAACATTATATTACTAACTTGTGTTACTTTCAATTACTAATTACATACTTAAAAAACCTATTATATATATATATTGTCAAGTGAGACGGAAAGAAACATACTTGAAGACGAGCAAAGGGGAAAAATGAAGTTAGTACTTTAAAATTTTTAGAACAAATTTATAAAACATGGATATATATATCAAGACAAAAAGTAAATGATAAAGATTAGTTGTCTGAATAATACGGAGGTATGCAACATCGCTCTATTTTATTATAATCTGAATACTTTATTTCTTCTTTACTATTTGCTTTCATGAAGCAGATAAGGCTTCATTATTGGGTATGAACGCCATAGGGCAAAAATGTAGCAGTGTGTTTGTTTTTCTGAAAAGTTGAGAATTTCCACATTAAGAGCCTTGAGCCTTAGAACTATCACAATATGTTATCCACGAATGCTGCTCAAATCTGCAGCCTTAATTCATATTTTCAGTCTTACTAAGATTTCTACAACCAGATTCTTACAGTGATGATGTATGCTCCTTTATTCGCTTTATCGTATAATTATTTGAAACATTATTTATTTAACTTTACATAGTTATTTTACACGAAATGATCTTCTATAGAAAAATATATTTGAAATAAGCTTAAAAATAAATTTCAAACTTATTTTTCAAAAAAAAAAAAAAAAAAAAAAAAAAAAACTTACATTTTCTATAATAAACGTTGTAAAACTTTATCCATGATTATTACAAATGATCTTTTACAAAGGACTAAAAGTTATATGTTTGCTTTAATATTCGATTTAAGAACCGAGAATTGTTAGGAACATTATAGACCTTTAGCTAGCAATTCACACTTAAAATAATTCCTTTGGTAGAAATGATAAACCTTGACTTTTATTCTCTTTGTTATCTGTTCAATGAAAAATAAAACACAGATGTGGTCTTGGGTATTTTTCATTCTTCTACTATCGTTTTTATGACAGAGAAGAATTACCTTTTTTGTATGAATTCTTTTGACATTGCTTTTGTATAACAATGAGAAATGAATTCGTAAATTAGTATATTTTATACTCTTTTTTCGAGATGTCTTGTTTTTTTAGCTGTTGCAAGATACATTAAAAAATGCATAATTAAGGTAATTAAATGTAACTCATAAAGAATGAATTTCAGGAACCATAAAGTTTAGACCTGATATTATATATCATTCGAAACCTGCAATGATCAGCTTTTTGATTTTATAATTCTAACCAATAGCGTAAAAATATACATTTACACTCATTTATAAAATAGTACTCATAATTGTTGTAGATTTTCTAAATTGTTCAGCACCAAGCAGCATATTCATGTAAAATTTCATGAATAGAGCGGGTTATTTCATAATTCTAACTACAGAGTTAGAATAATTTATAAAATATTAAACAAAACCAGACAACAAAACTTTTTGTAATAATAATAATATAATAAGAGTTGCATTAGGATAACTGTATATAATTGATAATTACGTCATACCGTCAGAAACAAATCAGATTTTCTAACAAATTAATGTATAATTTAAACCACATCATACTAATAACTGGTAAAATTTATATAAAAAATGAAAGAGAAAAAGCTCAATTAAACTTCTCTTTTAGGTGAAAAACAATAACATAGCGATTATAAACTTCAAATAACTATGTTATTTCTATGAACATCAAATAGAGAAGAGTATGTATATTGTGATAATTTAGAGTTTCAAAAAAGGAAATATAAGTTACATGTTAATATAATGTTAAACTTGTAGCAAGTCTCACTGGATTACATGACTATCGAATATCGCAAATGATCTCATTTGTTGGCCGCAGATGAATAAATAAATACTTGTTAGAAATTATAAATGTATCAATTTCATGAAACCCTATCAAACGTGTCTCCCATGGGACACAAATAATCCACTTACTAGTTTATTTTAAGCCTCGTATAATCTAATACTGTGCAGTCACAATTCAATAACTAGCGACATTAAAGAATAAAGAATAATTCTTTAAATAATGAAGTTGGTAATGACAAGAAAATTTTATCCCAAAAGCTCCCAGAATACTCAATTACTCTACGTTTTTTGTGACGTAATATTCTGTTCTAAGCTTTAGGTTTCACTGCAATATAAGCAATATTTTATAATTATATATACTTCTCTACATTTAATAAATTTTCAGTACATTTTAGAATGACTAATACTTTAAGGATTACATTCATATCTGTAATTAGATTTTTTTATATATAATGTTGAAATAATCATATTTTCTGAGCATTTAAAACAAGCTGCAGTGAAACCAATACTACAATTTTACCCATTTGCAAGACACTCGGAGGGCTATAACACACAAATAAAAAATATGTTTCTTTATATCAGTTATTACAATAAAAATTATATTTAGAATGCTCACGTCTGAATAAAATACATATAAAAAAACTCTTCCATAAGTTGAAACGTCATATTCACTTTAATATAATAAATAACATTTATAGTTTTTAAAGATCCAAGCATGATTATTCTGTAACTACTTGTAAGGATTAAAGCGTATAAGAGAAATATCGCAAGGGATTAACTATTCCACATATCTATCCAGTTCATATAAGGATACAGATATTAATATTCTATATAAAGAGCTTAAAATCATTGCATATGCTTTGCAATATTACATTTGTATGATCAAAGAGCCTTTGGATGTATTGACAACAAACAAGATAACTTGTAATGTTGTGTTATACAACAATATACTGCGTATATGGTTTAATATACTTGGGATTTTGGTGAATTTCTGTTTGAATAACCCTTCTCCACTCTCACCTTTTCTTCTCGTTTCCTTTTTCCCGGAATTCTACATCAACCACTTTATATTCTTCCATGTCTCCTTATTATTTGTCGCTTATTGGTTTCATCCTCGGATATATAATCCGTGTATTTCTTTCAAGTTACAAAAGTCTCCCCTGATTATGGCTATTAGTTAGCTGGAAGAGCTAGATTTTCTTAAATATTCTGGCAATAATGTTTTAACATCCTGAACAGTTTTAAAGGTTTTGAAGTTTTTATATAGTTTTACCTATTATTAAATAAATTTATTGTGAATTAAGTCACTTTTCACGACGTATGAGCTCATTCATAAAAGTTTATTATAAATTTACCATTTGTAAAGTCAATAAATTTAAAAGAGGAATGATTTTACAAAATAAACAAACAATTAAACAAAAAAAAACAAACACTTTACATAAAATTTAATAGATCATATACAGCATTATCATTGAAAAAATATATATAGTATATACATATTTTCCAAAGAATGATATTTGCAGAATACGTCTTTCTGAATACAATAAATTCGACGGTTATAAAATTTTATACGCAATTAACTGAAATATATTCCATTTCAATATCGGTCTTAAATTACTGGATTTTACAGCAATTACAGCGTTTCTAATCATATAAAGTAGAATTTATCTCAAAAATACTTTAAAATACTAATTAGGGACGTTAATAACTATGTGAATACGCAGCACTTATAGTGGTTGTTTATTATTTCTGTCCATTTGTCTGCCCGTCTGTCGTCCACATAAAACAGAGTAGAAACTTTGAAATTTAAAATATACTATTCTTTCTTAATTTCGGTGAGTGTATAGTTTAATTACAGGATCAATCAAAACTTTAAGTTACGAACAATGAGAAAAAGTAGTTTCAAGTGCATTTTAATGAAGTAACACTACTTCGAACATAATAAACCTGATATACATAAGCGAAGTATATACTAAAATATACACATCTGTATAATCAGTGTCGCAAAGAATGTTTGTTATTAATCTTCAGGACCACACAAATATATTCTATTACATAATAGTATAATTGGAAAAATTCTTTGGGGCGCGTTTCGTTATATTAAACTATTTCATATTTAATGAAATTGATATCCGTTGCTGAAATTTACTGCAGGTTACTTCTTGTACAATAGAAAGGTGATATTATTTATAGGAGCACACAAATGATTTCGCCTGCTATACTGTATCGGAAATACTGCATACTATTACATCAATATTTGGATATATTTAAAACATCATTATAGTATGAACGCACCTCATTTGCTAAGCTTGAAGTTCTATTTCTAGCTTGTTTTTTTTTAAGTATTATCGATAATAGCTATACATTTTTATAATATTACATTTTAACTGGGGTTTTTTCCGTCATAGTGAAGATAAAATGAATATTTCAAGCATTCTGTTTAAAATAATTATTTCATTTGTACAGAAGAAAAACTTAGGTAAGCTGCTTAACTGCTACTCACAATATTTTTCTTTTTCTGCTTAAGGAAGTATTCAAGTTTTTTTTTTTTATCAAATGATCTTTCTTCTGTTAATACAAAAAAAGATATAGATGTATTCAAATACGGAGAAGTATTAAGGTTTATTTCTTGCTGGAGAAAAGAAAAACATTTAATGAAGTCAATTTTGTTCGAAGAACAAATCTATCAAGAAAAAATAGTCATAAAAGTATTCTTCCGATTTGTTATATGTTTTCTGAAATATAAGTCTTTGGATTTTTGCAAAAAAATATAGTTTTTTTTAGGAACATATAGTTTTAGAAATAAAGGATACGTTAATTCTGCAATAATTTTAATGTACTTTGGGATCTTCAAAAAACATCCTTCAATGCCCTTCTAAATTTCACAACCCCAAATGATTTGGTAATTCGCTGTACTTTGAAAATATTACTATAATACTGAATGATATTATTATATACAGCGAATATCTTCTGTAATCGGAGTTCCATGATTCTGCGTTTGAATAGATCTTTTTTCTGTTATAGTTATCTCAAACAGAGCTGTGACAGGTGTTTTTCGAATTGATAAATAAGGTCAATTACACATTAGAAAATCAGCTTATATAAAATGGTTAGATTTAAAATTTCCTTCCATTTGTTTCTATGTAACGATTCATATGATAATATTTTTCTTATTATGTTCGAAGATAAAAACACTCAAATGCTTCAGAGTAACATTTAGAGTCAAAGTATTAATAAGCACTCAGTGTTAAAATTTGTTTTATGTGGTAAACAAAACGAATATAAGACAATTAGTGAACTGCATGAAAAACCCATTTGTTCCCATATAACAATTTATATGATAATATTTATCTTATTATGTTCGAAGATAAAAATACTCCGCTTCCTTCAGAATAACATTTCGAGTCAAAGTATTAATAAGCACTCTGTGTTACAACTTTTTGTATGTTGTAACAAAATTACTGAACTGCATGAAAAATCCTAAAACTCAAATTTAATAAATCAGTATTAGACGCATTATTTAGCACATTTTCTGACAAATATATACATAAGAATTTATATCTCTAAAAAATACAAATCACAGCAAAATTTCAAATAGAAATCACAGAAATTTGCAAAAAATCACTAAAATATCAAATAAGGTACCCTGGGGTAATAACGTCACGTTAAGGTTCTACCAATTTTCACGGCTCAGTTTTAGTTTGTATTTTTCAAACAAATATATGATTTGATACAGCAACTCATTGATTGTCTATATAAAGAAATAATTTAACAGATATGTATTCATAAAATGTAATGGCGTGATTTCTTAACCAATGCTATTTGGTGTTATTACCCACCTATATGTGTAATAACGCCATGCAAACAAAACTATGAAATAAGATGGAATAATTGCATGTAGATTGCCCGATTCTAAAAATACAAACTCTACAAACTTATAAATTGACAAATTGTATTCTAAGCTATTGAAAATGTTCAATTTTTCGTGAAAGAGTAAGAAAAAGAAAGGTGTGGTGTGGAGGGGGAGAGGATGAGGCAAAAGAATATCAGACCTTGAACATCTTTTTGCTTAAAAAGGACCGCTTAAATAGAATTATTAGAAACACTGCACAGTTTTAATTGTGTTTATATGAATCAGTATATAGGATGTAGCGCGGGCACTGTAGGCAATCAACCGGGGTATTACTGCCAAGGATTGGCGTTATTACCCCGTTATAGGTATTGCGCTGTACCTTTTAAATTACAAATTATCTCGAGAAGATATCTAAAATCTTCAACAACATTTTGAAAGTGCATGAAAGGACTAGAAAATTATGTAATTAACAAAGTGTTTCCGGATGAAAAAAATAGTCTTCACATCACAAAACGCATTTCGTAAATTTTAGATCAAGCGTTAATTTTAGTTGCTTGTAAAAACAATAAGACCTAAAAATGAAACAAATTAACTTGAAGCTGTTTTTTGCGATTTGTATGATTCAAAACCCTTCTGCGCAAAGCACATGGGTGTCATTTACCTGATTATTTCATAATTATGCAAAATATTAGCACTTGGCGTTATTACCCCGCCTGGCGTTATTACACCAGACCACCTTATTTAAAAATAGGCCAAAATTGACACATTAATCTAAAACATTAAATCAGTATTTTTTGCGTATGTTCAGAAATCTCTGAAAAATGCGAAAACTCTCTATCAGTCTCGAAAAACAATCGGAAAAATTTCAACACTTGCTACACGAAATCCGAATAAAATTTATTGAAAGAAGGGCAGAAGCTAAAGTTAGACTCCTAATTAAAAGATTAAAACCGCATTTCCTTGTAAAATAAACTACTTTGAAATAATGAAGAAAAGTAAGATTTCAAATTCTGATTCTACAAGTTGCATTTATGTAAAATAAACAATGTAATTGAAAATAGAGAAAAATTCTGCCTGAACTTTAATTTTTTAGACTAAATGCACATTTATATTCTTTGAAAACAAATTTACTAATGTGAAAACATTGCCAACAAGTGCAAAGCATCCATAAAAATTCACTAAATAAGTGTAAATTTAACTATAGTAGATAATTTAATCGAAAATAGTCCTCGAATGTAAAAAAAATGGCAAAAAATGCGAAAGAATGTTACAAATCGCACAAAAAATTACAGCGGATCACTCAGGAACACTGAAAGCCGTAAAAGGAAAGGACAAAGATTATTAAGGGTAAAAGTTGGTAATTTCGTAAATTCTCGTTACTAATGTTTAAAAATATCGCTATTTTGCATAAAAACATTATTTATCTCGTTAAAAAGCACTAAAAAGCGTGGTTTCTCTTATTTAAAAACTATGTAATATGCTGTATTAGTCGATTTTTTCATAAATTCAGAATGTATTTCAAAAAGTGCTGTCAAAGTTAGCATTTCAGCCGGATATTGCTTAAGATGATTCTGATGAAGCCAGCTATTACAGAAAGATGATATTAAAAATTCTACAAAAGAGGCCAAATAAATTTGCTAAACTGGGATTATCTCTAATCATATTTTACTTTTTGTTGTGGAACTGAGTACTTATATCAGAATCTACCAACGACTGTTGGCCAAGCCAACTGGGATTTTTAAAATTGTCTGGCTAATTATCGAAATTTATTATCCTTAAGTGCCTCAGAACATACTTTGGATTTCGATCATGGGTCATTCCATGTCAATTCAACCAATTTTTCCCCCATTTGTAACCCGACCGACAGGGATTTGAAACTTTGTGTGCACACTAATTCTATCATGAAATGATTCCATCACAAATGTTTCTTTCCCAGATGTGGTGGTACTCGATAACCCCTCACATATTTTTATTTTAATTCAATTGTATTTACTATTTTATTTCCTATCATCTCCTTTTTATTAATGTTCTCAATTTAAAATATTATTTCGATTTCGTTTCTTTTGATATCTTCCCCTGTAAATTTTTCTTCCTCACGTAGCTTATCGAGTGTTCTAAAACGGTAAAATCTTGTTTGAATTCATTCCTTCCGGTTTAAAAAGCTTCTAGAAATTTCTCGATCGTTCGATGGGTGGTTACTTCCGTTTAATCTGGCCCTCCCTTTGGCCTCTCAAATTAAATTCCACAAGTGACGTGATTTAAGCAGTTAAGTGCCTGGCCACCTTCTTTGGCTTTCCTTCTTTAGGTGTATTATCATTTTTTTCTTTGTTAAATTCATATTTCCCTATACCTGACACGTAACTTGGCCTCTTTTTCCTCGCTTTCCCCATCCTAACGTTGCCAACTTGGCGTATTCCGGGTTTGCGGTAACCCTTTATTTTTGCTCTCCCCTCTCTCTGCGCCGCGAGTTCAGTTGAGCGGATGCTGCACTGCAAGATCGAACGTAAGCCTCCGAATCGTCGTTATGCTGCGAGGATCAGTGCACCTCTGCCGCTGCGATCTAATCCGTTTGGCCATTTTCTATGCCGGCCACTCAAAATGTTCTCTTGGCTTTTTGAGAATCAATTAATCTTTTTCATATGTGCTTCGTCGTAGTTTTAAAAAAAGGGCTTTCTTCAATTTATTCAAGTTCTTCCTGTTATTTCCATATTGTTATTATCAGTGAAATCATCTTTTCCTCCGAAGATAATACAAAGAATATTCTTCTTACTTAAAATATCACAGCTTGTTCTTTTTCGATTCATGATAAATCGCTCATACGCATAAATATGATTATCTTTGCATAAACGGGATCCCCACTGGAAAGTATTGATTATCTCTTTGTGATTCAAGCGTATTCTTTATTGAGTTGATATTGTTTGATATTCTAAAAATAATTTGTTCTTCAGATCGTTAAAAAAATGATCGATCATATTGTCAAAGTGAATACATATAAATAAAGAAAAATTATGTGAAAAGTATCTTTACTCCTATATATTATCCTTGTGAAGCATTTGTACGAAATGAATAATTATATATTTACATAAATGTGCATGAAAGAGAATATATATTAAAAAATATAAAGTCATGACGTATTTTAGAAATAATTATAAATAAAAATTTTTGTTCTTCAATTTTTTCTTCATTTGATTTGTCCCAAGTTAATTTATTCGTCGTCTGGAATATTTCTTCATTTGCCAAGATTCCAGGTAACATTCTTCTTATTATTTTATATTTTTCTTTTACAATTTACTTTGATTTATTATTATCATAGTTAAAGAATTACTACTAAGAACTATAAAGGTTGCCTTTTGTCATGGTCTTTTATTACGGGTCTTTTGCTGGCACTCATCCAATGCAATGTATGTCTACCCACTAGTATGATCACTTGGCCTATTTTAGATGAAACAAAAAATAAGTGTTCTCATCTCTTCTTCTCCCAAACATAACAGTTCAATCTCCTTTGGTGCCGTGTTTCCTTGTGAACCAATATTTTTCTTCTGGCACCATGTACCTCTTTGAATCAATTAATATTCTTCAAGACATGACAATTATTAGATGATATTGTGTTTTCTTTATCTATATATATATTCAAAAAAAATAAAAATAAATTATATCTTCATTATCTGTTATTTATGCAGTGATCAATATTTTATATTTATCCTTTATTGATCGGAGTGTAATAAATGAATGCATAATATATTTTGATTTCATGCTGAAATAATATATTTTTTTGGAGCAGTAGATTCTATATAACATAATTTATTGATATATTTTTCTTGTCATGATATAATTTATAACTAATATCATATAATATTTAACGAAGGTGCTGGTAAAAATAATTGATTATTTTAATATAAATTATTCTCTTGTCATAAATATAAGAACATATGTTTTGAGGGATATGATATATATATATACATAAAATTTTTTGGGCCATGTTCTTTTGATCTGATGCTAAGAAAGATATGTTGGTATTTTTCTTCTCTTCATCATATATTTATTCTTCTTCTTAGCGTATAAAAATGATGTATAACGTAAATGAAATTTGTCAAAATTTTAAATAATGGGTCAATTTATATATTATTTATTATGTGACCAGTCTATAACCAAATTTAACCTGTCATTTATTGAGCTCTTATTTTAATTATCTCATCATGCCACCCAAGTCAAAATTAAATATTGCAATACAGCCGTTCGACGGCAACCCACAGACTGTAGAATTCTTCTTTGATCAATTATCTGATATACAAGAGTTAAATAATTTTTCTGATAAAGAACCATTTGTTCTCTTCAAATCAAAACTTGAGGGTAGCGCCTTACTCTTCTTTCTTGAAACACAGTCTCAGTTCAAGAACTATAATTTCCATGACATTCGGAAAGCTTTTATAGACTATTTCTTACCCTCAAAAAAGGCTGTTTCTCTCAAATCCTTGCAAAATTTAAAGTTAGATTCAAACGAATCAGTCAAAAATTTTGCATTTCGTCTGGACAAACAACTTCGACTTGCATACCCTAAATTGGATCCTCCTGCTCTCAATTCATTAAACTTCACTCATTTTCTTGAGGCTTTGCCCAAACAAATTAAACGAAAGATTTTAGAAGAAAATATTTCATCTTTTGATTTAGCTCTTGAACGAGCAAATTTTCTTCAACATATATACGACTCCCCCCCTAAAAATTCTTACGAGAATTATAATCAAGCCTATTGTTTGGATACTGAAAAAGTCCATGATAATTCTATTGCTTCTAGTAATGTGCTCCATAAGACTCCTATAAAGCATACGAAGGATAAAATTTATGTCAATTCTCAAACTACCTTCTCACCTTCGCAAACTCAAAAAGAAAATTCTCATGCTTCTCGTAATTTTAAAAGAAAAGCTAGAACATATTCTCCTTCTCCAAATAGACAAGAGGCTACAGATAAATATAAAAATAATTTTCGTCAACATAGATCATTTCGAAAACGTCCTTATTATCAACCCACCTTCGACAAATTTTCTCACAAAAAAAACTCTACATCCTTTTATCATAAACGAGATGTTGTGCAATGTGCGTTTTGTGGAAAATTCAATCATCGTATGGACACATGCTACAAATTTAAGAATATTATCAATGCTTCTAATCAAAACTCTTCATCTCAATTTTCGTCTAATCCTCACAGAAGGAAAAACTACACCTCTTCTTCTGAAAATAAAAACAATGTCTATCATTTAAACAAATCTAGGGGAGACCGGTTCTACTGACCGCCTGCTCTCCCATAATTTTCATTCAGGGTCATTACATTTTAATGACAAAAACAAACATCAATTTAACAAAAGCTCTTCAATCACTTTAGTATCATCCACAGCTGTCCAAACTTCCCCTATAACACCTAAATTTAACAAATCTTCATGTTCCTATAATTCTTTGACGTCCAAACAAAATTTTGAAATTGATGGTGATGTACAAGAAAGACATGTCATATGCAGCTCCTTTAATAACTCGTATGTTCTTCCATGCATCCTGATAAATATACAACATAATGAAATCTCAACGTTAATTGATACTGGATCAAGTTTGTCCTTTTT
The DNA here is from genome assembly GCA_964019185.1 of Maratus speculifer. NCBI lineage: Eukaryota > Metazoa > Arthropoda > Arachnida > Araneae > Salticidae > Maratus > Maratus speculifer. Next base: position 109,539,843 of record OZ025298.1, on the reverse strand, counting down.
GGATCAAGAATGCTTTAATAGCATTAAATCCAGGCTTCACTACAAATTCTTATCCAGAAATGTGTCTGTGTCTACTATAAATTCTAAAGTTTTTTTCAAAGGATGCATAGAGATTGCATTTAAAATCGACAAATTCTTTTTTCATCATGTCTTTTACCTTACAAAGATACAAAATGTCCATTTTCAAGCCGTACTTGGATTTGAGTTCATCAATAAACATTCTGTAACCATATCACCAACATTTAAATCTATCTTGATTAAGGATAAACATATCCCTTTTCACAGTTATAACGAATCTCCCACTTGTTATTTCATGAATTCTGAATATACTTATGATAATTCAAATGTGCCATATTCTTTAGATGTACACAAGATGCCTTGTTATGAAGATTCTATATCAAATAATCTAAGTAATGGTACTTATACTGATGATGTATATGCAAATTATGGTGACAGAAATTTACAATTAGTCAACAATTATACAACCTATCCTTACAATTGTAATTTTCAAAATAATGGTTTATTTACAAATAATGTTGCTAACACTCTTATGAATTTTCATAATCCTTATATTGATGGTAATTTTACTTATTTTTCTAACTATTTTCCAACTGATTACTGTAATGTTGTGAACTATTTATCTACTAATGATATTATACCTGACAAAAATTTTATATCTGAAAGTACTAATGATGTTAGTTATGTTGATGAAAAGCAAACTCATTTAAATATTGGTAATAAAATTTTGGTGAATTCCAACATGGTACAATTACTCAATAGAGAATTAATCCCTCCTAATTCCTTTGTTTATTTACATGTTAAGTACTTGAATCCTCCATCTGAATATTTTATTTTCAAACCTACTTTAAAAAATAAAGATCTTGTGTTACATGAATCACTGCATTCCAGCTCTTCAATTCAAAATAATTTATTTTTGGTTGTATGTCAGAATATATCAAAGCTGGACATTCATTTAAATAAAAACTCAATTATTGGCGAGTGTATCAATGTAGATGAGAAAGACATTGAGGAATACTCTTTTGATTTAGACTTTGAAGACGAATATTGCAATTTAATTTTACCATCTGAAGAGATTAAGAGAAAACGTATCCAAGAACTGTCTCCAAATGACTTTGATCTAAAACACTTACCTCCTTATGAAAAAGAATCTTTAACAAAATTATTGTGCAGTAAAGCTTTAGCTTTTTCCAAATCTCTTGACACTTTAGGCCATACCGACCTGGTTAATCCTCAATTTACAATGATAAATTCTCATCCAGTCAAAACCCTATCTTTTCCTGTGCCACAGGCACTCGAGCAAGAAGCTCTTGACCAAATTAATCTAATGTTAAATGCTGGTATTATTGAAAGATCAAATTCATCTTAGGCGTGTCCCATGCTCCTTGTTAAAAAGAAGAGAACTGATATGTCGAAGCCTCAAAAATATCGTTTGGCTCTAGATTTATGATTGTTAAATTCTATTATCATCCCATCTTCATATCCTCTTCCTAGAATTCAAAATCTATTGGTGCAATTATCAAAATTTAAGTATTATACGACTCTTGACTTGCCCTCTGCATACTGGTAGATCGCTGTACCGAAAGAAATGCAAGATAAGCTCAGTTTTACTACTCCATGGGGAATTTTTACCTACCTGCGTCTCGTGTTTGGCTTGAAGACAGCTGCAAGCACTTTTCAACAATTAATTGATTCAGTTATTCAATTATCTCAAATTGATTCGTGTTATGCATACCAAGACGACATTGTAGTTGGCGCTAATTCATTTTAAGAAATGACCATGAAGCTCACAAAGCTCTTAGACACTCTTATTGCTAACAACATTACCCTGTCTCCTGAAAAATGTTCCTTTATGCAAACTAGTATTAACTTTTTAGGATTCCAACTCACAGATCATAAAATTCTTCCTATTACAAGCAACATTTTAAAAATTACTTCATTTCCAACGCCTAAAACCAAGAGGCAAACGAAAAGTTTTTTAGGTTTATGTTCATTTTATAGGTCAATTATACCTAATTTTGCAAAACTGATTACTCCTCTCATCGAAGTCACTAAACCTAAAAATAAATTTTCTTGGAAATCTGAACAAGAAAATGCATTTAAAAAATTACAAGACATATTCTTTCAAAAACCTATGCTCAATCTCCCAAACTGGAATGAAACCTTTTATGTTAATACAGATGCATCAAAGACAGCAATATCAGCTGTTCTTATGCAGAAATTTGATGGTGAACTTAGACCCATCTCCTATTATTCCAAAACTTTATCTCAGTCTGAAAGACAGTACCCTGCCATCAAATTGGAACTTTATGCCATTTACAAAGGCATAACGGCTTTTAAATACTATATTTTTGGTCGACCCTTTATTCTATTATCCGACGCCAAACCTCTTAATAATTATAAAAAAGCTACATCACCAGCCGATATTACTACTCGGTGGATGTTAGAACTGTCAGAATACTCGTACACATTCCAACATGTACCAGGCAAAGAAAATGTGTTAGCAGATTTTCTGAGTAGAACACCTCACATTCCTACTGAAAATCTCCATAATAATCCAGATCTTATTTCTTCACAAGAACCACTACCGATTGTTGATAATCAGAAAGATTTACATAATGAAATTCCTCACTTTCCATGTGGTCTAGTTGACAAAATGCACCACACATGTCATCTTCAAAGTGACTCTTCAACTCCAAATAATGATAATAATCAAGATCCATTATTAGAAATTCTTGATCACACCATCTTCTCTGAACAACAAAAAGACCCAAAAATGAAAAAAAATTTTGAAGATCTTAAAAGTAACAAAAAATCTAAAAGTTTAAATGGTTACTATATTAATCCAAATAATGACTTACTTTGCTACAATGGACATTTTTCTTCAGAAGATAGTGAGCTACATAAAGCTGTTTTACCTTTGTCACTTAGAGCAAAAGCCTTAAGAATTGCTCATGTTACTCATACTGGAATTCATAAAACTATTGTTAATTTAAAGAAAAGATTTACCTGGAAAACCCTTGTTTCTGATACCATTAATTATGTCAACTCTTGTGAAATTTGTTTAGTAAACAAAAATCATAAAAAAAATACTGCTCCATACTTATCAGCACCATTTCCGACAGCTCCCAATCAAAAAGTTTCTATGGATTTACTCGGCCCATTGCGAAATCGCCAATATGTGATGACGGTCATCGATCATTTTTCTCGTCATTTAGAATTATATGCCTTGAATAACATTAGCGCTGAGTCTGTTACAAAAGCTCTATTACATTACATTTCTACTCATGGAAAACCTGAATTAACTCTCACTGATCATGGCTCTCAGTTCACTAGTGATATGTTTTCATATTTTAACAAAAAACTTGGAATAAAGTTGGAACAAAGTTCGGTAGCCCATCCCCAAGCTAATGGATTAAGTGAGCGATGTAATTCTCAAATAAAATCGTATGTGAATACAATGGCTTCCCAAGGATGTGATGTACCAACTGCTCTAAAAATTCACCAATCCATATATAATGCTACACCTCATCCAGCTACAAAATTCACTCCAAATCTTCTTCATTTTGGAAGAGAGATAAATGACATTTATGCTAATTACAAAACTCAGGCTTCCTGGAAAATTCTCAATACTGCCTATGAAATTCATAAATTAATGGATGTTATTCAGAAAATATACTATCAAGCTTACAAGAATAACGAATCTTCTAGACAAAAAGTGTACCAAAAATCGAGAGAAAAATTAAAATTTGCCAACATCAATGTTAATGACATTGTTTACGTAAAATTTCCCACTGTGTTTAACAAAAAAGTACAAGGCCCATACGTGGTGATGAAAATAATTTCTCCTGTACTTATTCAAATTCAAGATTCCAATAATAGTCACGCTTCACCAATGTTGATTCACACTAACAGAATCTTGAAACTTCAAAAGAGAAATGAAGCATTACAATATCCTTCAGTTTCTTCTAAAAATGCATCACATGATCAAACAGCTGTTGATAATGCATCTTCTACTCCTGTGAGACAACACTCTCCTACTCAAGTTTCTAATCATGATGCTGCTTGTAACACATCTCCTCAAATTCTTTCTTCTTCTAAGTGTCAACAAACATCTTCATATTCGTGTAAATCGGTACAGTCACATGCTCTTCCTGATAGCACTCACAATGATGTTAGAAACAAGTCTACTCAATATAAAAATTATGATCTTCGCCCTCGCACTCATAAAATGTATAAAAAATGAACTAATCTTCTTTTCTTTTTTCAGGATGACTCTTGATTTGTAACATATTCAGTCAGTACTAGTTCGACTGATATTCGAGTATGAAGAATGACTGTATAATTTTTATTTTCTTCCTCCAAGCTGCAGGCAGCTGTTATTTTTTTTTCTCTTCTTTATTTAAGTCATCTTCTCCTTGAGGCAATACAATTGTCATCCTCAAAAAGTATGTAATGTTTTAATATTTTTACTATTCACTGTATTCATTTCTAAACCATAATTATTGTAATAAGTATATGTACTATCAAATATGCCATATACTACTACTTTTAGCCTTACAAAGTCTTTAATTGCAATAGTTGGTGCTAAATTGAGAAAGAATTTGTCTTTTTATATAGTTGTTGAAATATTGTGTCATTATTTAAAATTATTCTTGACAAATGTTTATTCTACTAAGAAAAGTGAATTGTAATTGATGTAAGGTAAACATGAGTACTCATGAAATCATTTTCCCTATTGTGACTTATATAATAATTTCTCTTTACAATGCATGCATGCTCTAACATTTAACCTCTTTTAACATAAAAAAAAATGAAAATGCATGATAAACTTATGCATACTAATACTTCTACTCTTATTGTTGACCTATAGAATGAATGACTCACAATAAGTATTTTTTGTATGCTTCTGAGAATTTGAAAGTTCTTAAAGATGTAAACAAAAAAAAAAAAAAAAAAAAAAAAAAAAAACAGGATTTTTGTTATCTTATAATCATACTTTGGATCCAAAGATATTGGTTGAGTCATTATACATTATATAAAACAAATACTTGATACATGACAAAAAAAAATGATCACTTGTTATTTAAAAGGTTTGAATATGCCAATTAAACATATTCAAAATATCTTATATAAATTTTTTACATAATAGATTTTTGATTGTAAGTTGACATTATCAAAGTCATATGCTAGATTGATATATTCATATAAGTTCCTTTTATCAGAGTATAAATATCCTCTGTTTAAACTTTTTACTTTGAATATAGTATTAAAAAGTATTTATGAAATTATTTTGAATGTATGTTGAAATTGTTCAAGAATATTCTTTTATGAGAATATAAACATTTTCTCTTTGAAACTTATTGTATTCATTTTGAAGGTATTTTTTATTGGAAAATAACATTGTCCTTTTCTACGAATTTACATATGCCTTTTTAGAACTTGTTATATTTTTCTTTGAAACTGTTGTTATTGAATGATACTAAAATTATTCAGTTAAGATTAGTTAAAAGCTTAAAAAGGTACTATGTGTTGATATATGTACATTTTTATGAGAGCCTAAATACTCTCTTGACCATTTGTATATATTCTTTTCTTTTTCAATTTTTCAATTTATAAATTCATTCAATTTATCATGTGTAATTTGAAATCATCCACTTGATATACACTTATAGTATGGTTCATGTTGATGTCAACTGAAAAATATATACATACATGTTGTTGTTTTATACTCAAATATTTTTTACATATGCTGAAGTATTTAATTATCATATTGCAGTTGCACAGCTTAACAAGAGACTGCTAATAGTTAAAGACTGTTATTTCTGCAAATATATATATATAGACTTTAACAATTTTTGATACATGATAGCTACCTCTGGAAGAAACTTACCTTTTGTATACCTTCTATTCTAATATTTGCTATTTTTTTTGTATGAACATAAGGACTACTACTATGATAGTAATTGTTTTTATTATTTAATATCATGTAAAACAATTATTTGTATTCATATAACTATTTCTAGTGCATTTATTTTGTGTAATTATTTTATATCTTTGTACATGTTTTAGAAAATATTGTCTCGATGAAAAAATTATTGAATTTTTGTCATCTCTCCAATATTTTCTTTTGGGGAGGCTCGGTTAGATATGTGGTGGTTACTCGATAACCCCTCACATATTTTTATTTTAATTCAATTGTATTAACTATTTTATTTCCTATCATCTCCTTTTTATTAATGTTCTCAATTTAAAATATTATTTCGATTTCGTTTCTTTTGATATCTTCCCCTATAAATTTTTCTTCCTCACGTAGCTTATCGAGTGTTCTAAAACGGTAAAATCGTGTTTGAATTCATTCCTTCCGGTTTAAAAAGCTTCTAGAAATTTCTCGATCGTTCGATGGGTGGTTACTTCCGTTTAATCTGGCCCTCCCTTTGGCCTATCAAATTAAATTCCACAAGTGACGTGATTTAAGCAGTTAAGTGCCTGGCCACCTTCTTTGGCTTTCCTTCTTTAGGTGTATTATCATTTTTTTCTTTATTAAATTCATATTTCTCTATACCTGACACGTAACTTGACCTCTTTTTCCTCGCTTTCCCCATTCTAACGTTGCCAACTTGGCGTATTCCGGGTTTGCGGTAACCCTTTATTTTTGCTCTCCCCTCTCTCTGCGCCGCGAGTTCAGTTGAGCGGATGCTGCACTGCAAGATGGAACGTAAGCCTCCGAATCGTCGTTATGCTGCGAGGATCAGTGCACCTCTGCCGCTGCGATCTAATCCGTTTGGCCATTTTCTATGCCGGCCACTCAAAATGTTCTTGGCTTTTTGAGAATCAATTAATCTTTTTCATATGTGCTTCGTCGTAGTTTAAAAAAAAAGGGCTCTCTTCAATTTATTCAAGTTCTTCCAGTTATTTCCATATTGTTATTATCAGTGAAATCATCTTTTCCTCCGAAGATAATACAAAGAATATTCTTCTTACTTAAAATATCACAGCTTGTTCTTTTTCGATTCATGATAAATTGCTCATACGCATAAATATGATTATCTTTGCATAAACGGGATCCCCACTGGAAAGTATTGATTATCTCTTTGTGATTCAAGCGTATTCTTTATTGAGTTGATATTGTTTGATATTCTAAAAATAATTTATTCTTCAGATCGTTAAAAAAATGATCGATCATATTGTCAAAGTGAATACATATAAATAAAGAAAAATTATGTGAAAAGTATATTTACTCCTATATATTATCCTTGTGAAGCATTTGTACGAAATGAATAATTATATATTTACATAAATGTGCATGAAAGAGAATATATATTAAAAAATATAAAGTCATGACGTATTTCACAAATAATTATAAATAAAAATTTTTGTTCTTCAATTTTTTCTTCATTTGATTTGTCCCAAGTTAATTTATTCGTCGTCTGGAATATTTCTTCATTTGCCAAGATTCCAGGTAACATTCTTCTTATTATTTTATATTTTTCTTTTACAATTTACTTTGAGTTATTATTATCATAGTTAAAGAATTACTACTAAGAACTATAAAGGTTGCCTTTTGTCATGTTCTTTTATTACGGGTCTTTTGCTGGCACTCATCCAATGCAATGTATGTCTACCCACTAGTATGATCACTTGGCCTATTTTAGATGAAACAAAAAATAAGTGTTCTCATCTCTTCTTCTCCCAAACATAACACCAGACTTCATAGTTTGTGAGATATGGGGGGTCCAATTCTTGGGTTTTTCTCAAATCGCACATTTCTGAGTCTATATTTTGAGATTCCAGCTCCATCTTCAAAAAATTGTTTCTCTGGATCTAAATCATGACTCATCCTAAAAATATCACTATAAAAAGATACAAAGATGCAGATTTTAATAAAAAATATTTAAAAAATTTACTTGTACTATTTAGGATAAAAAAGTCAGCCAAAGTTGAGAGTTATGGTTATTTTTCCAAATTTTTATGAATTCGCGAAAAAGGCTGTACACAAAAAGGCAAATTAAATTTCCAATTTGTTTTTGTTTTAAATAAAAGTTTACACTTTGGGCTTTTTATCTATGAAATAAAAATGATGTGTTTCGCATAGCTTATGCAAAAATTTTGGGTACTTTCCAATTAGCCGGATAAGTGATTTATTTTTTTATATCACATATGCACACAAAAAAGCAAATGAAATTTCCCATTTCTTTTTGTTTTAAATAAAATTTTACACTTTGGGCTTTCTATCTGTGAAATTAAAATGATGTCTTTCGCATGGCTTACTTTTAATTATTTCTACATACTAAAAAAAAAAAAAAAAAAAAAAAAAAAAAAAAAAAAAAAAAAACGAAAACATGTTATTTATATCCTTATTACATTACTTTTATACAGATAGTACATTTTGACTGATAAAGTAATAGCAATGGAGATTTTAAAAATAATATAACAAATAAGACAAAATTATATACTTTGCTTTTATTGTTAATAAAAACATTTTTAAAGATTCTGCGAGATTATGTATGAAAAAAATAATATTTTGAATCGTTCTAAATAATTATTAAATAGTCAGTACTTACTTACTAATGTGGATTTTCAATATTTACCTTCTTTACTAAGTCATTATGATTAGTTGTCCAAGATGCTAAAAAGTTTAGGTACATATGAGTTAATGTTGAACCATATTTCGATTTTACTATGTTCATAATAAAAAAAGATTTGTCCCCAAACATATGTTGTTTCAAGCTTTCAATAATATCTAATGCCAAAAATGCTTAGTTCGAAAATTAAATTTGGACAGTTAACAAGAAACATTTTTATTTACATTTGCGCCTATTATTATTATTATTATTATTATTTATTTATTTTTTCGATACGTTTTCACGTACCACTCTCAAAACTCCGTTGCGCCACTCGGTGGTACGCGTTCGCTGGTTTGCTATCTCTGGAATCAACAAATTGTCTGAACGCTTTTTAACTATTTGGAAAATAGTTCTTTCCCTCGGTAGAGAAGGGAGAAATCTGAAGTATATCTGAATATTTTTATTGGTTGAATTCCGCAACTTTTTATCGGTCTGTGATTGTTGCCAAAATGACAAAAAATAATAAAAAAACTTTTAAGAAAATAATAATTTGAAAACAAATTGTGATAAAAATTTCAAAAAAAATTTATTTAAAAGAGCATTTTATTTCTCTATGCAAGGGTGTAAAAATTTAAAATGTGAGATGTTTAGAAGTTTAAAAATTTGCAATTCCGAAAACTGAAAAACTGAAATTTCCTTTAAAATTTGTTTATGATGGGTCCAGGAATATTATTGTTTAATCCATATCGTACTTAATATGAGGCGTTCAGAAGTTAGTCTGATTAACTTCATCAACTAAAAATATATATTTCAAACAGTTAAAGTTGTATAGCTATAAACTAGTGTTTTTTATAATTGATCTAGGAATATTAATGTTTAATGCATAACATATGACTCATTATATAATATATGACTCGTTATGATCATCCTAAAAATGATATTTATTATTAATTTAAATATAGGATTTATTTATTAGTTTTGAAAATTTAAGTCCTTGAAAATATCATTTACAAATAGTCGTTGTAATGTGCTAAATTACAATTTTGATCTTCATCTTAAGATTTTTTAATTGAGTATTTATATTAGATTATTTTTAAAACACGATTATTCAATCGGTAAATTAATTATAACAGAATAATATATTCCATGTTTCAATATTACCCTCGAATTATTCTGTTGTGCTGATCCAGAGTATCAGACCAGATAAAGTAATCGTTGAGGTTAATTGGGTGAAATAGTCCTCCAGTGTTCGTGCCCGGGATAGCTCAGTTGGTAGAGCATTGGCGGCTTCAGCCAATGCATCCCTGGTTCGAATCTTGGCCCGGATGTTTTCTCCCAGCATTGAAAAATGGAATAAATTACTCTGTTATGAGTGTTTATAGTCCAAGATCCGACCACACAAAACCCTATGTCATCGAGCACAAGAATTTTCTGAACTACTTATAACGGAGGAATTTTAATATGCATGACTGCCGGAAGCGAAGTGGTGCATTAGCCAAAAACTGATACCACTAGTGGTTGATTCATAGGTTTAGCATTGTATTTGCCGTACAATAAGAAGTATGAAAACAGGGAAAACTGAATGCCGGAAAACACAATGCTAATTATCAACCAATAGTGGTATTTATTTTATGCACCACTTCGCTTCCGGCAGATATGGTTCATTAGACTTCTCTTTTACTACACTTTCCTAAAATAAAGGATTTTTTCTTGTGCTCGATGACTTAGGGTTTTGTGCTGTCGGATCTTGGGCTATTAGTTAAATTAATGCAATTTGTAACAATGCACCACATGTTCTAAAAATATATCTTTCGATCAATTTATTGGGTTGGGTAGAGAGCGATCGTACGCCTATGTCTAATTAAAACTCTAAAAATACAATATTTTTATCAGCTAAGTTTAGCAATTCGAGTATGGAAATTTTCTGCTAGGATGTATTCCCTTTCTCTGACAATGTTGCCGTGTTTTTGACACGATCTAAAAAAATATGACTCATTCAGAAAAAAGTAATTGTATTTTGTTCTTTCTTTTTAACTTTGGAAAACTGGAAATACATTCACAAAATCTAAACTTTTTAAAGACCCCACACTAATCACTCAAAAACATCTGAATGAGGCTAAGTTTATGGGAGTGTTCTTTTCAAATATTTCGTTCAAATTTTAATATTTTTCATATGAATTTTTTTGCATATGAAAACTGAGGATGATCAACAACTGGGCTAGTTTTTACTTTTTCAATTTTGGTTTCAGATTTAAGAAAAAAAATACTTTAACTTTCAGAACTGGTTTGAACTGGCTGTGAAAATGAAACTATCATAATATTTAAAAAATATATAACCAAAACCGAAAAAGTAAAAACTAGCCCGGTTATGGATTGTCCTCAGCTATCCTATGCAATCAAATCATGTAAAAATATTAAAATTTGAGCGAGATATTTAAAAAAAACGCCTCCATAGATTTTGCATTATCATCCGGGTCTTTTTCTGTGACTAGTGTTGTGTCTTAATAATCACAAGTGAAACATTTCAGAACTTAAAAATTTTACCTGATTAAATGCTAGACACAATTTCATGTACTCCCCGACATTATCAAGTAATTATTTTTAACGATACACAATGTATTGGTGTGAATATTTTAAATTAAACGTCTCTTTGCTTTATCCTTTCATAAATTAAAATGAAGTCATTTTTCATTCGGTCACAGTAGTTTGATTGTCTATTAACTTTTAGTGCCAAATGAAATATGTGTTTCGAAAGATGAGAGAGAAATATTATTCCCGTGTGATACATATCATGTAATTCGTTGCGTAAAATTTAAACACATAATGCTTGCAGTGTTAATGGATTTCACAAAGGCAACATTAATTAAAATGAACTTCGCGCTATTTCTGTCTTTCGTTATTAATGGGATAGTTTTATAATAATCTTGCATAAAGATTTGTTAAATCACTCTTTTGTATTATAAATCTCCTATTTTGTACCGATCATTATTCATATTTAGATGTCTGAATTTATCAGAATGCTTTAAGAAAGAAACAATGCAAATGGTCGGTATAGAAAAGTTTTAGCATGATCATTATTCAAACATTATCATGATTTTTTAGTGAAGTAAAAAGAAACATTTTCAAATTTTTTCAGCACTCTTATATTAGCAAACAAATGCGCATTAAGTTCCAATTTTTTGAAAGAAATGCATTTGTCAAAAAAATGTTTTATTTAAACATATTTCATAAACATAAAAAAAGAAGATTGTATAAAAATTATCATTAAGTAATTAATCTTAGAGTCATTTAATTTCAAAATTTTAGTTCATTGTAAATTATTATTTTTTTACATCTAAAGTAAATAAAAACGCCATTTTAATTGTATAATTAACTAAAGTGTCATGTCTTTTCTGTGAATTCAGGTGTTTCGGAGTCGTTAACTCGTAGAGATAGCAAAATTATGGCACACATGCCAAAATTTGAACGTGATAGAATATTGTTGGTACGGTGTTGAATGAGATCATAAAATAAAAGAAAATGAAGTTAAATGTCAAATTTTTACAATTTCAGCTTTTCTTTCTTTTCTTCTCTTATTTTTTTTTAAACTCATTAACCGCCAAAACTGTAAGTTTGAAATTTTCAAATTTTTGTGCTAAACGTCATTTGCCACCGAAAGATAATTTTTTATTTATTTGATCTTAAAATTTCATGTATACAATTAAGGCTAATTATATAATTGAAAAATAGTGGTGTGTATTTAAATAATTTAAATATGTGCATTTATTTTAACCGTTGGCGTGAAAGCAACACTGGCAGGTATTGGGTTAAATTCGAAAGCAAATAATTGTATTTTAAACAATATCAAGGTAAGTTTAAAAAACGTACCGAGTTAAGAAATGTTTAGCGAATATCATTTATAAATAGATATAGTAAAATTGCCAATTATGAGATTTGCAGTTTTACAATTCTTAATTCTACTTATTCTTCAGGGTAGTTATTTTCGGAAATGAATAACACGAAATTTTTAAGTTTTAGAAACCACTTGAGCGATATTCAAATTCAGCTTGCATCCCGTTAAAAGTAACTAATTGAGCCCGTATTAATTTTCGGCATAACCAAAGTCGTATTCATCATTATATTACTTTATAAAATACGTCAGTCCGATTAAGGCGTCCTGGAGTAATTACGCCGCGCTAAGGTTTTACCAATTTTAATGGCTTCAGTTTAGATTTTTTTCTTCAAAAAAAATAGTATTTGATACAGAATCTTTTTAATTATACACACAAGAAAAAATATTTTAGCAGACATGTATTCATAAAATTTAATGGCTGATTTCTTGATTAATGTTATTGGGCGCTATTTCCCGCTTGAGTGTGTAATAACGCGATGGAAACAAAATTATAAAACGCAATTTTTTAAAAATGGAATGTAAATTATCCATTTTCATAGATATAAACTCTGTAACCCTAGAATTTAGTAAGATTCTCTCGCTTACTATTAATTGCGATAACAAGATGCAGTAATAATCAAATAAAACTTTGTTCTTTGGACATGAAAAAATAGCCGTGCTTAGGACATGTAAATTTCTCTTTATACTTTCTGGTTTTCAACAATAACTCTCTTTTGCATTAAAAAAAAAGAAACTTTCTTTGGATGTAGTCCCGGCACTGAAAACAATCAACCGATGTAATAATGCCAGTAGATTCCTTTATTACCCTTGTATAGTTATTGCACTGTATATTTTAAACAACAAACTACCTTGCAAAGACATCCAAAATATTCCGCAATATTTTGAAAGAACATTAAATACACGATAAATGTATATAATGAACTAAGTATTTCCTAATGATTGCGTAGCTTCAGATCTCTGGACTTACCTCGCAAAATTTGATCTGGCGTTCACTATTACGTGCTTTTTCTGGCGATAAGGTCTACAATTAGAAAAAAATTAACTTTGAACGGTTTTTTGTGATAGTAATGTTGCGAAGTTTTTTAGCATTTGGTGTTATTAAACAGGGATATCGTGTTACATGTATGTCAGCCTCAGCCCATATTTTAAATCCCAATAAACAAAAAATCCAGAAATTTTGGTTAACTAATTTTGATTCACTAAATTTTTTTTTGGTTTTTTGCACGTCGCAGTTACGTTAAATATTTTTGAAAAAAATTGGACAGCTTATATAAAAAGGTTCGTCGAATCTGTTCTAGTGCATACTGTTGCCAATCGGCTACAAGTTAAATTTTCTGGACTTATCGCATATTAAGATGTTAAGAAATATAATAATCTTAAACTGGTGGTCAAAAACAATACAGTTGCAAACAACAGATTCATATAAGTCATACTAAACAGACAGGATACTTTCGTTGAGGTTTTTTTCTGTGCAGCAACATGGTCGTCTGACAAAGTAACTTTGCGGCAGATAAGGGAGTGTCTCCGTTGTGTCCTTTCATTTCCGTTTGCTTTCTTATTTTTAGGCAAAATGATGAAGTTTTCAACTTTTTTCACAGAAAATGCGATGTTGTTGTGAAAAGGCACTTTTGAAATTAATTGTTTGAGTCCTAAGCACGAGATTGCGCAATTTTTGTTTTATGTGGAGAAATCCATCTCATTTTGAGTGTTGTGGACCACTTATGGTGCGCCGATTGGGACATATTGACGTAAAATAAAAGAAGTGCTGTCGCACTTTTGAGATTTCTTAATGGTGTTTTATTTCAAAATCCTTACCCAACGATTAGTGATCCCAACGATTAATGAAACGGTTTAATATTTTCTTTTGACGAAATTTGACCAGTTCTATCTCGCATTTGGTTAAAATTTATCATAATTTAATTATAATACAACTAACCTCCTCCCCTCAGTCCTGATGGCGCCTGGGGGCGACACTAAAAAACATTTTTAAATGAATTTAAATGCCTCTAAAAACGTGAAATTTACTTCTAGACATTTTAACCGTTTACACGCCGAATTAATATTGCAATGTAATAATAATTTTGTGTTTCTTATATTACAGCTTAAAATGTTTTCATTTATGCATAAAAATTTAGAAAATACCAAAAAAAATATTTCTGCAGTTATTTTGGCTGTTTTCAGATTTTGTAACAGAATTATTGATCGTTAACCTATGCAAATATAACAAATTATTTTCTGCTATATGCTATTATATATTGTTCTTGAGTATTTTCTTGAATTCCAAAAACATTTAGATTCCTAGTGGTCAAATGTAAGTGTAAAACCCCGATAATTCAGATTAATTGGGACCGGACCCAATCCGGATTATGGAAAATCCAGATTATCCGGAGAATTAGAAAAAAATGAAATAAAATATAACATACTAACAGAAAATCACCTTTATGTTAAACTTATTGAATATTTGCAGACAGTAATAATGTTTACTTTGCTTAATTATTCCGAAAACATGTCAGAAAATGTTTTTTTTTATTTAGAATACGACGATGAAACAAGTTAATGTTATGGAAATTAGCCAATAGCTTCTCAAACTTGAAAAAAAATGTCCAAACCGATCGGAATTATCCGGAGATCCGGATTATTGGGGTCCAAATTAGCGGACTTCTACTGTAATATAGAGAAAACGATAAAAGCAAATAATATATTTTTTATGCAAATTAAAGAATTTACATATTCGTTAATACCTGCAAAAAATGCTCAAAATATTTTTTTTCAAAAGTTCGAATCAACCTTATATTTTATAGGAAAAATAAGGACATCGTTATTATGTTGGAAATTATATGTTTTGCATTACAAATAATGCAATGTTCCCATTTGGGAACATTGGCGTTTAAACGGTTAAATAAATATGTGCCCATCATAAGCATTGATATACAGGGTGATTAATCTAACAGATGTTTTACAATAATCTTAAACAGCTCTTGTGTTCCCTAGTAATATTTGTCTCAGGACTGAGGAGGTTAAAGTCTTAGACCCGTCTCCTTGAAAAACCTCAAGCAATAAAATCTTAAAAATAACAACTTCCTTGCAAATAACTTTCAATATACAACAGTCAATCATATAAAAAAAACATCATAAAATTTAAGCAAAATAATTCATTTACTATTTTTATTAGTTCAAATTTGAAATTGATATTTTATTCATTTTATCGTTTAAAACACTGCATTTATATCTTACACCTAAAGTTCCTTTTACAAATACTTTAAGCAATATTTTTCTTAAAATAGAATTAATTTATCTTTCAGACATTGTTTTTCATAACAGCATTTAATTTCAACACTTCACACATAATAAATTATGTTTGAAATATTAACTATCATTATAATAGATATAATATTAACAGTAATATATGTGTTATATATATATATATATATATATATATTAAACAAAATGAACTTCGAAAAGCACTAATATATAATAAAAACTGCTAAAGATTATTTTCGCTATCCCGGATATTGTTCTGAAATAGTACTAAATCCCTAGCCTACTCCATTAATATCACTTTTATTCTAAATGAAAGATCTCCTGACAACAATGAAATAAATCATTTCTCGAAAAAACACTTTTCATTCAATTTTTCATGCCTTAATGAGATATTAATGAGAGTAATTTTTACTTGATTTATAATAATATAAAATCTGCCAAAAAGAGAAAGAGAGATTGAAAATACATACATTTCGATTCCCAAATTGTCTGAGTAAAACTAAACAATAAAGAAAATAGTCATTTGACTAGAAATTACTATATCCTTTCGCACATTATTTTAACATTACAAGTTCCAAGTTTAAGCCTCCATAATTTCTGAATTAACTGACTACTTTTCGATTCATATTCTCAAGTCAAATTTTCGGAAAAAAAAGAAAAAAGTTTTTTTTTTTTTTTTTTTTTGTATGAATTTAAAATCACATATTTAGTACATATCCGTATAAAGTCTTCAATAAATCGGAAACTACTTGTTGATTTAACTTTTCATTTGATATATTCCTATAAAATGTATTGATAACATAAAATAAAATATCAAACTTTTATTAAATATTCGCGAAAACACGATTGCATAAGATTTGTTTTTAATATGAATTAATACAAGCCATAAACTAAAGGCTAATAGTTCCACATTTTCTCCCTATGAGAATTTAGGCGTCAAAATACACAAGGTACGTCATTTTTTTAAACAACGCAATTTATTATTGAATATTGTTCTTAGATTTTAACTTTGGCAATAACTATTACCGTGTTATCTTTTTGAAATTTTTATGTGTTAAAAATATAACATTTCAGAGTCTGTGTAAAAATTATTAGAACGATTGTGTGTATTAGTACTGATATCTTGAGTCGAATGGTTATACATTTTCGTGCTCTAAGATTATGAGGATTTTATATACATAAAAATTACTTCTGGTTAGCCGAATTCTTTGAAATTTTGATAGGCAGTTTAAATTCGATGAGTTAAGAACACCGAAAAATATTCTGTTGAAATACCGACGAATTTTAGCATAGAACAAAGTTTGTTTTTGAAAGTCGATAAGTTACTTGCTGTGACTAATTTTTAAAAACAGTGTTACTGACTGTATTTTTGAAAATGAAATAAACATATTAAATAATAAAGTCTCGGTTTTAAAATAGTAATTTTAGTTTTCCGTATCTCTCAAACTGAACAAGATGGCGCAAGATTCTGCTTCGTCCCATCGTCGAAGAAGCGAAATTGAAAAGGCGAGCTAATATTTTTATAAAAGGGATAATATTAATATTTTTTCGAACGGATTGACGCGTTTTATTTGCAAACATACGAAATTAAAATTATAAATTTCGTTTTTACTTATCTATAACAAATTTGCCGATTCCCACTTCAAAAATAATCCAATTAAATCAATTGCTTCAGTACTTTTGATGCACAGAAATTTTCTGAGGTGACACCAGCTTTTGTCGAGGATGCGATATTTAATTGCAGTTTTTAATAAATATCTCGAGCAATTTTCAAAAAATTAACAATCTAAACCTCGGTTACATCAGAATCAATTTTTTAGAATCTTATCGAAATTTTCAGACTTATGGGAAATTTTATTAGCCATAGTAGAAAGATAAATATATGCACTTTAGTTTTTTCATCGTCAAAAAGCTGTAAGTTTATACTTAAATTATAAATTTAATCAAGTAATAGATTTTCATACAACAACAAAAAAATAGTTACATTTTTATTTATATTTAAAATGAAAAATCCATTCAATTTGTCCCAATTTTCTTAAACACAAATAAATTAAATCTTGTTATCAAGAAATTTCTGCCTTTCTTGTATTACATTAAATCTGATACATTCACCCTACCATCATAATGGATGACATTTAGTGATAAATAATGTAACAGAATAAGCGTGTAACGGATTTAAATTTTCCTTGCATCATCCCTTATCAAATTACCGTTAGGCCATTTTTCATTAAGTCAGACTAGATGTCAGCATATCCATTAAATTCTCATGCCAAAGTAAATATGTGTTCGGATAGATGAGATGGCACTATTATTCTTCTGCGATACATTTCGTGTAATTCGTTGTACAAACATTAAATACAAAACTCTAGCGAAATTCATGGATTTAATAGTGCTAAGATTAATTAAACTGAAATGCATCATATGTAAGGCTTTCGATTGTTTATTATTAATAGAATAATTTTATAATGAACACCCATAAAAAGTTTAAATAAGCTTTTTTTTCATTTCCACTTTAATGAAATTGTTTATTCATACCTCTCGCATTATAATTATGCTTTTTAGTATATAAATTTACACTTAAGGGGACAAGGGACCTTTGAAATCCTTTTTTTTATATTTTTAAAATTGCACTTTAAATATTATTCAAAGGGTATAATTATGTGCACTATAGCATATATTTATCACAAATAATGTAAAAAGAAATTTTTTTTGAAAAAAAATGGGGAAATTTTTGTAATATTTTTGATTTAAGGGAATTTTTCAAAATGTCCCATGCGCATTCCATATCAATAAAAGTCTCCAATAATATTTATACAAGTTTGATTTATATATATAAATAAAACTGTGCATTGAATTTTATATACCTGAATATAAAGGTAAAAAATAATATTTTCTCAATTTTTCTGAAATTTTGAGCATTTTTGAACCTATTTTTACAATTAACAACCTATAACTTTTACAATTATTTTATTTTTACATATATTGTGAGAAATAACTATAAAAAATTTCAAAGGATTCAGAGAAAAAATAATGCGCATGGAGCATTTTGAAAAATTTTCGTTAAATCTAAAATATTACAAAAAATTTCTTATTTTTAATTTTTTTTTTTACATTTTTGTGATAAATATATAATATAATGCAATAATGTACCCTTAAATAATATTTAAAGTGCAATTTTAAAAATATAAAAAAAAAATGATTTCAAAGGTCCCTTGTCCCCTTAAAGGACATTTAAAGACAGAATAGAGAAAGAAAAATCATAATAGAACGCGTAGATTTTAAAACACTTTCCATTGATTTGAATATTTTAATGAAACTTAACCTTAAGGTAAAAAAGAAGAAGAATTATCATAGCAAGCATTTTAGAAAATTGACAACATATTTTAAAATCATTCTTCCGCAATTACCGTATACAATAAGATACTGGAATTTTATTTTCATCGATTTACATAATTAATAGATTTGTATATAGAATTTTATGCTAAAATTTAGTTTCAATAGTAAACCTTGAAATCTACGTTCAGCAGTTTCCTCCAATAGGTAATGTACACAAATTTCTTTATACGTGTGGGGGATAAACAATCCACCATTATTTATACATGCTGCTTATTATGCTCAAATTATTGAGTAAAAAATCTCACATTAAAATAAAAACATATACAGTTGTACTTGGACTTACCTACTCTCTATTTTAACGTCACCCCGAAACTATGTCGTCAAGCCTGCAAAAACATTATATTTAAACTAGTATAGAACCCCGTGGAAAATGATGGAATTTTCACTTGCATTTCATTTTCGTAAAACTTCATACAAACAAACAGAATGAAGATTTTATTACTGAAAACTTTGTATTGCAGAAAAGTACATTTTTAAGATAGCAATACATTTCTACAAATACAAAAAATAAAACCTTTTTTTTTAATTTGATTTTTATGGCGATCACTTAAATATTTAAAATTTTTTCTCCTAAAAAAATGAAAAAAAAGAAAAAAAACGGGGGATTTAGGGGGGGGGGGGGGTTGTCCCATGACATAGTGTAAATTATTCATTTTTTATATATGTACAAAAATGCATTTTTTTTAGGAGTTTTGAGAGTGATCGCTGTATTTGAAAACGGGCTTCTCATGCAGTTTCAGTTTGCTGATCGCTTTCGGAAACGCCTTTTTTTGGCGCGAAAAACAACGCTCAGTTTATGGTGCACATCGATAAGTCATCTGTTCCATACCATGCACTATATATATTAATTACATCAAAGCAGATAAAATATTTCATAATACTTCATACAAACAAACACAATGAAAATTTTATTATTGAAGAGTTTGTATTGTAGAAAAGCACATTTTAAATGTAGCAATAAATTTCTACAAATACAAATAATTAAAACTTATTTTTTTAAATTTGATTTTTAGTTTTTGAACAAATTTTAATTTCAAAATCAAGAGAAGTATTTATTACAACAATAATTATAATTTGCAAAATAAAACGTTATTATTAGCAAAATAATTCGTTTTAAAATATGGCGATCACTTAAATATTTTAAATTTTTTCTCCTGGAAAAAAAAAAAAAAAATATTTACAAAAATGCAATTTTATTAGGAGTTTTGAAAGTGATGGCTGTATTTGAAAACGGGTTTTTCATGCAATTTCAGTTTGCCAATCGTTTTCGAAAACGGCTTTTCGAAAAATCGCTAAGTTTATGGTGCACACCTATAAGTCATCTGTTCCATATCATACACTAAATATATTAATTACATCAAAGCAGATAAAATTTTCATTTAAGAGGATGTGAAAAATAATTTTCAATTATACTAAGCAGCTATGATAATATGTGATATATCCATTACAAGTTGAAGGTGGGAAAAAGCTTATAGTTATAATAGAAAACAAAAATTAAAAAAAAATAAGCGCCTTATGCTAGCATCTTAAAAAAATTAATAAAACTAAATTTTAAAAGTCCGCAATAGCTAAGTAGCACATTGGTTTAAAAACGTAAAACAGCACTTTGAGCCGATAATGTACAATCATACTTTTATATGATTAAAAACTTATGAGTTCACACTTCCGCTGTTATCTTTATATATTATAATTGGGTTTTATATGAAAATATGCTGAACAAACCTTATTTCAAATGAAAGAAATTTTAAAACAATCATTTTAGCATTTGTTTCCAGCTAAGCCTAACGTGGAGTATAGCTGCAGTTGATATCCAAATTGGAGTGGTTTATGCCGGAACCGTTCCTACAGTCTCTGAAGTCGCTTTTTATTATAAGTAGATAAATAAAAATAAGATAAAAATAAAATATTTTTTAACATGCACTTTGAATTTTTTTTCACTTTAGGGAAACTAAGGTAATTTTTCCAACGTCACCCACGTGATAATGTCAAACAAATAAATAAAGGTACTAGAAAAATATTTGCTGTGCTTATTAAAGAGAAAATATTTTAGTTTCAAATTTACTGCAAGCTCACATCCTCAGAGATTCAAACGGAGTCTCTAGAAGGACAATGAATTTTATGTTAACAACTTACTATTTTATTTCAAATTCTTACATTGCATATTCTTTTTTTTCCGCTAATGTTAAATGTAATTAATATAATACCTAAATACAAAGTAATAGAAACATTGCCTATTAGAGACTTTTTATTGTTTATCAATTTTTACTTATGTAAATATACTCATCTTATAGTCAAAGATCCGACAGCACAAACATCTATGTTATCGAGCAGAATAAAAGAATTTTTATTTTACGGAAGAATAGTCATGGGAGAATGTAATGATTCATGTCTACCGGAAGTGAAGTGGTGCATGAGCCAAAAATTAATACCAGTAGTGGCTCACTCGTAGGTTTATTAATTGTGTTTTTCTGCTCCCAGTTTTCCATATTTTTGATTGTACGGAAAACATAATGATAAATCTATGAGTAAACCACTATTGGTATTAATATACATGGATCATTAAATTCCCCTATTAATACTCTTCCATAAAATAAATATTTTTTTTTCTTCTACTGGATAATATGTTTTTTATGCTGTCATTTACTTATTCCCACGCTAGTCTTGGAGCGAATTGCTGATGTAAGTCAACGTATTACTTTATAAAAGAAAGGATATACTTAGTATCAAATGCATCCACACACGGAGATTATTTTACTTGGCATATCCCTGCAAAAGGATCCTGTACAGTGTGTATTCTTTACCATTATCAATAGCGTCTGTAATTTCAATCTTGAGATTTATTTTTAAACACCAATGATTTTCATGGAACTTGTTTAAATTACTAAACTTAAATATAAATTTTAATAAATGCCAATTTTTTAAATATACTGTGAAGTTTTCCATGTCTATTATATTTTCTATATATTATGATATTTGTGTACTAATTGTAGACTGATGCATAACACAATTAAAAATCACCGTTCAGGAATTCAAGACTATATATAGTAATCTTTACGCATACAAATTCATTTGAATAGAGAAATCTCATTTTTAAGAAATATTTTACATTATAGGACGAAAAAATTAAAATAAGTTAAATTAATCCTTTTAGCAACCTAACCTTATACTACCGTGAAAACCCTTAAAATGCAATTTCTGATTTAACACAATATTCATTTTTTTTTTTCAGAGTATATATATGATATATATGTTACAGGCCAAACCCGATTTTAGGCCAAACTAGATTGGCCTAGACCAAACCGGTCTATCCTAACGTCCATCGGATAAACTAGTTTTTCCTAGGCCAAACCGGTCTGTCCTAACGCTCATCGGATAAACTAGTTTTTCCTAGGCCAAACCAGTCTATCCTAACGTCCATCGGATAGACTAGTTTTGCCTAAGCCAAACTAGTCTATCCTAAGGCCCATAGGACAAACTAGTTTTTCCTAGGCCAAACTAGTTTGGCCTAACTCTTACAGGATAAATTAGTTTAGCCTGTTGTATATTGGTCTGAACTAGCTTATCCTAGGCCGATCTAGTTTATCCTAGGCCAATTCAATTTGGCGTGATTTTATTTAATTCCATGACTGCCTCAGCGCCAACATTCTAGTTTGTCCTAGGCTGATCTAGTTTATCCTAGGCCAATGTGATTTTATGTGTTTTTAGCTCACAGGCCCCAAAGCCTGAGAAATAATGGGCACGCAGGTTCTGTAAGTGTGTATGTACGCATGCATGTATGTATGTACGTAACGCGATAATTCTTAATAGAAATATCCGATTTGCTACAAATTTTGTAGGTTCATTCTGACAAAGTGCTTTTCTGATTAGTTTTGGGAATTCATTGAATAAGAATAATGGGGGAAGGCGAACGGGAGGCTAATCCCCCACCGTTAATTTACAGAAATAGATTTTTTATGCAGAATTATCAGTTTTCATTGAAAATTTTTGATATAGGACCATTCTGACAAGACGCTTCCGTGATAAGTTGTGGATGTTTGTTGTTTAAGTCTAAAAGAAAGGGCAATGTAGTTAACCCCTCAAAATTTAGATAAATGATTTTTGACGCAGAATTTACGGATTTGCTTCCAATTTTGAATATATGTTCTTTCTGATAAGGCGATTCTCTGAATAGTTTTAGGAGTTTAATGGTAAACTATGATAGGGAAAATGAAGGATTGCCCTCTTACCTAGGAAAAACTAGTTTATCCTATCGACATTTAGATAAACAAGTTTCGCGTAGGAAAAACTAGTTTATCCAATTGGCATTACGATAAAATAGTTCGGCCTAGGCTAATCTAATTTTGCTCAAAATCGGGTTTGACCTGTAAAAAATATATTTTTCACTAGAAATAAGTATAAATGTGTGTCAAGAGTCGTTGCTTATGTTATCAATAC
Organism: Maratus speculifer; assembly: GCA_964019185.1. Taxonomy (NCBI): domain Eukaryota; kingdom Metazoa; phylum Arthropoda; class Arachnida; order Araneae; family Salticidae; genus Maratus; species Maratus speculifer. Next base: position 109,516,275 of record OZ025298.1, on the reverse strand, counting down.
AGAAATTTAACATGTTTACTGTAGAGACATGATGCATTGGACTTGGTGTTTGCTTATTTTTTTTTTTCTGCAGACTCGTGCCGTGCTGATATCAAACTTGCATTTATTATTATTATTATTATTATTTGCATATTTAAGCCAGATCAGAGCTTAATATAATTTGGAATAGAACAGCGTTTTCCATTTTTGAGAAATTAATTACCTGTCGACGCATAAGCTATCCTTGACGGTGTCAAGTTTTTCTATTCCATGAAGTCGTAACCGGAAATTCGATTCAAAACTTATCTTCAATAGTATTTTCTCAAAGGCACATCGCTTTTATGAAAAAATGGTTAATGCCATTCGATTGCATATTTTCTGAGTGAGAATGTCTGAGCCGACCCAGTGGCGTGGTTGGTAGCGGCAGCTGCTCCCACACCTCTGGTCCCTGGTTCGAGTCCAGCTAGCGGCATGGGTGTCTGCGTTGTCACTGTGATGTGTATTAAATGTATGTACTGGTTTTTCTGTAATAATAAAGTGTTCTGTATTTGTTTCTGTGTATTCTGGATCAATCGAGGCAACAGCCATTGTAGCTATAGGTCTCAAAGCACTGTTTACTCAAACGAATGTCTGAAGGCATTTTCGAAAAGGAATTATTTCATAAATGTGTTAGGATGTAGCTCTTTTGGATTTGAGAAAAGCCTTAAGGAATGACAGAGAAATATATTCGCATATCTAACTTTTACTAAACATATTCAAAAGTTATGTTGTTTATAATTTTTCTTTTTTTCTTTTGTTCTTAAATCATATTAATTATTTAATGAATCCCTATTTGAATATTGAAAGGTTTAAGAATCTAAATAATCAATAATATATTGTGTATTTTCCATTCTGCGAACACATCGTAATTTAAAAATACATTGTAAATTTATCCAATAGATATGTATGAAGTATTTTTTAAAGAAATACTGTATGTGAAGCAAAATCTGATTTTTTTCTGCAGAAACTGAGTAGGACCAGATCGAGCCGGACTGAATCTCTTTTCACTAAATTTTGTACAAGCAGGGCTCGGGGTGAACTTTTAATTTTTAAACCGGGTCAAGGCAAAATAACATTCCTTCGGTAAGGGCATGACTCGGGCCTCAAAATTCCGGCCCGTACAAACCTCTAACAGTATTCTACTACCCTTCGAATAAAATACATTATACAGGGGGGATGGCAAAACCACTTTGCATAAGGTCAGCAATGGATCAGTAGTCGGAATCAATATTAAAAAGAATATTGCCCAGTTGAACTGATGTCTTAGCATTCACAGGTGGTTTACACTAATTGTGTATTACAGCCTTATTCTTTAAAGAATAAAACCCTCGAAAAATAACGTAAGGGGGATTACTTTTCCCCAATTCCCCCAATTATACTTCAACAGTGAACATACACAATAAAATCCAATAAACCAATAAACATCAACAACTCTTCACAGAGGCGCATTGTCAGAATGATCCTATATCTGAAATTTTAAACGAAAACTGATAATTCTGCATCAAAAAACCGTTTCTCTAAATTAACGGTAGGGGATTAGCCTCCCGTTCGCCTCCCCCCATTATTCTTATCCAATAAATTCCCAAAACTAATCAGAAAAGTACCTTGTCAGAATGAACCTACAAAATTTGAAGCAAATCGGATATTTCTATTAAGAATTATCGCGTTACGTACATACATACATGCATGCGTACATACATACTTACAGAACCTGCGTGCCTATTATTTCTCAGGCTTTGGCGCCTGTGAGCTAGAAACACATAAAATCACATTCGCCTAGGATATACTAGATCAGCCTAGGGCAAACTAGAATGTTGGCGCTGAGGCGGTCATGGAATTCAATAAAATCCCGCCAAATTGAATTGGCCTAGGATAAACTAGATCGGCCTAGGATAAGCTAGTTCAGACCAATAAATAGCAGGCTAAACTAATTTATCCTATAAGAGTTAGGCCAAACTAGTTTGGCCTAGGAAAAATTAGTTTGTCCTATGGGCCTTAGGATAGATTAGTTTGGCCTAGGAAAAATTAGTTTATCCGATGGACGTTAGGATAGACTGGTTTGGCCTAGGAAAAACTAGTTTATCCGATGGGCGTTAGGATAGACCGGTTTGGCTTAGGCCAATCTAGTTTGGCCTAAAATCGGGTTTGGCCTGTAACATCTATATATATTCGTGAAATAGTCAAAAATAAATTGTCATAGAAGTTGTTTTGACAGCTATGATTTTATGAATAATTAAACAAACATAGAAAATTCTGCAGGACAATTAATTTGTTAAAATCGCATACCAAAAATAAAAACTAACTTATTGCTCATAGTGATTTGTTTGGAATATTCTGAAAACAGTTTCCTCATAGACAATTATATAACAATATTATTTTGAGTGACCCCATAAAAAGTGTAATCTTCTTTATACTCAGTGATCCAGAGAAAGAATATTTAGTGTATATCAAAAATGAATATAGATTCCATTACGTCGCAGTTGATGTGGTTATATTAAAATTCTTTACAGTTCTTTCACCAAAATGTAACATAATTACTTCTGATGCTTCTGTAAATGCGAGTGAAGTATTGCATAGTTCATTTTCAATTGCGAGCATGAGATGGTAATATCATATACACTATTAAAAATATGTAGCTTTTACAGCATAGTTACTTCACCACTTCTATAGTAAACGATTACTTGACTATATTATGAAGTAAAGTCATTGGTTAGAACAGGAATATTATATGAAAGCAGTGGAGTGTCTATGCAGCAAAAGCTGCAGATTTTTAACAGTGCATGCTATAACCGAACATGCACGTCTGTACCATAATAAATCCAAGTAGCAAATTTAAAATGAGTTTTTATGTTTCTTCTTGTCTCGGAAATGTTATACGGAATTATAATAATTAATTTTCAATGATATGTAAAACAGTTTGACTACCATAACAGTTTGTTTCAGATCATACAATGTCGGTCAAAAGTTTCCGGCCAGCAAAGAGTAAAAAATTTGTAAGTATACCCATGTGAAGAGGAATTTCAAAGTGATTTTTATACATTTTATTGGCACAATAGCTAGGTACTTATTTAGGGAATAACATATAAATATCAATAAATTTAGTTGACAAAATTAAGCACAGAGGAAAATGCATGTTTTCAAAAGTTTCCGGCCACTTTCGCAAGTTTAGAAAAAATGGCTTTTTAGTAGAAAATTACAGTGATCAACAACATATACAATTAATATTTTATCACAATACCTTTAATAATAAGTACTGCAACACGGCAAAGATAAAATACAGTAATTCGGATAGAATATACTATTTGAAATATTTTGTATGTCCCTTTAAATTCAACGGACTTCACATTTTTTGAGTAATAATTTGTATTAAACCGCAGTGGCTTATATCATCTTTATTATATATGAAATAGTTTAGTATAATTAAAAAAGGTCCCAAACAATTTCCCCTTTTACCATCATGTAATGAAATTCTTTTGTAAGGCCCTGTAAATTAGTAATAACCATTATTTTCACCGCAAGTTTTACAGATTCCATATTTTAGTCATTTTGTAATTGCATATAAATTTTAATATGTTTGACGGGGTGTAACAGTTTTAAAACACATTTGAAACGATCCCCCCCCCCCACTAACCGCAATGTAACGGTAAACTCTTGACTGTCTGTATTGATAAACTACCATACTAGAAGCTTCATTTGCAATAGGGCTGGATCAAGGGTAAATGGTCAAGGGTACTTCCATATTTTTCATGGCAATACTAGCATACTTACTGCGGTTAAAGCGCGGCTAGACAAACAGACAAACCGAAATCGTAAAAACGTTTGAAATTTGATGGAAATTGCTAAAAATTATCTTTTGATAAAACTGAGTTGCACTTCGTGATTAATATCTTGGGAACTAAACAAAAAATTCCAATTCTGAGCTTCAGGTACATCAGGAGAGACCTTAAACTAACCTCACAAAAAAGAGCCTCGTACGTGCCGTAATTTTCGCTACCCATTGTAGACACACACATACACAGGCTGAGCGATGTGTTCTTTTATTAGCGTAGATATGGCTTTTTAAGACATGTTCTCATTTAAATGTACGGGAAATTCATATATTTTTCTTAAGCAAACACTAAAATGAAAACCGATGCATTACACAATATAGCCAAATCAAATATGTGCACTCATATTTTAAAAATAAATTTATTTTGTACATACTGAAAAATAACTTTTTAGTTATTCATATTTTATCTCACTTAATAATTAATATCTTTAAAATAAAAATACGCTTTTTTTAATTTAGAAAATGAAATTACTGTCGAAATTTTATATAAACGCTTTGTCAGATAATATAAATGGAAATATATTTTACATAATAATTTTACTTAATATATTTCATATAAATCACATAAAAATGATCGATAGAATTGGCTTTATTGGCTATTGAATATTTCTTTAATATTAATATTTGTAACACGATAAATATAAAAATTAGACTTTTTGTTTTTGCACACATTTTCTCAGGTATATTTATTTAAATTATGTAATTCTTTTATACAATTAATTCTATTGCAGAACTTTAAAATACTTAAAATGTCTAGATGATATCGATTACACGAAGACAATGACGAGTCAATCTACGTATAATTTTAATTTTCAATAGTGAATACACATCTCCATCAACTTTTTAAAAAATTACATGTGATTGCAATAATTTTATAATGAAGTAAATTAACACAGTAAACGTATTTTGTTACTCAAAATAAATAATAATTATAAAAAAAAACACAGAAAAACTGTATGACATGATTTAATTTTGGAAGTCATGAAATCTTATAGGTTTCAAAATAATCTCAAATATTAAAACAATCTTTTTTTCTTATAAAACTGCGTCCAATAGATAACGAAAATTACGATAAAAATATAAATATAAAGATTGAAAACGAAAATATCAGTTGAAAAAATGTCACATTAAATCTCAAAAAAAGAAAAAGTTACATTAAATCAAAAGGAATACCATTTAAAAAAAGAAGGTTACAAACTAACCACAATCTGGTAATAAATTTTGTACTCAGCACTACAAAAAATACAAAAGTCTCAAACACACTGCTATAAATTATGGCATTTCCTTTCCTTTTTTATTACGTAACAAAAGACTGCTTTTGCACCGTAAATAGCTGGGATATAAAGCCCCATTCTTTTGTGCTAGACTAGAATACTAGCATTAAAAAATAACTTGAATACAAACATTTCTTCTACGCAGAAATTCTTCAACGTACACATAACAAAAAGAAGAAAGCAGAGATTTATGAATCAAACATTATGGATTTTTAAATGCTGTGACGCCTGTAAGGGAAAAAACACATTACAGTTACTGAAAATAAGTCTGGTTCTGCAATACTGCATATTGTAATTGAGTTTTTTTTATTGCAATAGCTTTGAAAAATATGTTTATTTTGATAAGTTCAGTGTATTGTATTTATTGTTATAATAGAAGAGTAAAAATATTGACAAACATATTTAAATGAACATTTCAATTACTTCATTTGTTGTATTAAATTATAGTACATAAGACAAAATATTAAAAATTTACTGTAATTATTTTCCAGTAAACGTTATCATTATTATGAAGCTATAATTACTCTTAAAATGTTATAAAAATGGAAATGTGTCATTCGAAGTTTTTTAGCCAATCTCTGCTTGATTTTCCATCAAAGTAGCAGTCGTTTTGTGGAGCAAAACATAGTTGGTGAAAATAAGATTGGGAAATAATGATAAGCATCATCATTTTATCTGAAAGCAGGTCATCAGTCGTTCTCGATGAGTTTATCTCTAAATTTCAAAAGCTATGAGTAGTTAAAAAATGAATTTGTAAATAAATATCTGCAAAGCGGATTTAGTTTGTGCAAAAAAGTCTTAAAACTAAAGCTAGAATTCGAAAACATGTGTCAATCTATAGTAAAAGGATCAAATATATTAACTTCAATGTTTATTCCTAGTTTATTCCCAATGACGAAATGTGGAAGTTATTGATTTTACTTTGAAAACATAAAGTGTGAATGTCACATTCGAAACGGTATATTATTTATTGTGATGTTTTATATGTAAAAATATCTTTATAAGAACCACTTAAGAATGAATATTTCGAAAACACTGATAAACAAGGTTTCTGTTTCTAACTAAGTATGTGGTGACTTTCATATTTTAGGTGGTGCTGTGAAAGAATGTGCCATTAAAAAGTTTCCATCATCCACAGATTTTTAAAAAAATCAATATCTTGAAAATCTGTATTTTGTAGTATTTATTCAAAACATATACCTTATGAAATTTATCATTTGGTAGTTTAGTAATGACAAACTTTTAAATAAGCACGTATGAAGCTTAAGATTAATATTTAAAACACTGAAAGTATGCATTGTTTATAAAAATTCAGAAAAATATAAAAGAATTTTTGTAAAAAGAAATGATATTAATAAGAAATTTCATACTTTATGTAGCAGTAAATGTCTTATCTGTGGCTGCTCTCTAACAGGCCATTGTTCCGAGTTATATTGACAATTTAAAGTAGACATTAAGCCTCTTATATCATTACAATAGCATAAATCATCTTTTCTTGAAAAAAAATGTCGAATATTTCTTATGTGAATCTCTATAAATAGATATCTTTGTATTGTTTTTCAGGAGATTCCAACCTTGCAATCTTTATCCAAGTAATTCTGAGTTTTTCTTTGATAAATTTAAGTCTCTCATAAAATCATTTAATTCTTTTTGAGTAATTAGGTGTGATTCTTCATTTATGACAGGAGAATATTTCATATCAGATGTAGAGGAAGTTTCAGTTTCATCAATTTCCATTTCTACTGCTACATCGTCATATGTAAAATTCTCTGGAGGTTTCGGTATTTGCAAATTATCATTATGTAATGCTCTTCACATTGCTGAATCTAAGTTCGGGTACTTAATTTTATGTTTACTTCTTGCAAAAAATTCTTTAATTTTTGTAATACATTAGTAGCAGTCAGTTATATGATCCGTCGGCATGCACAATATCATGGGTACAGCAAAGGACATATGCTTTTTTTGTACCTTTCATCCACGCCCGGAGGTTTGTAGTGCATCGTGTACAACAAAAATGAGGTGCCCATTTCTTATCTTGTTCACCTACTTTACATCCAAAGTACATGTGATAGGCAGTCTTTATTAACGGCTTGAAAGCGCTTCGATGCTTTTTAAAGGTTAGCTCCCCGCACACATAGAAAAAAAAACCGGGTTCTTTAATGCATACTTAAGACATGTTTTACATATTGTAGAGGAAAATAGGATAATTATAATCAAAATTTAATTAAAAGGACTTACAGAAAAAAGAAATAGTAGTACATTCGCCCCGAAAGTTACAGCTGTCATGGATTTGTGTTAAAGTCAAATATTGTGGGGGTGGTTAGAGCTTTCTGTTAAAGATCGCTAACATAACATTTATTAGGCGGACATATGTTTCTACTCTCTTGCTGTATCTTCTATCATTGTAATAAGAAAAAGGAATGTTTGTGTGAATCAAATACATGAAAGAAAATATTGTAATATAATTATAATACCTATACGATGCCTACATACTCCAAAACGTATAAATAAAATTTCTGAAAATTGGAGGGTGACAGAAAATTTTTAGAAACATATTCTTTTTCGGCAGCTTGAAATCTATAAGAAACAACCAACGTATATAGAGAAATCGAAAATTCGTTAAAATTGGTTTATCAGTGTAATCTGTCAAGTGCTCATGATAATACATTTACATATAATGTGGTCTGGTGTAATAACGCCAGGCAGGGTAATAACGCCAAGTTCTAATATTTTGCATAATTATGAAATAATCTGGTAAATGACACTCATGTTCTCTGCGCAGAAGGGTTTTGAGTCATATAAATCGCAAAAAACAGCTTCAAGTTAATTCGTTTCATTTTTAGGTCTTATTGTTTTTACAAGCAATTAAAATTAACGCTTGATCTAAAATTTGCGAGATACGTTTTGTGATGTAAAGACTATTTTTTTATCCGGAAATACTTTGTTAATTACATAAATTTGTAGCACATTTCATGGACTTTCAAAATGTTGTTGAAGATTTTGGATATTTTCTCGAGATAATTTGTAATTTAAAATGTACAGCGCAATAACTATAACGGGGTAATAACGCCAATCCTTGGCATTAATACCCCGGTTGATTGCCTACAGTGCCCGCGCTACATCCTATATACTGATTCATATAAACACAATTAAAACTGCGCAGTGTTTCTAATAATGCTATTTAAGCGGTCCTTTTTAAGCAAAAAGATGCTCACGGTCTGATATTCTTTTGCCTCATCCTCTCCCCCTCCACACCACACCTTTCTTTTTCTTACACTTTCATATAAAATTGAACATTTTCAATAGCTTAGAATGCAGTTTGTCAATTTCTAAGTTTGTAGAGTTTGTATTTTTAGAATCGGGCATCTACATGCAATTATTCCATCTTATTTCATAGTTTTGTTTGCATGGCGTTATTACCCATATAGGTGGGTAATAACGCCAAATAGCATTGGTCAAGAAATCACGCCATTACATTTTATGACTACATATCTGGTCAATTATTGTTTTTTTTATATAGATAGTCAATGAGTTGCTGTATCAAATCAGATATTTGTTTGCAAAATACAATCTAAAACTGAGCCGTGAAAATTGGTAGAATCTTATCGTGGCGTTATTACCCCAGGGTACCTTACTAAGAGAAATGCGCATGTACAAAAATAGAGAAACTCTAAATTTAAAATATAAATAGCATTTAAATAACACATGCATGTTGTATAGCAAACAAATCATAATATAACAGAAACATTTAAAAAATTATTTCATGGTGAATATATTAATCGAAAGAAATTTAATATTCAAAATTTATTTTAATTTATTTCACTTTTAAATATTTTTTTTTATCTTTAAGAACTGAATAGTTGTTATCTACTAAAACTCCAAAATCCAATTACTTTTAAATGAATTATCTTGTCTGTTTGGTTTACATTTATTTTTGTTAGAAAAGTTAATGGGGGGAAAGGAAATAATCTAGTACATCAAGATGAAATATTGTCTGATGTAAATCTGATTATCCCTTATGCTAACCAAATATGACAAGGTAGCATAATTATTTCGATAGAGTATTTGTGTTTGAAATCCGTTTGTAACTTATGGTGCGATATTAGTTTATGATGCCATATTAAAGATAAAACACAAATAATCTGTAAATATAATCGAGATTTTAATAAATCATAAATATACAGTAAAAACTTCCCTCAGATATTCATGTTTTATAATTAATTTCTTGTTATAAATATTGCTTAAATTATTTTACAAACTATGTTCTAAAAATTAGAAAAAAAAATTATTAAAATTACAAAGTTATTATAAACTAAGTTTATAATTATATATATATGTGTGTGTGTGTGTATGTATAGACAACTGTATGCAGATATGCACTATACCTGTAGATAATCAGAAACTAAGAATTCTAATTTAATTTTACACGTAGAACTAACATAAACTTTTTATTAATTTAGTTTTTTAAAGTTTAGCTTTTATTTTTCAAAATTACAGTATAAAAATGAATGTAAAGGAAAAAGAAATGTTTGTAATACTTTAGAATAACGCACTATGTAATATTAAATAAATACTTGGTAATACAATATTATTAAATATTTAAATATGAATTTTTCTAAAATTTTTAAACAGTCAATTCAACAAATTCGTATATTTTAAAACAAAAATCAGTTATTTTGTGTTACACTTAAATAATTTTTCAAACAATTTCTTCAAAAATTACTTATTATGCGAATTTTATGTTTTTATTCATGTATTATTTTTTTAAAATTAATTTTTGCTCCCTTCTTCGCAGATATTTTAGCTTATAAATCTGGTCATCAGGATAAAAATTATTCATGAATTTAAGTTTTTATTTCCATTAAATATACCCACCCGATTCATATAATTGAAAATTGAAACGGCTGTTTTAATCATTGTTCAAACAGTTAGGACGATAATATAAATCATTTCGTAAAATTATATTTGACTTATTTAATGTCATAAATATATATTTTTTAAACATAGAGAAATTAAATTTCAAAAATTCTGTTATTTAAATTCGTTAAATTCTTTAATCTTCTACGGTATATACTTTCTATTAAATTACAGGTTTTAAAAGTTTTTTCTTTCAAAATGAATTATAATAATTAAAAAAATGAAAAATCAGCAAGTTTTAAAAACGGTAAAAATTTTGTCTGCATTCTTAGCTTTATAGTTCGGTATATGCAAAAATTATCAGTGCCAAAAAAGTTAACTGATCACTTTAGAGCATTTAGTATGGCGTCTTACATGTAAACATTATCTTTATAAGAAACTCTGAAGTATGAATATTTCAATAATCCGTCAGCGGCTTGCGCTAATATTATATTTATACACCACACAAAGTGACGCGTATATGCACAGAAAGAGAAAAAAGTGTCAATGTAAAATATAATCTTCATTTAAATAACATATGCATGTTATATAAGAAAAAAAATATCTCTCGATAAAGGTCATCAATTATCGATAAAATATTTCACACATGTTATTTATAAAATTCAACAATGTATTATTAAGGACCACAAAAAAAAGATTAAAATTACTATAAAATATCTTAGGAGATGTTTCAATGAATATATCCTATGGTCATAAGAAAATCTGCGTAGATACCGAGAAACTGCAGTGAGACTATCATCTGAGAGGGTCGGTTCTGTCGCCAAGTTATTCGCCAACATAGCGATTTATCGCTCAATTTGGGGCCAAAAATTACTTGCCAAAATTGATGCCAATTTGGCTTTATCTCCAATACTTCGCCAAACTAATATGTTTACTAATAACTTTAAACTAATACTAAAAACAGTTTAGATTTGTTAGTTGAAAGGGATTGATAAACTTCCTGAAAGGATCTGAGAAAGCTATGAAATCATATAAAAAACTGGTGGAACCAGGGAGAAAAGTAGAGCTCGATCTAAAAAAAAATATCGTAAAAATTGGGAAATATTTTCAATCTAAAAATGCGCGTAGAAAACAAATGGAAACAGATGATCTGTGAAGCTCATGACATAACCCAAAGTTTTGTTGGCTGAAAATTTGGACTGAGCTTTACTGGTGCCTTATATTCATAATACTATTATCTACTCAAAATGATTACTAAAGAAGGTAGTCGATAGAATATATTGTTATGTTGTCTCAAATCAGTTGAGCTCCACAACACTAAACGAATTTAAACCAGAGAGTAATAAAGTATAATATTTATATAATCAGGTTGTTGAGGAATTGATGTAGATAAATATGTCTGAACACAAATATTTAGTATATGGTTGAACTGTATCGGTTCAAGGTTTTGAGTTTACTTGGAGCTTTGATCTTCCTCTTATCAAAAAAGCTCGAATGCAATTGTGTCCACAGTTTGTACTGAACAAACCGTTCTCATACTTCATTACATCAGCTTGTAACATATGGTTATGAAACCAAATACTTAAATTGGTTATGGATGATTCAAAATACGGAGTGAGTTAAAAATTCCTTTTTTTCCCTGATTGATTTCAAGGCACCAGTAATACTCAGTCCACATTTTCAGCTAACAAAAATTTGGGTTATATCATGAGCTTTACAGTTCATCTGATTCCATTTTTTGTTCTACGAATTTTTATACTACAAATATTTCCCAATTTTTACTATAGCATTTTTTAGATCGAGCTCTACGTTTCTCCCTGGTTCCACCAGTTTTTATATGATTTAATTAGAATATTATTATTCAAAGAAAATCTCGATTTCATTGTCTCTTTATCCTCATACGTTATCTTCATGGATATAGAAAAACCATACTCTACATACATTGGTTACGTATCTCCAGACAGTGTCCTGGGATACACATAATATCATCAATACTAAAATATATCATAAGACAGCTATTAAAACTCTTGGGTGTATCGCACGGCAACAAGTATTGGTGTATATAATGGATAAATTGTATTCAATTAGTGTGCTTTTAAGCACACGGTACAGGTAGTGATTTGTATGCTTATATAAATGAATTACCTCTCAGACAAGTTTTGTTGTCGTAGATGATCCTATATGTAAAAGTTTAATAAACTTTCAAAAATTTCTTATCATTGAGTACATCAAAATAGATAGTACATTTCCAAAGGTTGGTGAGGAAGAATTGAGTACGGATCAGAACCCGTCCCTCATAGCATGCATGGTCACAGTGACGTCACTGTGAGTCACTATGGTCACATCACATCTGTGACGAAAATGCCACCACTCAGTGACGTCACATTGTGATTAAGATGTGACTTTCTAAAAAAAATTTCACAGTTCGTCACAATGTTAATGTCAAAGTATTCAGAAATGACACACTTTTCACAAATTGCTCACATTGTGACGTTACAAAGTCGTCACAATGTGACGTCACAAAAAGCTCTAAAACGGCCATAACGACTTCAAATTTTAGTCACTGTGACTTCACATCGACGTCACGTGACGTCACCATGTCTTACGGGGTAAAGCATGGTGACGTCACTGCAACGTCGTTGTGAAGTCACATTGTGACTTTGTGACCATCGATTGTCGATGTGAAGTCACAGTGAGTAAAATGTGAAGTCGTTATGGCCGTTTTTGAACTCTTTTGTGACGTTTCACAAAGTGGTCACAATGTGACAAATTTGCGAATAATGTGTCATTTGTGACTAATTTGACATTAACATTGTGACGAAACTGTGACAAAAGCGACGATATTTAAATTGCCAGAAACATGTTTTTTAAAGTAAATAACATGTTTTGAAGGCTATTTATAAAGTTTTAAAGATTTTAAAGAAAGTTACATCTCAGTCACAATGTGACGTCACTGAGTGGTGGCATTTTGGTCACAGATGTGATGTGACCAAAGTGACTCACAGTGACGTCACTGTGACCATGCATGCTACTAGGGAAATATGCGGGTGACACATATTAATCTGTACTAACTGCAGAATATTTCCAAGAATTGGCAAGCAGAAAATCTGGAAACGTTTCCTATGTATGGCGCCCGATAATTGTAAGCAGAGTCAATCCACGTATAATGAGCAAAAATTAAAAAAAAAACCGTGGCCCCATGGTAACAGATTTAAAAAAAATTAATACACAGGATACATTCATATTCAAATAGAGCTCTGCAAAATTTCTTGACAAAAAATAAATTATTTTAGCAGTTTTGGACGTTCAAAAAACTTGTGACATAGAATAGAATGTGTGAAATCGTCCAAAGTTGCAAATTTGAAGTTTTATATCTTGAAAATTATTTACCAGATATAAATTTTGCTTATAACATTATAACCAACGAATTTTTTTTGTTTATTTAATAATAATAATCTGGTAACATCACGAATAATTTTAAATTATTCGTTAAAATTGAAAATGTGTGAATTTTGAAAAAAATAAAAATTAAAGGAATTAAAAATCATGCGTTAAATTTAAGCCTGAGGTAATATTACTTATAAAGATCAATTTCCTCAAGTTTGAAAATTACCATTTATTTCCTTCAACGTCAATAAAACTTAGAAACTTTAAAAAAAAAAAAGCAAAATCATAGTTTTTCCTCTTGTGTATGCACAAAAATAGATTAAGGAACGGTCCGACAATAACAATATTCCACACACAAGATCAATAAGTCCATAATATGCTACAAAAAAATTCAATACTGCCTTTTTATTTCTAATAATTAAAAAAATGTGTTCAAAAAGGTAATTTTGTTACATTCCCCGCAAAACTTCTCTTTAAATTTGCGGCGCTTTTATTAAATACTAGCTAATCAACCCGGCGTTGCTCGGGTTCATCATAAAACAGCAAGAATTGCGAAAAAAACTTTAAAATCAAAATAAAAATCTCGAAATAATTAAAAATTGTTTCACGAATTTCGTTTAACATTCATCGAAAAGAAAAGGGCTAGAAAATTGAATCTGGAAGCTTTTTAATGTGAAAAAATCTTACAAAATTGCGAAAGCATTAAAATGTTTATAAAAATATAAAACAAAATTCAAAAATTGTATTTCAAAATTTGAACAAAGTTAGAGGAAGAGAGGACAGAATTTACTACATTCGGTCGAAAATTGAACGCCTAAAAATTCAAAGTGGATCGCGAAAAAACCTAAACATTGCATTAAAAATGGCAAAATTTTCAAAAATTACGGAACTAAAAATTTACTCTATTTGGATAAAAGTTTTGAATATAATTAGTGTAACAAAATGGCAAGCAATCAAAAACGAATAAAAAATTAAAAAATCGCAATAAAATCCTTCAATGTAGCGAAAATCGCACAGGAGAAATTTTTTCACATTAGAAAGAATTTTAAAACCGAATTCCTTTTCCGTATAAAAGAAATCGCCGTGAACTCAAACAAACAAAAAAAGCTAAAACATTGCATTAAAAATCGCTGGAGATCAAAATAAGAGAGCAAAATAATTACCATAAAGACTAAAAGTTTGAAACCAAATTCCTGTTCGGCTAGAATTTTGAAACAGAGTTCCGTTGAAAAAAGTCAAAAAATGTGAAAGCGTGAAAATTGCACTGAAAATAGTATTAAAAATCGCAAAATATAAAAAAATCGCTAGGGTAAAAATTTTACTGTTAAAAGATAAAATACTGCAATCAAAAAAATAACTATATTAAACAAAATGTTTAAAATCGAAATCAATTTCCGAATGTCAAAGAATCGCTACGAAACTCGAAGAATGTCTAAAAATCACACTGAAAATTTCATTAAAAATCGCTAAATATTTGGAAGTCACTGCCTAAAAACTAATATGAGGGGGGGTGGGGGGGGGTTTATAATCAGAAATTATTCATGAATAACAAAATTTTGACATGGAACGTCGAAAATACTATTAAATGCTAAAACAGTGCAATCGAAAAATAACTATATTAGGCAAAAAGTTTGAAATCGAAATAGGTTTCCGAATTTGAAAAAATCGCCAAGGAACTAAACAAATGGCTAAATGTCACAGTTGTCAGTACAGATGTCATATAAGCACCACATTGTCACGCTATTTTTTTTTTTTTTGGCACCAATTTGGCGAAAACCAGTTACCATATTTTTAACTAATTTCTATTATTTTAAAAGGGAATATTCATAATTAAAAAAAGCTTAGTTAATAACTATAGAGTAAAACAATTTCTATCATTTTAAAAAAGAAAATAAAAATAAGCAAACAGTTTATTAATAAATAAGTAACAATAGCCGGATTACCATGTGAAGGGCATATAATTACTATTTTGTTACAATCTCACCAATGTGGTGCTTACATGACATCTTATGTCTATTTCTTCTAATTTTGCAAAAAATTAGGCAATTAAAAAAAATTATGAATAAAAGAAATATGATTTAATGGTTAGTTTACATTCAAGGGAAACCAGTCTGATCGTCAAGGGCAGCCAGTTTAGTGTATTTGGGTAATACACTGTAATCGGAAATCCTTTACGAATGATAAAAAATCGGCAGAAAACGTAGAAAATCTCGAAAAATTGCATTAATTATGGATATATGTAAAAATCAACTACATTAGTCTAGGGTATATAAGGATAAAATATTGCAATGGGAAAATTTTCATGAATGGAAAAAAATGACTCAAAATGTAAGAAATAATAAAAAAATTGCTAAAAATCACATTAAAAATTGCTAAATTTCAAAATTCGTAAATGGCAATTTTTTTTAAGGAGTAAGGATAAAAATTTGAAATTAAATTCCTTTTACAAATTTCAAAAAAATAGCCATAAAATTCTAAAAACCAATAAAAAAATCATTGAAAAAATCATTAAAAATCGCTTAATGTAAATTCATCCCGAGAATAAAAAAATATTGTAGTTGGGTAAAACATAGCAATCACATTTTTCATGAATTACAAAAAAGTCGACAGAACACAAAATGTATCCAAAAATCGCATTGAAAATAAACAAAATTAAAAAAAATGTAGACGGTGAAATTTACTAAATTAGTCTAAAAATTTGAAAACAAATTCCTTTTTTAATTTTCTAAACATCACTGTGGGGATCGAAAAAAATAGTACTAATCGCAATAAAAAGTAAATAAAAATAGCATTTAAAACTGCATTAAAACGCACTGAAAAAATGCACTAAAAATCGCTAGTGAATTTGTAAATCGCAGTAATTAGAATTTTCTCAAATGGATAAAACATTCTAATCAGAAATCAGTACTGTGTGATTATCCCGTCGGTCAAGAAACTGATTGTCAAACTATAAGATTAAACGCCAGTAATGGCTGATCGTAAATGTCACATTCACTTGACATTAAACGTGTTATACATGTTTGTTAAGTCATCAAGTGATTTTTACTTCGTTGTTTTATTTCTATTTTAATTATGTTTTTCTAATTTATTTGTCCTTTCATTATTTAACATAAAAATTACATCAATTTGCATAGTTTGCCGAGTCGTTTGATGATTTATATAATTTGGCGCACTTGATCGACTGCATAATCAAATATTAGACGGAAATCTTTCATGGATGATAAAAAAGCGACGCGGCATGCGAAAAATCTTTAAAAAAATGCATTAAAAATCTCAAAAATTACATACTATTTAGAGTTTAATGATCAATTTTTATTTTCGAACATTAAAAATTACTATAGAACTGGGAAAAATATCTTTCAGAAAAATGCATAAAAAATCACTAATAATAAAATATAGCAAGGTAAAAAATTTATTCTAATAAAACATTGTAAAACATTGTAATTGGAAATATTTCATAAATGACGAAAATTCGCCATCAAGCGCAATAAAACTCGAAAAATCGCATTAAAAATCGCTGAAATTCATGAATCCTAGCAGACAGCACCGAGCGAAAGGGTCGGTTGCAACAGACACGGAAATTTAGTTGGCGCCAAATTTATGCTACTAATGTTATTTTTGGTCTATCACAAAAAAAGTTCGAGGGGAGGGGGTCGCCAAATTGAAACTTTAGGTCGGGTGAAGTTTTAATCTTCGCATGCCTATGTTAATAGTCAAAATTTAGTACATTAAACTAAAAGTTTGAGTCAAAATTCCTTTTACTAATATCAAAATACAGCGCAAAATACGAAAAAAAAAACATTAAAAATTGCACTAAAAATCCAAAAGTCAGTATGCGGAATCCAAAAATATTATATTGAAAAGAGAGCAAAATTCATTATATTAGATAAAAAGGTTGAAACCGTATTCTTTACGCCAATTGGGAAAAACCGCCTCGAAACATTATAAAAACCTGCTAAAAATCATATAAAAATTATATTAAAAAATCAAAAATCGGCCTTTGAGGTGCTAAATTTCATATATAGAGGAACTTCCCACCAAAATTTTGTAGCTCTTCGTTCAGCAGTCTCTCCAGGACATCGTCGACATTTAAAAATTTTTAGTATGTAATATAAGCTATCTTAAAGTTTCACACAGACTTTCTTGTTACATTTTCTAATTTTGTTCGTTCCCCTCTCCTTTCGCACCCTGAAATATGTTACACCATTTTTTAAAAAAACTATCATGTATTATAAACAATCTTACAGTTTAAAACAAATCATATTGTAAGATTTCCGAATTTTAACAGAATCGCTGTCTGTTGGTTCTATATTCCACCATCCGGGAGCGCACTCTATTCTTATCAAAAATATCTAAACGAAACACTGTTAAAAAATCTATTAGGAGATATATTACTCGAGGGGTTGGCGGTCTTAAACAAAAATTTAAGATAATTGATGAAATTTCAATTAAAAAATAGTGGTACCTAAACGTTTAACATTTTAGGTAGATTTCACAAAAAAATTCTACCTATTACATTCTCAACGGTCGAAGTTTTTGATAGAAAAACTATGGAAAAAATAGATACTAAAAGCAAAAAATCTCGATAAATCGTTAAAAATCGCATTCAAAATCGAATTAAAAAACGTTGACATCTAAAAATCGTAGCAAATAAAATTTTGTGCATTACAAAAAAAAGTTCGAAAAAATTTTCCTTTTGTCAATATCAAAAAACAGCCGCAAAATGTGAAAAAACACAAAAATCGCATAAAAATTCATAAAAAATTTAAAAATCTATGTAGGAACTTCGAATAAACTTTATTAAAAAGAGAAAAAAATACAATATTGGGTGAAAAGAACGAAACCGTATTCGTTTCATTAATGTGGAAAAATCGCCTAAAAAATTAAATAAAAAATTCTAATCAAAAAATCGAAAATCGGGCTTTGAGGTGCAAAACTACATGTATAGAGCTAGCTTCACTCCAAACTTTGTAACTCTACGTACAGCGGTCTCTTTGGAACAGTGTTGACACACAAACATACTTGTCTCTTTATCATTATAGATTTCACGATTTGAATGAAAAAAATACTGCCATCAACACGATTTTGATATTACTAGATAATAAATTCTTCAAGTCTCATTACTTTTAATATAAGCCTGAAGCAAAAAAGAAAAAAAATAAAGGAAAATAAAGGCATATATGAAATTTTTTGCATTTAAAACACATACTTTTATCTACAACGTCAAATAATTCGACACTTATAACAGATGTCCTTAATTTTTTATTAATAATAAAAATATTAAATTTTATCCTTGAATTTTTTTATTTTTTTTTATTTATTTTTTTTTTTTATTAAGGAATAAAAAATCGAATTCTAAATTACGCCAATCTCTTACTTATTATCCATTCTTACCTTAAAATAATATATTATATAATTTTTTCATTCCTAAGGCTAATAATCAAGATTGAAATTTCAAGCATGTAGACAAAAACTCGATTTTGTATCAACTTTTAACGTGAACATACGTACTGAAATAAATTATCCTGAAATCTATTATTTTGCATTTACTCATAAATAAACATATTGTACTTATATACAAATTTTCATTAAAATCTGTGACATGGCAGCCACAGCTAATTTGCTCATTTTGTATGGAATGACCCAGCAGGATCATACGTTTATAAATTGTATCAGTTGATCCAACTCCACAACTGAAAAAAAATAGTTCAACTTGTGTTGAACGTTTATGTCCCTTATGGTTTAACATGAAATTTCAGCCTAGTATTACTTCTGAATCAAAACACTTTTTTAAATCATACAGTATATCAAGTACTTAGAAGAATAATTTAAGATTGTTGTACAGTCAGCTCTTCAGAGAAACGTCTTTATGATACATGCAGGATATTTCCATTTCTGAATGTATTTTGATTATCGAAAACATATGAGATCTCTGGCAAACAAAAAGATAGAAAAAGCTTGACAAACCGAATTCAATGAAATTGGAGTTTTAAAACCATCCCAAGTTAATTATAATGCAGAAAACTATATCGATCTACTTCATTGGCAATCAACTATAGTAACGGAACCATCTCTTATAACTAACGCGATCTTACAATAGATTGAGTAGATTATTGATTCAAGAATTAGTAACAGAAATGAATTTAATTTTTTTCATACACACATGCAGTTTAAAGAATTCTAAAGGAGGTTACATCAGCGTCTGAACACATTTATGGTTTCAAAGGTCGAGCTAGCTTCATTTGATCAAGATTGCTGGATGAAAATACATTCCAAAGTTTTAATCAAAGCGTCTCTTTACACCTGCATCTACAGCAGCCCAAGATTAAAGAACAAGTAAAACTTTTATCTATACCATTAATTCACAAATTTTTTATTATTATAATAGTAATAAACTTAATTTAATATTATAATTTTATAAGCATATTTATAATCAATTGCATTAAAAATTATATATTTCAACTGGCCTAACCAAAAACATTGGTTGCAAGTTTAAAAAGCTGCTTACACTTCTTATATACTGCCTAAAAACTGCCTAAACAAGATAAACAGATAATGAAATCGAGATTTTTTTGAATAACGTTTTTCGAATTCAATGTTTAACTATTGGATTTGTAACCTTTTAAATACTAAACTTTCTAAGGTTTAATTTTATTTTTGTATGTGTGCGTAGTATTTTAAAAATTGTTTCTAAGTCATGAACCAAAAGAAATTAGGCATACAGACTAATTAAAAATTACTATAGATTTTATTTGCTTGATATCTAGAAGTTTGCAGAAGTAAAGAATTACCTGGAATAAATTTAAAACCATCAAAAAAATTTTAAAATCTTGGATATTTGGTAAAATAATGAGATTTTTAAATACATTCCAGGAGAGTTATAAAATTAATGACACAAACAAAATTATTTTTAATGTCAAATGCCTATCTAGACTTTATGATTTTGTATTTAAAAAAATAGTTACTTTGTATTCATATGCTAAAAAAATATAAAAAAAAATACATTTTTGGCCAAAATGTTCAAATTTTATCTGCATTCGGGGAGACCTAAATGTATTTCAATTTCAAAAATATTTTTGTGGTTTAATGTGTGATCATAGTAACAACTTTTCATCAGCTTGAAATTTTAAATTAAAAAATAAAGTTTTTCGGGATACACCCTAATGCATATAATGAAATAGATTGGTCAAATTAATAACCCTATTTATAAACGTATCACAAGAAATCGGATTGCTTTCAGACATTATAAAATCTCTGACTATCCTTTAAAAAGCAATGTTAGTGTACAGACTTTAAAAAGACGCATTTTTAATAATATTACTATTCATACCCTTGATATACAAGATCAATTCCATGAACATTTCTTTGTAGAATCTCCATGCGTTAAATATTATAACACAATTTATCCATATGGTCTAAATTAAGTAATAAATAATAAACCTCACGTCATATGCTATACATTATCAAACATAATCAATTGTACATATTTCTATATATCCCTTAATCATAAATAATATAAGAAAACCACACGTACAATAAAGGGAATACTCATCTACAATAAATAAATAAATAAATAAAATTAAAATCACCCGTTAAATTAGTTGACACTCGAATTAAAATATTATTAAAACTTTTACAATCTTCTTTTTGCAATATTAACAACTGGTATGTGGGTGTAAATTTACATTTGCAATTTATAGGTTTTAATTAGATCAATTTTATAAATTTTGTTCTTGAAACATTTTTAATACTCATTTTAGCGATATTTTCTATTTACTCTATTATAGCATAACTTCTTTTAATTCCAGTATTAATAAGAAAAAAACATAAAAAAAAGATAAATCAAAGTAATTTATATTTAATCATTAACCAGTCCTGTCTATGAAATAAAACTTAATTATCTATTAAATAATAAGCAATGTAAATTTACATTCCATAGTGTTAATGTAAAAACTACTTTTAAATATCCAACTAGTGTAAATTGCAAAATTTTCAATTAGTTTTAAAAAAATTGAAATACACTAATACTTATACATGTAAATGCTAAGATCCCCATCTAGCGAAATATAATAATGCCCACCATGGACAGATTAAAACTGGTAATTTAGACATTATCAATAATATACACTTAAGATATTTGATGCGTCATGGCACTAAATATCGTATTTCATTCCTTCACAGTCTAATATATAGTCCAACACTATACAATGCGTTTATTATTTAAATTTCTTTATTTACAAGATAGCTATCAACAATAAGAAACAATCTGGGTACTTTGTAGATTGCAAGAATACTGCCATTATTCTTTTTGAAATAACAACTACAAAAACTACATATTGGAAATCTCATTTCACCACTTATAATCAACATAGACCAAGTAGTACCACCACTCATAAACCAAGAACTTCAAAACAATTTCATCATTAAATACACTAAATACGGGCTGAATTAAAAATTTCCTGTCATCTCTTTATAACTTATAGAGTTACAGCTAATGGTATATTAAAGCTTAACATTAAGTACGAAATAATAAACATATATTAAGCTATCATAAAGTATTCGGTATAAAAAAATAGCAACCAAAATTGTATTATGTAGCAATAATTCCGAAGTGTCACAAAAATCCTGTTAAATTCCACAGATTCATTGTAAGATGCAATGCATAAATACTCGAGCTGATAAGTAATTTTTAAATATTCTTATACGATTTATCTTGCAAAAAAGACGACAGTCATTATATTAAAAATAATTTTGAAATTTTGGATAAAATATATATGTTAATACACATCAACAGTATTATTAAATTAGATTTTTGAGACCTTTTTAGTTCACAGGCTATCATAGCCTGAGAGCTTATGTGCCCGTCCGTTCTGTATGTACGTTCGTACGTTCGTGCGTAACGCCATAACTCATGATAAAAATATCGGATCCACTTGAAATTTTGTATATAAGTATATCCTTATAAGGTGCTTCCCTGATTAGTTTTTGGAGTTCATTCGATATGTATAAGAGGTGGAACGTGGGGCTCATGCCCCTCCCCTTAATTGATATAAACGGGATTTTCATGCAGAATTAACAGTTTTCGTTCAAAATTTAGATATAGGATCATTCTGATGAGGCGATACTGTGGCTGTTATTAGGTGTTCATTGAATAAGTATAAACAGGGAGAAGAAAGGGCTCATGCCCCTCCCCTTAATTGATATAAACGGGATATTGATGCAGAATTAACAGTTTTCGTTCAAAATTTAGATATAGGATCATTCTGATGAGGTGATTCCGTGACTGTTATTAGGTGTTCATTGAATAAGTATAAACAGGGGGAATGGGGGTTCTATTTCCACTCCTCTTAATTTTTATAAATGGGTTTTTCAAGCAGAATTGTCAGATTTTGTTCAAATCTCTGAATAGTTTTGGAAGTTTAATGGTTAATTATAAAAGCGGGGGATGACTCTTCTTAAATTATATAACGGCTAAATGGGGTTTTATTAAGAATTATCCGATTTGCTCTGAATTTTGGATGTAGATTTTTTATATGATAAAGCATGTCCTTGATAGTTTAAGAAGTTCAATGATTAAGTACTAAAAAGGGGAAATGGGAGAACTGTTTCCCCTTCTTATTTTTTTTCGAACGGAATTAACCCTTGAAAATATAAGGCTGTAATGTACAATTAGTATGCGTAGCCTGTGAGCTCAATGCCATCAGTTTAACTGGGCAATATTCTTTTTATTAATAATAGCATTCTCATCGAGTTAGATACCTTTATAAATGTATAATTATTAGAATATTTCAATTTATTAAACTTACCTGTTAATATTGATACTGACTACTACTTCAAAACTTTGGCTAATTTTCTATTATTTCGTAACAGTATTTTCCAGAATTTTGTTTTTTACACCTTTTAAGGGCCTACTTAAGGTGTATGCTTCATCAAGCATATTATCTGATTTATACTTTTTTTCTATGAAAGGAAAATTATTAACAATATTATGTAGGAAAAAAATACATGATCATTGCTGATAAATTTTTAACAAGCCAATGCCTAAATTAACTCTGAAAAAGACACAAAGAAGTGGTTCCATGGTCAATAAGACCCTCAACCTTATTTAATCAACCAATGGTCCAAATCTAAATTCAATGAACAACGTTTGGTGTATTACAGGGTGATTCATTATGAATGGGACAAAAAGAAAGCATTATTGTGAACGTTGTAATTAATATATTTAGAAAACTCAAATTTACCTCAAAACTACATTTATTCAAGCTTCTACAGGTGTTCAATATGTGCCCCTCCGGTGACACGACAAATGTCTACACTGTAATCAAGCTCCCGCCACACTCGTGGTAGCATATACCCTGTGATGAAGTTCAACACTGCAGATATCCACTGCTTCAGTTCCTATAAGCCATGAAAAAGTGGAGACACAAACACCTTGTTTTTAACGAAATCAATGAGAAAAAAATCACAGGGCGTTAGATCTGGTGATCTCGGCGGCCAATGAAGACATGTCAAATCCTGTGGCCCTGCACGGCCAATCCAGCGATGGGATAGACGTTCGTTCAGGAACTCATGTGCGTTGTTACTCCATTGTGGTTGACCACCATCTTGCTGCAAAGTGAAAACAAGAACAGCTTTCTCCAGCTGGTTGAGCAACTACTCAGAGAGCATGTCTTAGTAAATGCTCCCCATTAATTGAATTTTCATCAAAGAAAAATGGACCAAAAACACAACTGTCTCATAAAGCGCTGAAAACGTTCACTTTGGAAGAACCTTTCATGCGAAAATGTCTTTGCATAACAGTTACCGAGGAGTTTTTGGCATATTCAAAAATGCAGTACGCTTTCTCCTACATGGACGACATTTTGTTTAACAGCACCTCTAACGGCGAGTTCGTCATTCGGTGATTTTTCCCTGCTCCCAAATAAAACTTGCATAATTGTAGTTGCAGAATAAATTTGTTTCGGATGAAAAAATCCATTACGGCAGTTATACTGCGCTATTGTTTTTGGACCATTCATTATGAATCACCCTGTATAATAAGTGAGAGTCAACTCGTGCAGTGTAAGTCGAAAGCAGAACTACAATTTCAAATTTGAAAAAAAAGACTGTTTTGTCACCTTAACGAGTTCAAAACTATGTAAACTGTATGCTACGATGTTGCATTGGAATTATTAATCACAAAAGAATCCCAAATGACACATAATATTTCTAAAATTTAGAAAAATCTGATTCTTTCTTATCATTTTATTCCCAGTGCATATCTAGTAGACATGCAGTGTTTTATATTATACGTATAACAATTGTGTTATAGTATGTGTTATTTCTGTTTATATTGAATATTTATTACGATTCAATATATTTATATATATTGTTTATCTGAGGATTAATATAATTATGTTTTTTTATTTAGGCGATGACATGATTGTTCCTATCTCTTTGTACTCCGCTATAGAGACTGCTGTGTGTTTGGTACGCAAATACTAGCCTAGAACACGATGAATTTTAAGAAATCGGGTACACTGTAAGAAAAAGGGTCGACGTCCTAAAAAAATGTTAGTGATTCTTGTAATTACTAAAAATTTTTTAGTAATCTTATTCGGTTACAAGGAATCTGTAAGAATTACTAGAAAAAAAACTAGCAACGAATAGAGTTAATAGTTTTATATTTTTAATAACTATTATTAAAACTCTCTTGGTGTGGCTGAGATAGCCTATTGATTATAGCACCGAACTCCAGGCTGAAAGTACCTAGGTTCGATGCTGGCCGCCACCAAATATGCATCGAATGTATGCAATGTAAGTACTTGTTAAATAAAGGGATTAAATCCTGTCGTAGCAGTTACCATGGGTAATGATCTCTGAACTTTCCCTCCCCTTTAGAAACATGTCAAAATAGAGCAGGTAGCAATAATTTGTGCTGCCATCTATTGCGGCTTTGCCGAAAATCTTACGTTCCAGAAGTCTGTCTTTTTACCCACTGGATGCAGCTCGAAGGAGGCTCCTGCCCTTCGGGCACACGTAATGGTTACTAAAAATAATTTTGGAGCTTTTACTAAAATTTGCTTTGTGGCTCATACTAAAAAGTTTTAAGTTAGTTATACAAAAAATTCTTTTGTTCAGTTTACAAAAGAAATGTTTGTTTCACGTGCAAAATAAAAGTTTGTAATGGTTACTAAAACATTCTGTTTAGAATACAAATTTAATAAGAAACTTTTAGTAACCTCTCGAATTTTTTGTACAGTGTAAACCATTGTAAGATCAAATAACTTGTCGCAGTTGCAAAGCGTTTCAGCTGCAAAGCATTTTCTCCCACAGCGGATAGCGTTGGTCATCTGGAGAGGAGTTCTTTTCACACACAGTAATACAAGATCTCATATGACTAATAGGACCAGGGATATGATCAAAACATTGACTACGTAAGTTTTACTATATTCACGCCACTCCATCGGACTATTTCCTGTTTTTAATCATGGATATTCATCTGAAGGAACAACAGTTCCGAAACCGAGATGCGTCGCAAAGACTATTGCAGCATTTTTGGGCTCTTAAAAAGTTTTTATTTTCTGCAAAAAGCGTATTTATAAGCTTGTTTTTCGTTGAAAACGCGTAATTGAATCCAGTGTTTATTATTCCGATGAATAAAATAAGTGTTTAATATATTTGGCGAGTGTATTTTGTCTGATGAAAAATTTGTTGGTTGTCGGTACACGGCGTCAAAAAAGAAAGAAATTCTAACTTATTATTTGTAAAAACTATTTTTATTCGTATGGTCATTTTTAAATAATTTGCTACTTACTGCTTAAAATAATTATTGATATCTATGAAAATATATGTACACTTACAAAATTTTTTTTCAATTTTATATTTTTAAATATTCTTTAATTCTCTCTTTAAAAAAATCTCTTACATCTGCATCTTAAAATTTTGGGTAGAATAATACAATTCTCACTTGAAAATATCTCAGAAACAAGTAAATTTAAGAAAATTAGTTTTGAAAGTTTTTCTTT
This sequence comes from Maratus speculifer, assembly GCA_964019185.1. Lineage (NCBI taxonomy): Eukaryota > Metazoa > Arthropoda > Arachnida > Araneae > Salticidae > Maratus > Maratus speculifer. The sequence continues at coordinate 109,489,903 of OZ025298.1, read as the reverse complement.
CCTTGACGCAAAAACATTAAATTTCATAAGTAATAAAAAGTTGAGAGGGAAATGAAAAAGTTTTTTTTTTTTTTTTTTCATTTTGCCAAAGGTTATTTCCTTTATTCAGTTATGACATGAGTGCTTTTTACATGAAACTGTTTCAAAGGGAATAATGATATGGTGAAGCTCATTATATTAAAAATAAAATGAAGAGGAATTTTAAAAAGAAAAATGTTATAATATAGTAAATTAACTAATTTTATTTTGGTAGTAAAATTTTGAATGTTATTTAACCCTTTCAGAAGCAATACATTTCTCATCCAACAATGTTTAAATAATTAACTCATACTACAGTTTAGGAGCAACATTATTTAAAAATAATCGAAAGCTTCAGGCATATAAAAAGATCGAAACTATGCTAAAAAATATACTGTTTTACATTTGGCTGCCGGAATAATATTGGGTTATTAGAACTTAAATAATTTAGTAAAATGATATGCTTTATTAGTAAAATGACATGAAGGATAATTTTGCTATTTTTTTCTAAAAATGGAAATTTCTGTTGCATAAATTTAAATATAAGAAATGTCGTTCCATTATTTAAAGATACACTCAGAGAGCCAAGGCGAAGATGTTAACACGTAGACTGCAATGTCAGTCACCAGTGATTGCACTTAACTATCCTTTTGGGCCGCGTCTGTCACCGATGACAGATTAAAAAATAAGTTATAAAACTAAATCATTTAATTATTTTAAGCAATTAATGGTAATTTATTTAAAATTTACTTAACTTTTACATATTACACGATTAAACTTTCTTAATATATACTTAAAATGGAAATTTCAGTGTCAGTCACAGTGGCACTCAACATTTTAAAAGTAACAAAAATATATCATTCAAATAAAGTAACCTATTATTCAAAGAAAGTAACCTACTTTTTATTTTTGCAGAAAAGACCAAGCATACAATGTAATTATATACTACCTCTGACAATAAAGTTCGGTGAATGAATTCAGAACGACCAATCTGGTAACACTAGGAAAACAAAACGCTGCACTTGCATAGAGGCAAGTGTTGACCATCTTCACCCACCGTAGTTCAGTTGAGCGTCGTTTATGTTCTATGTAACACGTGCTTTACTAAGTGCTTGTTCAGTGTGTTGGTTCTTAACTGAGAACAAGAAAATGAACGAACAAAACATCAGTTTAAAGTTTCGTTTTAGCTTTGCAAGACACCGAAAGAAATTCATGAGGGGTGGTGCAAATTGAACATCCACCATACTCGCCAGATCTCAATCCTCCAGACTTCTTCCTATTTTCACCACTCAAACTCTCTTTGAAAGAGATTTGACCATATTGCTTATATCCAACGAAAAGTGACGAAGCTTTTGAACTCCATCCCAAAAGAAGACTTCTTGCAAAATTTTTAGGACATGTATAGCAGATGTCAACGATGCATAGTTATGAGAGATGACTATTTCGAAGAATGGTATGGTGAATTTCGTTAATATTTCATCTACATTAATGTTACAGGACTTTTTACCGAACTTTATTACCAGAGGTAGTATGTTTAATCACAGATAAAAAAAAAATGTCACTGTTGTTGCATTTTAATTAAAAAGTTATTCATCTTACTTTCACTATCACATAGAGATTATAAAAGTCCAATTTTTAAGTATAAATGCTTGTTTCGCTGTCATATTGACGAAAGCATACGGTTATAGTTCATGTTTTAAGAATTGTTACTGAAAATGTTATTATTTTAAAATATTTTGATTACAAGTTTGATATCAGACTAAACAAAAACTTTCTAAATTTAAAATCTATGTAGAGTAGCTATTAATCTATAAAAAGAAAAGAAATGTAAATTTACGGTAGTTTACCATGAATTATACAGTAAATTTACGGAATATGTCACCTTTCTGAACAAAAGGCCAACTCTCGTAATTTTTTGTGTTTTACTGGCAAAAACCATTAATGCAATGACAAAGTCTGTCGATATAGGATAAAAGTCCGTTTTTATACGGACATTGTCTGGAATCTCTGATGCAGCTTTTTTACAGTGTAATTTTAAGCCCTCTTTGCAATTCTTGTTAGAGTAAATTTTATTATCCTGACTTACTCATAAAAATATTTGGAAAGAAGTTAAATTAGGAATAATTTCTGAATGATTATTTTGATTTCACACAAAAAGAGATAGAGATACATAGATAGCAATGATTTTAGAATAAAAACAGTTAAAATGGCGACATTACGAGTCGTCAAACGTCGTACGAAAAAAGTTTTATGTCATATGTAATATGTATATATTACATATGACAAAAACTTTTTTTCAAGAATTTTTTAAAGAATGTCATGCTTTTTTTCGTTACTAGTGGTGGAGAGGTGCTCCGCCCTATGCATACTATGCTCACGAATGGCCGACGTAATCATTTCTTGAATCTCTATTTACTAGAAAACCCCAGATGTAATTGTTTCGCGTTTCAATTTTGCATCGTTTCGCGATCTCTTATTTTCTATGCATTCAATTTTTAGAATACATTTCGTAGAAATACGCTTCACACAATTTTATTAGGCGCCTTCATTGAAAAATATGTATATATTTATTGAAAAATTGTTATGTTCCTAATTTTGTTCTACCCCTCCCTCTTCACAATATATGACGCGCCATACTTTTTTAGCTCACAGGCTATCATAGCCTGAGAGCTTATGTGCCCGTCCGTTCTGTATGTATGTTCGTACGTAACGCGATAACTCATGATAAAAATATCGGATCCACTTGAAATTTTGTATATAGGTTTATCCTGATAAGGCGCTTCCCTGATTAGTTTTTGGAGTTCATTCGATATGTATAAGAGGGGGAACGGAAGCTCATGCCCCTCCCCTTAATGGATATAAATGGGTTTTTCATGCAGAATTAACAGTTTTTGTCCAAAATTTAGATATAGGATCATTCTGATGAGGCGATTACGTGACTGTTTTATGTGTTCATTGAATAAGTATAAACAGGGGGAACGGGGGGCTCATGCCCCCCCTTAATTGATATAAACGGGATTTTCATGCAGAATTAACGGTTTTCGTTCAAAATTTAGATATAGGATCATTCGGATGAGGCGATACCGTGGCTGTTATTAGATGTTCATTGAATAAGTATAAACAGGGGGAACGGGGGCCCATGCCCCTCCCCTTAATGGATATAAATGGGTTTTTCATGCAGAATTAACAGTTTTTGTCCAAAATTTAGATATAGGATCATTCTGATGAGGCGATTACGTGACTGTTATTATGTGTTCATTGAATAAGTATAAACAGGGGGAACGGGGGGCTCATGCCCCCCCCTTAATTGATATAAACGGGATTTTCATGCAGAATTAACGATTTTCGTTCAAAATTTAGATATAGGATCATTCGGATGAGGCGATACCGTGGCTGTTATTAGGTGTTCATTGAATAAGTATAAACAGGGGGAACGGGGGGCTCATGCCCCTCCCTTTAATTGATATAAACGGGATTTTCATGCAGAATTAACAGTTTTCGTTCAAAATTTAGATATAGGATCATTCGGATGAGGCGATACCGTGGCTGTTATTAGGTGTTCATTGAATAAGTATAAACAAGGGGAACGGGGGTTCTAATGCCCCACCCCTTAACTTGCATAAATGGATTTTTCAGTCAGAATTGTCAGATTTTGTTCAAATCTCTGAATAGTTTTGGAAGTTTAATGGTTAAGTATAAAAGAGGAGAATAACTCCTCTTAAATTATATAAATGCTAAATGGGTTTTTATTAAGAATTATCCGATTTGCTCTGAATTTTGGATATAGATTTTTTAATATGATAAAGCATGTACTTGATAGTTTAGGAAGTTCAATGATTAAGTATAAAAAAGGAGAAAGGGAAGAGCTGTTTCCCTTTTTTAATTTTTTTTTTTCGAACGGAATTAGCGAAAATACAAGGCTGTAATGTACAATTAGTATGCTTAGCCTGTGAGCTCAATGCCATCAGTTTAACTGGGCAATATTCTTTTTATTATAACTTTTATCATGTGTTATAAACTATCAAAATCGCGTACTGTTAGTTCCACATATTTCTACAAGGGAGCGCACTCTGTGATTCCTTGAAAACAACCGCATCTGAACGAAACTCTGTTTAACAACGTATAAGTAGATTATATTACTCGAGGGGATGGCGGTCTTTAGCAACAATTTAAAATATTTGGATGAAATTTCTATTATTAAATTATGGTGTATGATTTCGTAATAAATACGACATATTACATTCTGAACAGTTCAAGTTTTGCTGTTACTGCCACAAACAATTTAAAACGAAAATAAAAAGGGGCTTTTTTGGATTAGAATGTGAGTGTTTGGAAATTTGGCGAAATACTTAAAATAGCACAAAGCTGGCTCACTTTTGGCGAGTGTATTGCCAAATCTGTCCATGTATCGGTGAAACCGGGTTTCCCTTAAGGTACCCCCCTCCTTTTTCACAATACCTACGCAGATTTTCATTGTTCCATTTATAAAGCATTTGATCCATTGCCAAATAGTTATTAGTATTATTTTATTCAGAAGGATTTATTTCTCTTTATTGAAAATAAAATGAGCTCATTTATTGTTAATTGAAGAGTTGGGGATTACAGTTCCTAGGCATTTCTGATGAGAGCTTTTAAGTGATAGCACACTACTTAAAATACAGATCTAACAATTTATGATTTTTACTAGTTAGATTTTTATATTCGATGTTTGTCTATAAAAATTACTCAAATTTTAATCATTTCTGGAATTTATACGGGAAGTATTCACGCAATTTTCCGAAATTTTTATTAACGTAATTTACAGTCTGATAGAGTGGTTTAGATTTAATAGTAGAGTTTAAATATTATATATGTGTAACATTTGTAAATACTTCATCAAATGCTTACACGTAAATGTAGATGCCTGTAAACGTACATGAAAATAGTTTTAAAAAAAGATATATCCGTATGTATATTTTTATCCATAATTATATAGATATATACAATGTCCAAGAAGCAACTATATTCTAAAAATATCTTTTATAGAATGTATTTTATCATTCTTTATAAAATTTATCTAAGAAGTATATCATATTCTATGTATATCAATATATAATTTAAATTAGAATAAATCAAAATTGTTATAAAATCATTTTATTTATTTATTTATTTTATATTTTATTTTTTCGAATGAATAAAATCCAAAACTATTTTTATTAGAATTTCTTATGAAATAATAAAATGTCCCACTTGAAATAAAGTAAGGTGGCACAGATCCAAATCTAAAATAAGTATTTTTTTTTTTTTTTTTTTTTTTTTTTTTTTTTTTCATTTGAAGTTTTAATATTGACACAGATAATGCAAAGTGCGCTATTAATTTTGAAAATATGAAAGGGTTGTCATTTTGACGCAAATTAGAAAAATCGTTGTATTTATTACTAACAAAAGAAAAATCAATTTGATGCTGTTCCAGATGCTATATATACTCATACAATTATTATCCATACGACAAACAGTCATTTGTATTTTTTAAAACAAAAGTTCTGACAAACATTTCAGATATTATTATATCATTGTGTAACATTTTTTATATGAATATTTTTTATATGATTATTACATCATTTTTTAACATTATACTAATGAGCACGAATTATAAAATTTTAATCATTTTCTAAATGACGTTTTTAAAAAATAATCTCCTTTTTTTAAAGAAATTAATATCAAATTCTGAAATTGTCTTGATAAATCCTTTAAATGTTATGTTGTTGCTTTATTTAGTGGTTATTTTTTATCTAAACTTACATATTTTTTTTTTCGATTTCAATAATTTTTTAAATTGTCGCTTATTACCTTCATTGAATAAGTAAATAAATGGGATACAATTGAACGTTTGAATAGAGTATGGAGTAAAGGTCGGAATTATTTCCTTCTTAGAGCTTACAGCCTTGCGATTTTTTTCTATATTTCCTATCGCAATTTTAACTAAAACTCTTCATGATAAATCTCTCCATTATCTGTAAAAGAAGCCTATAGAGTGGATTATTGTTTTAAAATTGTGGTATCAAAGTCAGAAAATTTTAGGAACGCTGCAAATTCTACCTAGCGTTTGTTATTTTCACATAACAAGAGAAACGAAAATAATTAGAGATGAATATATAATAATTGCTTTTTATAATTGTATAAGATAATTTAGAGACAACACCGAATACAGTCTTTGAAAAAGATCTCCCCCCCCCCCATAAATCCGAAAGAAAATACTGTAGAAGAAAGTTAAAGGTGACAAACGATTGGAAATAAAGTCTACTTTTTAATGCTGCATTTAAAATTTACTTAGAGGGACATTATTTATGAAAACGAAACCTAACTTTCTTTATTTCCCAATAGCAATACTCAAGTTTGACACAGAAAATTGGTTTTAAAGCAAAATTCGTCAGGTAGTTTTATGAGAGTTCTGAATAGTTTTGAAGTATTTTATAGAGATCCAGAGACACAAATACATAAATTTTATTAGTGCTTATTACATTTAAAATTTTATTTTTACATACGCATATAAATAATAGAAAATGGGAATGATAGTATTCATACTGAAAAATGTTTACATTCACAGATACACGTTCTGAAAATTTTTATAAGCACGTAATAAAATTAAAAACGCAAGTATTCATTGAAAAACGAATGTAAAAAATTACACACACTGTCATTAAGCAGTTTTTTATAGTTTGGTTTTTCTGTGTGTACAGCCAATGGGGAAAGCGTCTTCAAGGTGGCTGTCCCTTTTTCAAGGAATCAGACCAGTAAGGTTCGCGAAACCTACGGTATAATTAATAAAGTTGACATAAAGTTCATCTGTGTTCGTCCTACGTTACCTAACTATATCACTGGTCATGGAAGTTTCCCATCATTTCTGCGCAAAATTGGGAAAAAGACTCGTAACTGTATCCATGCAAAAAAAACATTTGTAATTCTACCCATTGTAAATTTGGTAACTGTCCCATGAGGGAACATCACTTTCACTTTCATAAGAACAAAACTTTGCGTGGAAATTTAATAAAACTTTTTTATCCCAGACATTTTTCAAACACTTATACAAAACTATGATATTCTAAACAAAAACTTTTCGTTTATTTATAAGACTTTGGATAAATCATAATTTTATCCATTGTAATTAACTTGTATATATTTTTTCCATTTTTCTATTTATATTGATTTTGCATTAACATCCGCGTTGCCTTCAAATAATAAGACTGTATTTGTAAGCTATTGTATTCGTTTTTGTCTTAATATATGTGCGCTACCCTGCCAACAGTACCCGGCAGCTCTTTTTTCCATTTGTGTACTTAAGGGTGTATTCTAAAAAACGCTTTTCTACCTTCAAGAGCTCGAAATTTTCCGATACAATTTCAGACACATTTTTAAAAGTAGAAACATGAAAATTGCTGAGGGGATTTTTGAACAGACGTATAAGGTGCCGTGTGATGTCTTTTTACGCTCAATTCATTAGAATTTCATTTATAAACAATTATCTTCTCAGTAGGACCCTTTTTTCCGTTCACAAATTTCCCGCTTCGGAAAAATCGGTTCAAAATGCCGTTTTTGATTTGGTTTTTTGCAATGTTTTCTGCATTTATCAAAAAATCGACAATCACGACACTTGTGTACTTTCTAAATAAGACAATTTGCCAGTTTGATACATATGAGAGCAAAAATGAACTTAAAAATAAATCTGAAAATAAGCAGTTTGAATCGAAACACACCCTTAATGTTTCTATATCTCACGGTTGGCTGCACAGCAGCGAGTGAATTCTGTATTTCTGTGATATCAAACAAAGTAGCCAGGGCAATGGCTATACTTTTGCATTTTGCATACATTACTCAGACATGTACAGTGTCTCACAAAAGTGATGGGACACTTGTGCTTTATAAAAAGAAACTGCAATAAAATAAATAAACAAACATGTGCAAAAAGTTTTTGGGTGTGTTTCATATTTAAAGTTAGTAACAATTATTACATAACATACATTTTGTCAAAATATTAAAATATTAATTTAGTAAAAATACAATTGTTCAGAACGGAGCAAAAAATGGCTCACATAAGTGATGGGACACTTACTTTTCCATCAAATATTTATCCAAAAATTTTACTTTTTGAAAGGTTTTAATATTTTGTTGGATTTCCTTTTACTTTTAAAACATGATTTAATCTTTTTGGGATGGATTCGACTAATTTTTTTGTGATTTCTGGAGTGATTTTACCCCATTCTTCTTGAAGCACCGATTTTAGTTGCTGTTTTGAAGAAATGGTGTGTTTGCGAATTCTTGATTCCAATTCTTGCCAAATATTCTCTATGGGATTTAAGTCTGGAGATTGTGGTGGTGTTTTTATTATTTCAGGACAGTTATATAGCAGCCAGAGTCTAACGTTCAGAGCAGTGTGCTTGGGGTCATTGTCCTGGTAGAATTTAAAATCGTTATGAAGGTTCAATTTTCGTGCTGAAGATTTCAAATTTTGCTTTAAAATATCAATATACTTGTACTGATCCATTATACTGTCAATAAAAACAAGATTACCAACTCCAGCGGACGACATACACCCCCATACCATAACTCCTCCTCCACCATGTTTTACTGTTGGTACCAAGTTCTCTTTGCGAAATTCTTCCCTGGGTTTTCTCCACACCAAGATTCTACCGTCAGAACCAAATATATTAAATTTACTCTCATCAGCAAATATAACTTTATTCCAGTAATAAGAATTCTTATTTATGTTGGATTTTGCGAAAGCTAGTCTGAGTTTTCTATTCTTTTCACTTACGAAGAATTTTTTCCTGGCTACTCTACCGTGATATCCAGCAGATCTAATTACCCTTCTAATACCCTTCTCAGGATTAACAATTATTCCATATAATGCTTGTAAATCAGAAGCAACTTTTGAAGCACTATTTCTTGGATTTTTTTTTAATATTTCGAACGATAATTCGCTTTATTCCATTGGATAGCTTTGATGGTCGGCCAGGTCTTCTTTTATCCTGAATCATATGATTCTTTTTATATCGTTTAATGATATTGAAAACTGTTGAACGACTCAAGTCACCTGTTTCAGCAGTTTTTCTAATAGATTTTTCACGTTCAATATGCAAATTGATAACTAATTTTCGAATTTCAGACGAAGTTTCTTTTCGTTTAGCATTCATGGCTACACAGAGCTAAAAAACACAAAAATTCCAAAACAGAGAGAAATACAGCAGACGATTTTATATATTATTGCCAATTGCTTTTAAGTAAAAATAAAACCCCGAAAAATATTTTTATTGCTTATTTCAGACGATTTTTGTTGCATATATAATGGTGTCCCATCACTTATGTGAGCTATTTTTTGTTCCGTTCTAAACATTTGTATTTTTATTAAATTAATATTTTAATATTTTGACAAAATGTATGTTATGTAATAATCTTTACTAAATTTAAGTATGAAACACACCCACAAAAAAATGTGTACATGTTTTTTTAATTTATTTGATTAGTTTCCTTTTGTAAAGCACAAGTGTCCCATCACTTATGTGAGACACTGTATATTCAGAATTCTCCAGGTTAGTTAGTCCAGTTAATCCCAGAATTCTCTTTTTTTATACATTTGCAAGGAAAAATCTTCTTACAGGTTAATTATTTTCACTTAAAATAAACGTTTTCCAAGACTGAACAAAATAAATCCATTTTATATTAATTAATTGAAAATTTTCAGTAGCCCAGGTTCAATTTTTTGCTGTCCGGATATAGACCACACGGTCCGCTTGTTACCTTTTGTGGTTCTACACCTATCAATTATCCGAAATCTAAATTTTGATGCAATTTTTAGGGTTTCTTTCCTTTGTTGAAATTCTATTCACCTCTGTCTTCTGTCTGTCTGTCCGTCACAGAGTCCTGCATAAAAAACCTGCATAAGACAGTGACTTCCCATTTTGTGTACTTACAGCTGAATACCTTCTGTCACAAGACAAATCATAAAATTTAAAAAATGACTATTCTTTTAATTAAATCAGTTTTATCTATATCATCCGTTCATATTTGCGATTTAAATTTTTAAAGAAAAGCTTAATTTCAACGCTTTCGGTGTGGTCATCATAGCTTAGTCTTCATCGCTAGTAAACAGAAGTTTCTTAATTCGAGCCCCGTTGCTAAAACTAGAAATTTCATACTAAGATGGATTTACTTATGTTCACTTTTATATATTTTGGCAAATTAAAGTGTTTTATATAAATTTTTATTTTATCACTGACATTCATAGTATTTTTTGGAATTCGAATTTTGTTCTATTTTAAAACACTAATTCGATCCATTAATGATTCAGCAATTTTAATTTCGTTTAAACATTTTTTTCTAGAAATTTAAAATTTTATTTATATTTCTGCTAATATTTTTTTTAATTCGAATCTTCAAAACTTCTAAAATTTTGGATTTTATTTAAATAAATATATTTGAATATTTTAAATTTAATTAACATTTCTAACTTCATTAATAACTTCATTAATAACTTCTTTGTATAAATATTTTAAAATTAAGTTTACTTATTCTACCCTGCATGCAAGAATAAAAAAAAATCCCTATCGGCTTGGCTCACAACAATAGTTGAAATGGTAATCTCAAAATATGAAATAAATGTATCGTGCAAATATATTTTTTAATTTTAACTGTTTTGCATTGTTAATTGTTGATAATAACATATATGGCATATTATCTACTATTTACTGCTTTTAACGCTGATTAATGAATTTATTATTGTAAAATTTTACTTCTCTTTGCAATATTGACGAGAAAATACTTTTGTTGCCACAAAGGAAATGTTTTTTTATTAGCAATGCGTTAGATGACAAGAATAGTTTAAAATATCATCTAGAAATACGACATGTCTCATGCAAATATATTTTTATATTTAAACTGTTGTATCGTTTAAAATCTGATGTAATTTTTACCAAAGTTTTCTTTTTAATACTTAAGAGAAAATAAAGGAAATATTATTTCTGCTGTCTTAGAATTCACATTAGTTGACAAAATTATTTCAAAATGTGCATTAAGTATCTCGCATAAATATAATTCAAATTTAAACTGCTTTGGATTATTATAATTTGGCTAGTTTATATATGACGTAATGTCTTCCATTTTTGAGTTTTAATGCATAATAATTTGTTATTTTAAAATGGTCTTTAAAAAAATCATGTGTAAATATAGTTTTTATGATATAATTTTCAATACTTCCTGCTTTATTACATAAGGATTTAATTCCAATTTTAAAGTTTTATTTTCTATTTTTAATCGCCAGGTGTAAATGATTTTTTTATTTGCAGGAAGTATTATTCTTTGAATAGTTTTTAAATTTGGCGCCAATTTAAAATAATACCCTTTTTAAATATGTCTCGAAACACTGAAAATTTGAATTTAAATGCGAAATAATTCCTCAAAAATGAGTCATCTAAGAAAAAAAATAACTGCAGTCTGCACACCGGGAACTTCTAATGCATAAAATTATCTTTAAAGGATTAAATTTGAATGTATAACTTTTGCAACTATAAAACGGTTATAATGAAATGATTTTGATCAAATGTAAGATTAAAGATAGTTTAAAATATATGTTCGATGTAAAACCTACTCAAACATTTGTCTTCCAATTTTCTTATTTTTGTATGCATCAGCTGTATAATATTAACCAGCAAAGACCTCCAGTCACAAAAAACCATTGTCTGTGGCAATGACAGCAGTAGGTTTTTTATCATTTTTATTTATTTTAGAATTGGGAAAAACAGAATAATTTTAAAATTCACTTATTCTGTTACATTACGAAGTGTGAAACACTAAAATACCTATAAATATTTGTCACTTTACGTTTACAATATAGTATATGTAATATTATTTGTGGTGGATTTTCCAATTAGTGAATGAATTTACAAACAAAATAAATAAACAAATAAAATAAAATAACCTATACCCACCTAGACAAAAACGCAGCATAAAAGCTGATTTCTTCGGCATTGAATTTTAATTTCTTTTGTCATTATACTGTAGAATCCATCTCTAACTTTATTAAGTACACTGTATTATTGATACAAAAGAATAATAATCTATTTTTTTTACAAATATTTGGTGACAGATTGTTTTAAACGCAGTAATGCGTAAAAAAACCCGGCAAACATTGCTATTCCTCAACTCTTTATTGCACGCTTTCTACTATTTTTATGAAAAAAAATATTTAAAACCTACATATGGGTCTAATGAGGAAAACAATTGTAAATATATTTATACATTCAGCTAAAATTTAATATTTTATAGTGTGTGCCATTTGTGAAAAATTAAGGTTTTAAAATATAGTATTATTATGCTTAGCAAATGAATGACCTTAAAATAATTAGTTTAATTTTCTTCTTGATAGCTTGATCAAAATTACTTTTGTTTCCAAAGAAATAATTCTATTTTTTTGTCTACACTTTTAAAAGCTTTGCTCTAGTTAGAGCCAATTTATGTTGCTTAGTATCTCCCATCATAAAATGGCGGAATTTCGAACCATCATTTTGAGTCGCCTATTTTAACCTCATTCCAACTATTGGAACTATGCTTAAACAGCACCTAAAAATATTGGTTTAAAATCTCATCATGTTACAGTGGCAGCTATTGACCACCAAAATTTGGTTCAAACTAGGATAAGATATTTAACAGTGTAGTGCTGCTATCTGACATGGAAGAAATAATTATTATTCCATTCTTTGGCTTGTTTTTGATCAGGGACAGCAATCATATTTTCAAAATTTATTGCACATATTGCACAATTTAATGTTTTTAGGTGCATGCCAGATGTGGCACATAGGGCAGTAAACAGTTAAGTTAAAATGATATATTAAGGGGGCTCAGGGGTTGAAAACTTTTCAAAAAATCGATTTTTTATGATCTAGTTTGATTATTCAATTAATTCTTAACTCAATGCAAAACACCGCATAAAAATATTTGCATTTTTAACGGAGTTATAAGCATTTATGTATCAATATTTTCATAGCCGCATCCATATAATTTCAACTTTAAGTCGCGTTTTCTCAAAACTTGATTTTTGACGACTAACACCAAGATAAAAAAAAAATTGATGGAATGGCTTATTTTTTTTGCATGCATGTAACATCGTTATCTAGAAAATGAATTAAGGATATACCTATCACATAAAAGAAAAAACATTATGAAAAAATCTCTCAAAGTTGACAATTTAAAAAACCCCTAAAAAATACAAATTTTTATTCATTAAAAATACTCAAAATATTAAACTATCTAAAATATATTAATTCATTCTCTTGATAATGACGTTATACGCATGCAAAAAAAAAAAAAATAATAATAATAATAATAAGCCATTCCATCAAATAGTTTTTTTTTTAAATCTTGGTGTTAGTCATCAAAAATCAAGTTTTGAGAAAATGCGACATAAAGTTGAAATTATATGGATGCGGCTATGAAATGTTGATACATGAAGGCTTATAACTCCGTTAAAAATGCAAATATATTTATGCGGTTTCTTGCATTGAGTTAAGAATTAATTGAGTAATCAAATTAGATCATAAAAAATCGATTACTTGAAAAGTTTTCAACCCCTGAGCCCCCTTAAAACTCTCTATTTTTAAGCCCAAAATAGATTTTTAGCTGTCAAAATCAGTGTTAAATTCAATGTTTTCCAAGTGTTACGTTTAATGATATGGGTATATATTAAGTAAATGTAAGCCAATAAAATAAAATCATCAAAATTCATCAAAAGGTACCAAGTAATCTTAAAGAACAAATATTCATACATGTTGTAAAAAATTTACTAATTTACTAATTTATTGCCATGATTTTCTTTAATAATAGCATCTTATGAATTTTGTACATATATTAGATAGTTGAAATAGTAGTAGTTTGATAATAGTTTGATAGGTGCAAAGTTACATGTCGAAAAAAGACATAAAATAAAAAAACTTATAAAAATAGAAAATATATATATATAGTATATATGAATATGTATTACCTGAATCCATTGTTGTATGGACATTTACAATGTCAAACAAAACAGTAGATTAAAAAAAATTATAAAGCAATTATGATTCTTTATTTAATATATATATTTATTTATTTATTTATTTATTTATTTATTCTACCATAATAGATAATTTTAAAAAAGAATAAACCGAATTGTTATAGAAACGTCACTTTTTGATATATTTTATGTCTTAATTTTAAACGCACATTCGAAAACTGTTTTATTAGAATAACTTATAATTTCATGAAATTTACCATTTGAAACGAAATATAATGGCAAATATCCACACGTGAAATAAGTGTTCCATTCTTTTATGCATTTAATATTTTAATACCGAAACATAAAACGAATTGCACAACTTATTTCGAAAGATAAAATGATCGTCATTTTGACGCAATTTCTGAAAATCGTTACACTTATAAACAGCAAAAAAATGAAGAAAATTTCATGCTGCTTTAGATGTTACTTTAAACTCAGAAAGCAATTTATATTTCTTGAAATAAAAGTTCTGGAAAATACCTAAGAGTTTTCTTTTTTCTGAAATATATAATTCTGAACGCGACTTTAAACTTTAATATTTTTCGGAATTTTATTTTTATCAAATTTTTGTACATTAATCAGTATTAAAGATAATGTCAAATTCATAAATTATCTAGTGTAATACATTCAGTATTATATCTGTTTGTCTTAGACAACTATTTTATGCCGAATTTTGCATTATATTTTCCTATTATAATTATATTGCAATTGACGGTTCTTAATTTCAGTAAATAATAAGTAAATATTATTTTCAATTTCTTATTTCTTTCCATAAATATACATACATAAATATGAAGTGTGTGTGACTGTTTAATAGCCTCTATTTGTTAAGCAGGAGAAAAACCTCTAAATGATTTCCAATACTACTTTTTTACTTGCAAAAATGGTGGAGCCTAAATCTTTTTCTTAAAAAAAAATAAACAAGGCAACATCTTTCTTACGGGACTCAAATTGTACCTGATTGGTTTTCAGAAGATTATACTAAATACAAGTTAAGGTCCTGACGACCTAACTCAACAGATCTTAATCTTAAATACCCCGGATATGCTTAATCACTTCTTTTGCCACTATTACAATCTGTCTCCAATCTAATAAGGACGTGTGAAATGGAGTTTAAAAAGTAATTATAATAAGTAGTATATAGTAAAGTAATTACAGTTATAGTAAAGATTAAAATGTTATTCTTTCACAATAAAATGTGTCAGGTTCTGAGAAACATCTGCTATTAGAACTGGGGTTCTATGTTATTTTTGTCTTAATGTATTAAATATTGTATGGGCTGTGTACTGAAGTTTCAAAGTCACATGTTTTCCTTTTCTAAATCTGGATCTGAGCAGGTGAAAATATACAGTTGAAACGGGGTGGAAGAGGGTTGCAGAGGGATTTGCCAACCTTTGGAAATGTCTGTTGACGATGGGGAGACAAAAGACATTTCACGAACGAAGGAAAGAGCTTGGAATGCGAGCAACGTAGAAACCCCAGGGGCATTACGTTGAGTAGAAGTAGGAGGTTAGGAGGGGCAGTTTTTTGGTGAGGTGTGGTAGTTGGGGCCTACAGGGCAGAGTGGACGGTTGTCCCTAGGTGGATAGCTCTGAGATAGAGCATAAGGTTGAGTGAGGTTAGGAGAGCTTAGGATTAGAACCCATGTGCTGGGAGATTTGAAACTTATCTCCGGTAAAGTTAATTTAACGTGTATAGAGTGAGAGTGATAATACGTAGTTTTAACAGTACACACCAAGCATTTACTGTATTTAATTTAATGTTGAACCGGATCACCTACATAAGAGTTTTAAGTGTAAATAATGTTTTGTGTTGTGTAAATAGTGTGTAAATAAACTGTTAATTTAGTTAATTGAAAGCATAGGTTTTCATTTAAACAATCCTATCAGTGCGTGACCGATATCGCGTAATCATATCGGTGGTGGCAGCAATAAACAACACGGAAATTCTTCTAAGTTGTGCGGGCTAAGAGGAAACTCCGACAAAATGTATTGATGCATTTCTACTGATGATCTTTCTCAAGTACGTTTTAAGTATGTGCATTAGGGTGGGCCGAAAATGCACTTTTGCACAAACTTTCGAAATCGATGAGGCTTGGGGGCGGAAAAGTTGTGTATTGGGTTGCTCAGTAACCATGTAAAAATTTTTTGAAATCGAACAATATCTTCAGCTGGCGCCGGCGCCTTAAAAATTTGAATTTTTGACTAAAACAGACCTTTTTCTTCTAAAAACACGATTTTTGGCATTTTCGAAATAGATTACGCTCTAGTGCGGAAAAGGTGTGTATTGGGTTGCTCAGTAAACATGTAAAATTTTTTTGAAATCGAACAATATCTTCAGGTGGCGCCGGCGCCTTAAAAATTTGAAATTTTGACTAAAACAGACCTTTTTCTTCTAAAAACACGATTTTTTGCATTTTCGAAATAGATTACGCTCTAGTGCGGAAAAGTTGTGTATTGGGTTGCTCAGTAAACATGTAAATTTTTTTAAAAATCAATCAATATCTTCAGGTGTAGCCGGCGCCTTAAAATCGGAGATTTTATTCAAAACAGACATATATTTTCATGAAAAGAGAATTCCTTATCGGTTTTCTATTTCACCCCCCTTCTTCTACTAAATGAAATGCTCTCGCACCTGCAGTCCACGTGACAGTCCACGTGACCCTCAGTGGTACAGGATTGTCTCTTACATTCCTTATCAGTTTTCTATTCCACCCCCCCTTCTTCTACTAAATGAAATGCTATCGCCCCTGCAGTCCACGTGACAGTCAGTGTGATAATATGCAATACACAGTTATCGTTTAGTTCAGTCTAGTACAGAAGCAATCAATAAGCTTACTTTATGTCGTTTGTTCATCGAAGAGCAGTCTCTTTAGATATTTAAATGTCATTAACTAGTTAGTTATAGTTATACTTTTGTCACAATGGCCGGTTGTCATTCAACTAGAAAAGTTACAGATTGTTTTGTTTTTGGTTTGCCAGAAGAGCTGAAACCTAACGTCTTACCAACTTACAGTCAAGTTATGAAATTTTACTTCCTTATAAGAGAACAAGTGAAATCTTCAAATCACGGCAAAGATCCAGCTTTTACTGACATTGCCAATGTTGTTGCTGAGAAGGTAGCTGATTTGTGGAAGAAGTCCTCGATTCCTACTATTTCTCATTGCAGAATTGTGCGCATCCTTAAATCATATCATGCTAAGTATAAAAATATCCTGAAAAGTAAAAACAAGTCTACGGAATCCTATAGGAACAAAGTAAAGGAATTTTTGGAAGACGCCGAGAAAACTCTCTTTGACATTGCCACATGTCCTCTGAGATAAGCAAAGAGCTGCATTGCTTCATGTTTGTTTGCTTACTTGGCACACATGACAGCAGTAAAAGATGAATTCAATTATTATTTATGTGTTTATTGACGTTTCCTTTTTTCTGCTGAACAAACCGAATTTTAAAGGCTCAGGCTCCACCTGAAGATATTGTTTGATTTAAAAAAAAACTTACACGGCTACTTAGCAACTCAATACTAAACATTTCTGCACTAGAGCGTTATCTATTTCGAAAATGCAAAAAATCGTGTTTTTAGAAAAAAAGGTCTGTTTTAGTCAAAATTTCAAATTTTTAAGGCGCCGGCGCCACCTGAAGATATTGTTCGATTTCAAAAAAATTTTACATGTTTACTGAGCAACCCAATACACAACTTTTCCGCACTAGAGCGTAATCTATTTCGAAAATGCAAAAAATCGTGTTTTTAGAAGAAAAAGGTCTGTTTTAGTCAAAATTTCAAATTTTTAAGGCGCCGGCGCCACCTGAAGATATTCTTCGATTTCAAAAAATTTTTACTTGGTTACTGAGCAACCCAATACACAACTTTTCCGCCCCCAAGCCTCATCGATTTCGAAAGTTTGTGCAAAAGTGCATTTTCGGCCCACCCTAATGTGCATGGTGTCTTTTATTGATATGGTGTTTTTAAAATTTAATAACAATGACAAAAAATATTTTTTCCAGCAGAAAATTAATGCATAAAGCTTAAAATCTCCCTAAACTACTGTTTTCTTCGGGTTTCGATTAACTCCGATATTTGGTATTGGGCTTTATCCGATAATCAGAGTTCTTGCATTAATTTACAAGGATAATTCAAAATTCATTCAGTGTTTAAAAAATAATTTTCCCTATTGTAACGCAAATGCTATGAAGGTTTATCTTGAAATTTCAAAATTATTTTGGACGCTATCCCATTTAGAGATGGATTGGAATTTTGATTAACATCGGCCGATTAAGGACATATCTCTTCGGAGATATAATTCGATATTAATACGATTTTTATAAATATAGTGAAACATAAAATATAAAATTTTAAAATTTTTTAGAAAAAATTAACAGTGTCTGCAAAGATTGAAGGTTTTAGCTATCAGTTAGAGCGAGGTAAGTGTTAACTATACTTTTTCTACTGGGTTTGAGCTTTAGAAGTGTATTTCAGAAAATCTTGCAACTTTATGCTCCTTTTTTGATTGTACGGTCATTTTTATAGTTAATCTTTCTCAAATTTGTTTTAGTGTACGGATGTCTGCCAAACACGATTATGTATTGCTTTTTTGTTAAAAGCGAATTTTTTTTTTTTTTTTTTTTTTTTTTTTTTTTTTTTTACAAAATAATGTATTTAAATGAAACTCACTATCATGAAATATTTTAAGGAAAATACTATGAAAAGTAATATGATTTTTTGTTATACGAGCTTCATAATCGGGGAAACTACGAATAAGTAATTCTATAGACATAAAAAAGGGTAAAGTTCTTTTAATTTTACTATAAATCCCGATAGACAAAAGCCTGGCAAGATTTCCTTTCTATCTGAAATATATTTCAGAACATTATTTTGTATATGTTAAGGTTAATTTAATAAATTCTGCAATTATATTAATAATAACCGATTATTATTAATAATAACCAAAGTCTATTGGTAAATTTGATAAATGTTGCATATTAATCAAATTTACACTCTGTTATTAACAATTATAGATGAAGTTCAGTCAAATGATTAATTAAGCTTAGTAACGAATATATAATTCATAAAAATACATACTATCGTAACTGTTTGAATCTAATAACAATAATAATTGTTAAGAGATAATAATACTCAATCAAAATAAGTGTTCTATTAATAAGACGCAAAAGACTAAACAGTTTAAAATAATTTTTTTATAATTACTAAATGAATAATATAAAAATTTTAAACACTGAAATGTGTGAGCATAAATTTTATAGCTATGAAATGCATACTTTTAGCAATGAATCTATAGAAAAAACGGATATATAATAAAAGTCTGAATCTAAAGGAATTGAACTGTGTTACATTTACTAACCTTGATTGGTAATTGTTAATAATAACCAATTAATTTGGTAATTTTTAATAAATTAATCATATTGACAATTTTATTTGAGTATCATATAGTTGTTGTTAATGACAACCAGTTACAATCAGAAATAATCGGTTAATCAAATTTACCCTATTTTATATATAGATACTTATGAATTTGATAAAGGGCTTTTATCAAATTCATTATTGAAGGTTATTGTAAATATAAACTTTTTTTACCAATAATAGAACCGACTTCAAAAACTATTGCAAAGTAAAAAATATTTTTTTTTTACCGAATAGTTAATAAGAAATTAAACAAAGAGCATTGTATGCGTTTTGTTAGATTTATGTACATTAAATTGATTTTTTGGAGTCGGTGCCAGCCAAGCCAAGTTAAATATTATTATTCAATATTAGAAACTTAGTTTTAAATTTGATCTTGGCTTGGCTGGCACCGACTCCAAAAAAACAATTTAATGTACATAAATCTAACAAAACGCATGGTAAATACAATGCTCTTTTTTTTAATTTTTTATTAACTATTCGGTAAAAAAAAAAAAATATTTTTTACTTTGCAGTAGTTTTTGAAGTCTGTTCTATTTTTGGTAAAAAAGTATATTTTTCACTTTTCAGTTTTTTTTTTTATATTAGCTTATGATAGAGAAAACTGTTTCAACTATCAATATTAATTTGCGAGAAATCACTAATTTTATTAGTTTTTGCTTAGTTACTAAAAAAGTACTGAACCAATTTTGATGAAACGGAAGTGGTATAAATTTGAGAGCAATTTCTTTCAATAAATCAAAATCCATATAAATCAGATAGATTGTTTTGGACTAATCGGTGAACATATATAAAAAAATACATGCGCGTCGAATAGATATCCTCATCCTTCTCGGTTTTTTTTTTTTTTTTAAGTCGGTTAATTTAATTATAAGTATTTATTTTCTAAAACATATCATTAAAAAATAATAATACGGAAAAGATTATTGTACACACGTGTTTCAGGAGTAGGGTTCGAACCCATGCTTTCGTTCGAGAACCAGAGTTTAAATCCGGCGCCTTAGACCGCTCGGCCATCCTGATTGCATTCCACGCGCTGAACTCATTCAACGTCCATGTTACTTTTAATTTGCGAGAAATCACTAATTTTATTAGTTTTTGCCTAATTACTAAAAAAGTACGTATCCAATTTCGATGAAATGAGTGTGATACTAATTTGAGAGTAACCTCTTTCATTAACACAAATACTAGTTTAATCGGTTGGATAGTTTCGATGTAATCGGTGAACATATGCGTCGAATTGACGATAATCTACTCTCTTTTTTAAAGTCGGTTTAAAAAAAATATAATACGGAAAAAACACTATATATTAGTTCAGTTCATTTATAGAAAGATTTGGAAAATCGATCAATATTCACCTGTACTTTTCACTTATCACACCCAAACTAATCAATATTTTATTTTCCAAATCCTTCTGTAAATAAACTGAACTGAAGATTTTTAACATGTGCATAATGACTTAAGAAGAATATAATCATAGCTATACATAAACATTAATAAAGATATTTTTTCTCTGTACACGTATGTCAGGAGTGGGGTTCGATCCCAAGCTCTCCTTCGAGTACCAGAGCTTAAATCAGGCAGATACCGTTCGGCTATCCTGACTGCAATCTATTTGGTGAACTTATTCAACGTGATGTTACTTTTCGCAAGTCTATTATTTTAGTACTCTTTCACTGATAAAGTATTAGTTGATAAAAGATCTGATACCCTGTGCTAACGGTTAAATACAAAATATTCTTAATAGCATAATCAGTATTTAATTTGTAAAATATATATGTAAAAATTATAATACGAAAAAAGTTATCGTATGCATGTGTATGTCAAGAGCTGGGTTCAAACCCAAGATTTCTTTCGAAAGCCAGAGTTTTAATGTGGCGTCTTAGACCACTCGGCCATTCTCTTTGAACTCCATTCGCTGAACTTATTCAACACATTTGATTAGCGAAAAATCCCTAATTTTATTAGTTTTTGAGTAATTGCTAAAAAAGTACAGAACCAATTTCGATGAAATGGAAGTACCAATTCGAAAGCATCCTCTTTCATTTAAAACAATAATAACAGAAATCGGTTGTATAGATTCGGAGTAATCGATGAACATATATAATAATAATAATAAAAATACATACGCGTTGAATTGATATTCTCCTCTCCTTTTTGAAGTCGGTTAAAAAATACATACGCGTCGAATTGATAATTTCCTCTTCCTTTTCTGAAGGGCGTTAATAATAAAAATTGTAATTCGGAAAAAATCACTGTAAATTATACATTGATGTAAATTATGACAAACGGGGTTCGAACCCATGCTATCTTTCTCGAGAAGCAGCGCTTAAATCCGGCGCCTTAGACCGCTTGGCCATTCTGTTTGTACGACGTTTGGTAAATTTATTTAACGGTTTTAATTAGTGAAAAATCCCTAACTTCATTAGTTTTTGCCTAATTACTAAAAAAGTACTAAACCAATTTCCATGAAACGGAAGAGATACCTAATTAGAGAGCATTACCTTTCATTTAAAAAAAAAAAAAATAGGTTGAATAGTTTCGGAGTAATCGGTGAACATACATAAAAAAAAATACATAATAATACATAATAATACATAAAAATACGCGTCGAATTGATAACCTCCTCTCCTTTTTGGAAGTCGGCTAAAAATATTTACAAATATGCCTTGCGATTTTAAAATTATTCCTTAGACGCCATTACTCACTATATGCTGTTATGCTCTCTTACATTTTTTTTTTCAATGTGTTGAAAATGATTCGTTTATTGTGATTGACGCACGACTTTTCGTTCTCATTTGTTTCTGACAGTATATACTTCTTCAAACACATTTCGCTAATTCATCTAAAATATCAGTACAATAATGAAATTCACATTTCAAAATTTTTCAGGAAATTGAAATTTTCAAGAAAATATGTTTTTACAACTTATGAAAATTTCGTTCTTTATTAGAAAGACTATCTTGACAAGTATAGGAAAAGTTGAGAAACAAATAGGAAGTTAACGTATTTCCTTATGGTTATTTTTAATTTTCTCGCCGAGGCTTATTTCTTTTGAAGGGGTTGCAAATTTTATAATAGCACGAAAACCTGCTCTTTTTAAAAATTGAAAATGAATAAGCGATCTTACTACATTATGGCAAATTAACTACTATTATTCTATTCGTGAATTTTAAATTACGATTTAGATATAAATTTTAAATGATTACTTAGACGCATATATGCTTTGATACAATTATGACAAGTTATTTCATCGTACTTCAGTAAAATTCTTCGTCAAATTTCGATTAAAATGAAAAGCCTTAACTTAAAGAGATAAAATGTCTAATACTATTTTTTTCTTTTAGAGCAGTAACAATTTTTCAATTGATTATTTTTCAATTATTTTTAGTTTCAATTATTGTGATTGACGCACGATTTTTCGTTCTTGTTTATTTCTGTGAATACCTTCCTTCAAATACATTTTGCAAATTCATCTAAAAAACCATCTAAACTGTATAATAAAAAAACTCACATTTCAAAATTTTCAGGATATTGAAATTTTCAGGAAAATATGCTTTACAAATACTGAAACTTTCTTTTCCGTAATGCAAAGGCATTCATTTTCTCAAGTATAAGAAAAGCGAAGAAACAAATATGAATTTTAGAGATTTCCCTATAGTTATTTGTAATTTTCTCGTCGAGTATTTTTTTTATTTATTTTTTATTTATTTATTTTTTTAAGCGGTTGCAAAATATACAACACGAAAAAATGTCTTTTATAAAATTTGAAAATGAATAAGAAATTCTATTACATTATAGCAAGTTACCTAACAGTATTCTGTTGGTGAATTTTGAATTATGATTTAGATAATATTTTAAATGAAAAATAAAATTAAGATAATAAGGTAAATTAAAAAATTGTTACTCTTCTTAAAGAAAAAAATAGTATTATACATTTTCCCTCTTAAAGGTGAGGCTTATCATTTAATTCAAAATTTGAAGAAGAATTTTACTGTACACTGTAAAAAAAATATGTAAAGGCACTACATTTTATCTAGGAAACTGGAATTCCGAGAACTTTTCCTCTAACGGTAACAACAAAAACTCAAGTTTTAGAATCAGTTACATGGATTTTTCCTGTTATCATTACATGAAAAGTTCTTGGATTCCCAGTTTCCTAGAAAACGTTTAGTACCTTTACAGATTTTTTTTTTTACAGTGTAGTAAGATGAAATAACTTGTGATAATTCTTGTGACAATATCATTCAATTATAAGTAAGTTACAAGGCACTATTATTGTTCATTGTAAAAATGTTGCGATGTGTTAAGTAAAAGTCATTTATTTTTCCCCTGTCATTTATAAAGTCTTTTTATACATTGTTAATAGAATATGAAAGTAATATACATGTATCCAACATGTATATCTAACATTCTAATGATAACTATCTATGAAATGAATCTCTGAAACGAATAAAAGAAACATTTTTACGAAACGAATGATTTTAAATCACAACATTCCTCCTAAAATATATAACCTTTGATAGTGTAATTAAAAATAATTATTTTCATTGATCTGCATATATAAAAATTATAATAGAAATTTTATATTAAAACTAATTTTTAAGGTGTACATAAGGATTTTTAGATTTTTTCCCATCATTTTCAAATTGAAATTGAAATTATTTTTAATCGAAATTATAAATAATATCTTGCTTAAAGCACTTTTTTTAAGGAAAAAATTTAAAAAACAATTCATTAAATGATAATAAATAAAATAATTTAATTTACCCTTTGTAACATTCTTGACAAATTTTAAGTTTCAATCATTATGATGCCATAACTATTAATTAATAATTTTTTTTAAACTTTTTCATTTTTTTCATATTTACAGATTTTTTTCTTAGACACCGTTGATTACGAACATTTATATCGTAAAAGTAATCACCATGCTATATCCACGCACTGTATCACATAAAACGAAACTTTACAAAGTTTTTTATCTGCTGCATACGGACTGTAAAAAAAAAAAGAAAAAATCTGTAAATTTACAAATTTTTTAGTAATTGTATTCCAAGACCTTTTCATATAATGAAAACAGCAAAATTCCCTGTAACCGATGAAGGTTACATGAGTTTTTGCTGTTACTGTTACATGAAAACTTCTTGGAATATAAATCTAGTAAAAAAATCTTAGTAACTTTACATTTTTTTTTATTGTACACAGCCGTGCAAAACGAGGGGCAAACTGGGCCATAGGCCAGCGCTAAGAAATTGAGGATGCACCAAATTTATATTACCTAAAGGTGTAGTTACTTAGTTTGTTTCTTCTTTTTTTGTGTGTGTGAAATAATTGTATTTATCTTCATATTGGGATTTTTTGTGAAAAAAAACAAACAAACAAGAGGAAAACATATACCCAGAAAAAGATTCCATTAAATCTACAGAACATGTTTTGTTGAATACATTTTTGTTGTTTTAAGAGAATTTTTAAGGTAAAATAAAGAATCAATTTTGTTGCTCAAAAAAAAAAAAAAAAAAAAAAAAAAAAAAAAAAAAAAAAAAAAAAACTGTTAGTACTTTTATAAAATTTTAACAAAAATTTTTGAATTTTAAATGAGTCTTACTAATGTCTTGTATTTTTAATTTGTAATTCCAGCAAAATTTTTCCGTTTTTGCAAAATTTAAATTAGTGTGCAATAGATGTAACTTTCTCTTGTAATTTTGTTTAATTGACATATATAGCTCTAAAGGATTAACATAATTTTCGGATAATAAACATTTTTCAAATTGAGACGGATTAATGACGTTATTATTACCTTATTATGCATTTCGGATGAAAATTATGAACGGTAAATGTAAAAAAAAAATCATCAATATTTTTTTCTTTATTCGAACAAAATTTCCATTGACCCATATTTAATAAGAAAAGATTTGTTGCACCAAACAAATTTTTATTGATTCAACAAAACTTTTTTCTGGTAGTACATTCTCAAAATAGCTTGTTGCTACTTTCTTCGAATGAAATAAGGGTTTGCGCAATACTTTTAAATACAGCTTTCCCACGTATGTTGTCCAGAACCCGTTTTGCTGTAACATAAGTGCAATCATCTTTTATATTATTAAGTTGTTAAAATCAAACCTTTAAAAGTTTAAAAATAAACGAAAAACATGTATTCAATATAATTTATTTGTGATTTTACAATTTTCAGTTTAATTAAACTTGTCACATAGAGAAATGGTGATGGGGGCGGGCGCCAAACTTCGCCTTGGGCGCAATTTTCTCTTCGTACGCCACTTTAAATAAGTTTCATCTTTTTAATGTTTTATATTAACAACTCAAAAATTACAATCACACCACATTTTAATTTTCTAACCCCAAGAATTCCCTGAATAAAAAAATAAATAAAAATTTAAGTTTTTTTAACGGTTTCTGCTTGTTTCACATTTAAAATTTCGATAATTTAGAAAAATTTCACAGCAAGAATTTATATCCTAAATATTACCACTAGAACAAATTTCCAATTTCCCATGTCAACAGTATCAAGAATTTGGAATTAAAAAATGCTTAGCCTGTGCACACTGTTGTAATTTGTTGTACCGACATAAAATATAGCCTGTGTTAAAGAAGAGAGAGACAACAGCATTTTACACCGTTATTTCAAAATTGGTTCGGTAGTTCCAGATATTACACCCTAAAAACAAATAAAAAAATAATCCTTTTTAATTTTAGTATTGATTGAAATACTTTTATTCTATGATTTTTTCGCTTTGTTTATTGAATAGTAAAAATAAAAATATTTTATGTTATGAGAAAATGTTAAAAAATAAATAAACATTGATATTTTATTTTTAAAAAATGGCTAATGCATAAAACAAAAGAAACTACATAAATGTACAAGATAACTGATATATTTCAGAAATGTTAGTTTTATATTCAATTAGGCTTCAGAATATACGAAACGTGTTTTGATTTTTTTTAATGTGTTTTAGAAGTTAATATTTCAGTCTCGACAATGTTCAACTGCTCCATAATACCATATTTCTTTTCAAAACATATATTCTTAAATTTTAAAACTTCAAACCGAGATATTATTTTCAAATATATAAAAATATTATAGCACAATACTATCTTTTCCACAAGCATTCAGAACTTATTTCGAACAATATATGGAATTTCTCTCTTATTTTGTGTCAGTATCAATTTTTCACAAACAAAACTAAATTGTATAGGTGTGAGTTTGGTGTGAGTTCTTTGCGATGATGTGTTTAGGATTTTATAAAATGGAAAATGCAATTTATAAACTTATGATGCATGAAAAATACATGTACGAAATATCACAAAAGCTGAATAAAATATTTTACTTAATATACTAGATATACAGGGTGTTTCGCTACCAGACCGACAAGCTTTGAGGGGTGATAGTAGACACGAAGACAAACATTATTAAACAGGAAACCTTGGGGCGCAAACGTCTTCCGTAAGAGCTAGGGGCCATTAAAGTTTAAGGTCCAAAATTTCAAACGATTATAAAAAACGGAAAAAAGGGTGGATTCGTTTGCAGTTTTCGCTAAAATCATTCCCTACATCACGATTTGCTTGTAAAAAAAAAATTTAAAGGTTGCGTTTAAAAATTGTCGATAGAGGGCGCTTTAGACTTTAAAGTAACAAACAACTACTTTTTACCCTTATTTTGTGCACGGGGTTGAAATTATTCTAAAGTTTAGACTAGTCCAAATTCAGAAACATTGTTATCGTGTAACTAGCGAAAATTGAACTGTGAGCAGAGGAGGGGATTCAAAAGGCTCATAAACATTTGGCAAACTAATCATTGCAGTTTGCGTGTAGGTAATTCCCTTGGGAATTATTTTATTCAATATGACGTCGGCATTGGTGACCCCATTTTTTGATAGAGAGCGCTTCTGACACATCTCCGAAATTTCAATGGCATTACTCCTGTATGTTTTACTACCAGAACAACATACTTCCAGGAAGTGTTAGGGATGCAAAGACGATTCTGAATCATATTATAATGTAACGTAGAAAATAACTTTTTTTACGAGTTAGGGTTAAAAGAAGCAGAGAAAAAACAACTTGATATTTCTGGAACACGTTCTGTCGGAACTTCTGGTAAAAGCACTTATTCGTCTTTCGTTGAGCCACTCTATAGCACGATGGGGCTCCTCCACATTTTACCATCGATATTCTCAGACACCTCAACGTAACATATGGACAGCGTTGGATAGGTAGTGGTGGCCCGGTTCATTGGCCTGCCAGATCGTCGCAGCTACTTCATTATATAAATTACATTTTTTACCTACCTTTATGGGGCTACCGGGTGGGGCTAATTGAGCTCAAACCAATTAGTACCCTTCCACCCCCACCTGGGCTCAATCTGAATCTGAATCTGTATGGACTTCTTCTGCTGGGGCAAAGGAAAATGTTGATTGAATGAATCTCCCATACCGTCAGTGGAAGACCTCTCAGCTCGAATTTCTGTAGCTGCCAGAAAGCTATCCAAGATGCCAGGAATCTTTGAAAAGGTGAGGAATTGCATGCAATGCTGCTACCAAGAATGCTCGATTTCTTCTGGTCGTAATTCCGGATACCTTTTTTTGTAAAACCCTTAACTAAATTGTTTTCTGTCACATTAATGTGTAGCTGTTTCGCTAACTGTTTCTGTTGCTTTTTTCTCTGCTTCTTTTAAACATAACTCGTTAAAAAGACATTTTCAACGTTACATTCCTGTATGATTCCGAGTCGCTTTGCATCACTAACACTTCCTGGAAGTATGTTGGTTTGGTAGTAAAAAACCCAGGAATAATGCCATTGAAATGTCGGAGATGTGTCGGAAGCGCCCTCTATAAAAAATGGAGACACAAGAGCTGTAAGTCATTTTGAATAAAATAATTACTAAGGGAATGCTCTACACGCAAACCGCAACAAAATCGATCAGTTTGTTTAATGTTTATGGGTGTTTAAAATTCCCCCCTCTGTTCACGGTTCAATTTTCATTAGTTACCCGATCCTAATGTTTTCGATTTTGAGGTTAAAATTTAAGTTAAAATCTAAACTTTAGAATAATTTCAACCCCGTGCACAAAATAAAGGTAAAAAGTTGTTGTTTGTTACTGTAAAAGCTAAAGCGCCCTCTATCGACAATTTTTGAACGTAACCTTTAAAAAAATTTTACAAGCAAATCGTGATGTAGAGAATGATTTTAGTGAAAACCGCAAAAGAATGCACCTTTTTTTCCTTTTTTTTTAAATTGTTTGAAGTTTTGGACATAAAACTTTAATGGCTCGTAGCTGCTACCGAAGACGTTTGCAGCCGATGGTTTCCCATTTAATAATGTTTGTCTTCATGTCTACTATCACCCCTGTAAGTTTGTCGGTCTGGTAGCGAAACAGCCTCTATAAATCATTTATCTGTCCATAATTTTATTGAAAAAGAAATATCAGATTATACATGTATTTATACATAATCTTATTAAAATAGAAATATTGAAGCTATAGATTTTTGTAATAGGTTAAACTTTTACAAGAACGAGTTTATTATTTTTAATCAATGACAAGGTTTATATATTCATGTAAACACACAATATGTAAATTTAACTAAACTGGCATGGCACCGGTATTAAATTATGTTCTTTATAAGAATCTGTAATTTATTTATCTTAACAGAACTTGTATTATTTTATGCACTTTCTAAAATTCTGTACTTAGAGAGCCAGTAGTAGTTGCAGAATTGCCACAGGAGACTACGTTTTAATTCTACCTCAAGCAATTTTTTCAAATCACAAACTATACACATATTGTACGAGAAAGTTTGCAAGGAATGCAACAATATTAGTGCAAAAGTTTAGATAAAATATACACAGTATTTGACAACACTGTATACACATTCATTTATCTGTAAACTACATACATTTTACATTTTAATGTAAACACATAACAGAGGTAATAAATACTGCTTTTCAATTATTTTGGAATATTTTAAATATTGCACAGGGTATGATCAAGAACGATTCTTGAAGAAAACTGATGAAAAAGCACCTATCAAACATCGATTTTCGGACTTGTAAACCATAGCGCATTCTACATTAGTATGCTGAACATATTTTATTTTATGCGATGAAATCATTTAATGTACGAGTAGTTCTTTTGAAAATCATTGTTACTTTTGGTAAGTCAAATATTTTTTTTCATTATATATATATTCATATACAGATGTATATATAATATTTATTTCTTTTAAAATTATTATTACTTTTGATAAGACAAATATTTTTCTTTTCATGTGGTTATAGTTAAAAGATTTAGATAATTTTAAACGATTTCGTATATATGTGATATATTTACTTTTAATGGTATATTATCAAGAAACATTTAAGCGTCTAAGCAACCCAAAATGGTGACGTAAAATCCACAGTGTAGAATCTGTTTTATCTATACCCCCCCCCCTCCCTAGGCAATCGTCAGAGATGGATAAACGACAATGTAAAAGGTTTTTAAGATGGTTTCAAACAGTTTCGTCTTTTTAAATTTTCATTTTTTAGAAAATATTCATACCAAGTAATAACATCTTAAATGTTACCACTACAACAACTTTCCAATTTTTTGTTCCAAAAATATCACCGAAATCCAAGTTTTAGAAAATTTTTAGCACTAGTACCACGTTGTAATTTGTTACAACGACGTAGAATGCAGCTTGTATCGGAGCAAGGATAGTGATAGCAATTGACACACATTATTTGAAAATAGGTTCAGTAGTTCCACAGATTATTCACAAGAAAGAAATACAATTTATTTCTTTATGATATTAGTATGAATTGAAGCAGCTTTTTTGTATGATTTTTTTATTTTGCTCATATGATAATAAAAAATATAAATATTTTATGCTACGAGAAAAATAATAAAACATAGATACTTTATAAAAAACGACTAATACATAAAATAAATTCAACTATATAAATAAATAAGAAAAAATACATGTTTTGGAAATTTTAATTTTTTAATCGACTAGGCTTCAGAAAGTATGAAACGTGTTTTCATTTTCATTAATGTATTTCCAAAATTGCTATTTGAATTTCGATGATTTTCAACACAACTGTTCAACAATATCACCTTGTTGTTTCTTAATTCAAAGCCTAAAAGGTGCAATCATAGATCGTAAAACTGCAAACCGAGATTTTATTTTAAAATAAATATTCCAGCATTATACTATGTTTTCAACTAGGATTCATACCGTATTTACAAACATTATTCGGCATATCATTCTTATTTTGTGTCAGTATTACTTTTTCATAAACAAAACTGGTTGTATAGGTGCGAGTTTCAAAATTCTTTGCGATGAGGTTTTCGGCGTATTTCATAAAATTTAAAATGTTTATGACAGATATAATAATATATAAACTTATGACGGATGAAAAAAATATGTACGAAATGTCACAAGAGCTGAATAAAGCATTTTAAATCCAATACTAGATATATAAATCATGTATCTATCCAAAATTGTATAAAGTAGTAATATATTAAATTTTTAAAAGAACGAGTTTGCAATATTCAATCAATAAAAAAGTTTATATATTCACTTAACCACAAAATAAGTTTTTTATATTTAAAAACTTGTGTATTCATTCATATATTTTAAATGCGAGATATTTTATGAATAACCTTCCCTTTAATTAACACATCACTAAATCATACATACAGTGGTGGCCAAAATTGTGGACACTTTTAGATAGTTTTCATTACAAAAAGTAAAAAATAAACTACCAATTACAGGCGTCCGGGGAAAGCCCATTGGTAAATTTTGCTATATTTTCGTCGATCATGACCCTTAGATCCCAAAACAACTCTCCGTTGGAATGTTGACTTATGTATATATACTTAATATATATATATATATCCATATATATATATATATATATATATACATATATAAATATTGTCATACTGTAACTCTCGAATTTAGGAACCATTTTGGATGAGCATAATGTTTGATAAAAGGCTATTTAATTTTCTACTGACTTTGTCACCTAGCAACCAAGATATACCTAATTATTTCAAAATGTAAAAAGTTTTCTGTGCAAACGATTTTTTGTGATAAATACATTATCTGTTTTATTTCTTCAGCTTTTACCTAAGCTGTGTGAAACAATATTCTTTTTGTTTTTGAGTTTGATTAGAATGTTTTTTTAATGAGATATGTGAAAAAATGTTACGGTTTTTTATTGGAGTTGTGTTTCGTTAAATTATCTACGTTCGAAAGAACTGAGAAGAATTTTCTCATGAGAATAAACTGTTTTAAAACAAGAGATGAGTGTTTAATTTTGAGTTGAGTAAAATATTAATAAAATAAACTTTCGAACAATTGAATTCTTCATATGGTCCGTCTTATACGGAGAAAAATCAGCAAGTTGTTCTACGTCAATGATTGAAGGATAACTGGTGAATATTTTGTGCTGTTTTGGTATTTCTTCGATGTTAGAACTCATCTTTTAAAGAGCCAAGAGGGGTAAGTGCACCCATTTAATTTTTATTCATTAAAAATGAGTATGAAAGAATTAAATGCAAAAAAGAAAATTTTCAAAACAAACTTGACAAAATTAAAAGAAAAATTATCGAATACTGAGCTAGAATTAAATGAATTAATTCTCATAAAGGAGAAACGGAATAAATTAGAGAAAAACTTTTCTGAGTTATTTGAGTCTATTTATAAGATAAGTAAAGAAGATGAAATTGAGGATTTTATTAAGGAAAACGAAGAAATTAATGAAATTTTAGAAATAATGGAATTTGAACTTACAAAAAAGTTATCAAAAATGAAAGTGCAAACTGTTAATTTAGAAAACGCCACAAAGGCTGATAATAACATTAAATTGCCAAAGTTAACTCTTCCTGTATTTACGGGTAATTTGCATGAGTGGCTTTCTTTCAAAGATATATTTAAGGCTACTGTACATGGAAATTCTAATTTGTCAGGGGCAATGAAATTACAATATTTGAAGTCTTAATTGAGAGGAGATGCCTTTCGTATAATTCAATCTATTTCAATCGTTGATTCTAATTATGAAGTTGCATGGTCGCTTTTGGAAGAACGGTTTTCAAATTCGAGAGAACAAGTTTACGCGCATTTAAAACGTTTTTTAAATATTCCTGTTATTCAGAATGAGTCCCCAGCAGCATTATTAAATCTAATAGATATAACAAATGAATGTATTAGGTCGTTAGAGATTTTAGAACAAAAAGTTGAGGGGTTTTCTACTACTATGTTTGCTTATATTTTGGCTCAAAAATTAGAGGTTAATACAAAAATGTGGTGGGAAAGATAGAAGCGGGATAATTTACCGAGTTTAACTGAATTGCTAGAATTCTTGAGAGACCACGCGCGTACACTAAGTGCGTCCAAACAAGTAAATACAAAGCGAAATTTTCAAAACGAAAGCCAAACAAAGCATAGCTTTTCAAAGGTAACATCCATGGTTGCGAGTTTAAATGAGAAAAATATGCGCAAATGTGTTGTATGTAAACAGGAAAATCACAGTGTTTTTAAATGTCCCAAATTTCAAAAATTTAATGTACAGGAAAGAGTAGATTTTGTGAAAAAAAACAATATATGCTTTAACTGTCTTTCAGAATTCCACTGCGTCAAAAAATGTAACTCAACATTCTCGTGTTCAAAATGCCATAGACGCCACAATATACTTCTTTGTTTTGATAGGCGTGAGAGAAATTCCAATGCGGTGGGGAACACAAAAAATTATAGTGATAAGGAGGTGCCAAATGCATTGTCGACGAATGAAAGTAAACCAACATTAAATGTTGACGCTATACCACTTGAGTTAAATAACCAAGTTCAAAATTTCACTGGTACTTCAAATGTGAGATCGAATAATGTTAAAACAGTTCTTCTTTCCACTGCTATTGTTTATATGAGAGATAAATTCGGAAATAAAGTTCCGGTGCGTGCTTTATTGGACAATGGTTCAATGAGCAATTTTTTAACATTGCAGTTAGTTGAAAGATTAGGAATTCGAAAAGAAAAAAGTAATATTTCGGTATCGTGTTTAAGTGGATCCTCTGTAGCGGTAAAAAATAAAACTACTGCCTTGATCAGTAATAATTCGGGAGATTATAGTCGGGAGTTAGATTTTCTTATCATGCCAAGGATTTCGCAAATTATGCCCTCGAAATATATTAATATTTCAGAGCTAGGAATCTCAGAGTCTATTATTCTTGCCGATCCTGAATTTAATAGACCAGGGAAAATAGATCTTTTGCTAGGAGCTGAAGTATTTCTAGAATTGATAAAGGTGGGTCGTATGAAGCTACCAAATTCTAAATTAATACTGCAAAATACGGTGTTTGGTTGCATAGTAAGTGGGAGTGTTTACGATTGTAACGATCAGGAACAAATACATTGTGGGTTAATTACTGAAACAGATTTAAATTTCGAAATGAAAAAATTTTGGGAAATTGAAAGAGTAGAAGAAAGTACACCATTGAGAAATACAGAAGAATTAGCATGCGACACCCACTTTATAAACACACATCAGAGAGATATAACGGGCAAATTCATAGTACAAATGCCGTTGAAAAAAGATCCTAGTTCTTTGGGAGACTCAAAGCAATTTGCGGAAAATAGATTAAATTCACTTTGGAATAGGCTAGTCAAAAATCCAAATCTTTTAGAGTTATATTGCGCATTTATGGCAGAGTATAGAGAGTTAGGCCATATGGAGGAAGTAGAGAAAACAGATGAGCCAATACATGCGAATTATCTACCTCATCATGCTGTTTATCGCCCAGATAAAAGTTCTACAAAATTGAGAGTTGTCTTTAATGGTTCACATGCAACTTCATCAGGAGAATCCCTAAATTCCATACAGCTGAATGGAGATATCATTCAAGATGATTTGTTTAGCATAATACTTAGATTTCGTACACACCGCTATGCATTTACAGCAGATGTAAAAATGATGTATCGCATGATACTTATCGATAAAAGTCGAGCAGTTGTGGCGAAAGCAAAAATTTTCTTACAAAGACTGTGGAGATTGCAAATTGGTTGGGATGAAAATCTCCCTACAGCTGAGCTTGATGATTGGTTGCAGTTTTTAGAATCATTAAGAGCCATCAACAATATAAGTGCTGTTAAATACATTTTTACAAATAATCCAGTGCAAATTAAAATTTGTGGCTTTTCAGATGCTTTGGAGAAAGCCTACAGTGTGGCATTGTATGCTGTGTCTTCAAATTCTTCAGGAAAGCAAATTTCTCAGTTGCTTTGCAGTAAAAGTCGAGTTGCACCAATCAAAACAATCACTATTCCTCGCTTGGAGCTTTGTGGTGCAGTTTTATTAGCCAAATTGATGAATAAGATTGCCAAAACCTTAAAAGTTCCTAAAGAATCTGTTTACTATTATTCAGATAGTACTATTGTATTATGTTGGATTCGAAAACAGCCGTGTGACTTAAAAACCTTTGTGTCCTCACGTGTGGCTACGATTCAGAATCTTTCTGATATTAGTCATTGGGGACATGTGGCTTCTTCTGATAATCCTGCTGATCTTGTACGATACATGATCTCACGAGGTGTAGATCCAGACAAACTTCTCCAGAGTAACTTATGGTGGAAGGGTCCACTATTCCTAACACAACAAACTGAACCTTCTTTAAATGCTGTCGAACTTGAGCAAAATGATAAGGATCTATACAGAAGTGAACTTAAAAAGACTTTTTCAGAGACTTCACTTTTAATATCAGACTGTTCATTTTTTATTGACTATTTTTTGCAATTGAGTAATAATTATGCTAAATTAATAAGAATTCTTAGCTATGTTTTCAGGTTCATTCAGAATGTCAAAAAGCCAAAAGAAAGGTATCCAGGTAAGCTAACATCTGCTGAATTGAAGAAGGCTGAGCAGTTTATCATAAAATCTGTTCAAGAAAAAGAGTTCAGTTCTGAATTCACATTGTTATCTAAGGGTAAGGAGTTACCAAAAAATAGTAGATTACTTTCATTAAATCCTTTCTTGGATAAAAATAATTTAATTAGAGTTGGAGGTCGTCTCCAAAATAGCACGGTAAATTATGCCCCAATTGTACTGCCCTCTAAACACAAATTAACAGAATTAATTATTGAGTTTTATCACAAAAAATATCTACATATAGGACCACAAAATTTACTTTGTTGTGTTCGAAGAGAATTTTGGCCTTTAAACGGTAGGGCTATTTGTAGAAAAATTGTACGTAAATGTATTACATGCTTTAGGGCCAAACCTAAATTGTTAGAGCAAATTATGGGCGAGCTCCCAAAAGAAAGAATAAATGTAGACTTTGTTTTTAATTGCACAGGAACTGATTTCTGTGGTCCATTTTTGATTAGATATAGAGGTCAACGTAAAGGCATTTATCATAAAGTTTATGTTTGTATTTTTATTTGTATGGTAACAAAGGCAGTGCATTTGAAATTAGTCAATGATTTAACATCTGAGGCTTTTATTGCAACATTAAAGAGGTTTTTTGCCAGACGAGACAAACCTCGAAAAATTTTCAGTGATAATGCAGGCAATTTTGTGAAGACTAATGTAGAGCTTAAAAGGTTGCATGAATTGGTAAACAAACCAGACCAGAACCTTACTAATTACTTGATATCTGTAGGTATTGCTTGGGAATTTATTCCCCATAAAGCTCCAAATTTTGGAGGTTTATGGGAATCGGGAGTCAAGTCCTTCAAGTATCACTTTAAACGTGTTGTGGGCGACTCTAAATTAACTTATGAAGAAATGTTAACTATAATTGTCCAAATTGAAGGTATCTTAAATTCGCGCCCGCTTACTCCCTTGAGTACAGATATTGATGACTTGGAGGTCTTGACCCCGGGACATTTTCTTATTGGTCGCCCACTTAATGCCATTGCTGAATCTGACCTGAGTAATATTGAAGATAATAGAGTAAACTTATGGCAAAAAACCACTAAAATGGTTCAGACCATCTGGAAAAAGTGGAAAAATAGTTATTTAAGTACATTGCAGCAAAGGCATAAGTGGATGATATCAAAAAACAACCTCAAAATAGGAGATATGGTTCAAATAAAGGAAGATGATCTTCCAGTGTCTAAATGGTTATTAGGGAGAATTGTAGAAGTGTTTTTTGGTAATGATAATAGAATAAGAGTTGTAAATATAAAAACCCCAAATGGAATATATAAAAGAGCAGTATCCAAAATTGCTGTATTACCTCTTGAAAAGTAATTCAGTTTTTATAAGAAAGTGTACATTATTGTAAAGTTTCTTTATTTATTATGTATTATGTAAAATTGTTTAAATATTTGCTTAAATTTAACTTAACTGTGACTCATTTATATTGTATTTAATTGTATTGTTCTTTATATTTTTTACAATGGTTGTAATTGCAGTGTTTTAGTTTGAAACCCCCCTCAGAGGTTTCAAGAGGGGCGGTATGTTTGATAAAAGGCTATTTAATTTTCTACTGACTTTGTCACCTAGCAACCAAGATATACCTAATTATTTCAAAATGTAAAAAGTTTTCTGTGCAAACGATTTTTTGTGATAAATACATTATCTGTTTTATTTCTTCAGCTTTTACCTAAGCTGTGTGAAACAATATTCTTTTTGTTTTTGAGTTTGATTAGAATGTTTTTTAATGAGATATGTGAAAAAATGTTATGGTTTTTTATTGGAGTTGTGTTTCGTTAAATTATCTACGTTCGAAAGAACTGAGAAGAATTTTCTCATGAGAATAAACTGTTTTAAAACAAGAGATGAGTGTTTAATTTTGAGTTGAGTAAAATATTAACAAAATAAACTTTCGAACAATTGAATTCTTCACATAATAGGAGTACAAATGTCTCGACCGAGTTTGTTGGCCAACTTCAACCACCTTCTTGTAGCAAAATGGCAACCATTTCATTCATTTGAAATTTTTATGTTTTTTAAATTTGTAAAATGATAGAAAAAGTTTCATTTCACAAAATCCAAACTCTTATATACCATTTTAAACTGAATGTTAGAAACATCAAAAAATATTTTAAAAAATCACACAATATAAGTTAACAACCTAGGTCACTTTAAAGAAAAAGTTAGAAATCATAATAATGTCCATAAGTGTCCACAAATTCAAATGACATCCATTTTTAAACAAGATGGCGGTAGAAGCTGGCCAATGAACTCGGTCGAAACATTAGTACATCAACTATGCACATAAAGAATTTCATCCAAATCGATTCATATATTCGAGAGTTACAGCACGAAAAAATCCAGATATCTATATTCATATTAATATATATATATATATATATATATATATATATATATATATATATATATATAAGTATAGCAAATTTCACGAAGTGCTTTCTTCCAGAAGGCTGCAAAAGGTAGTTTTTTACTTTGTGGAATGACGGCTACCTAAAAGCGCCCACAATTTTGGCCACCATTGTAGATATATGTAAAAAACAGGTAAATTTTCTTTTTTAAAATTCATAGAAACGACTCTTAATATTACTTTAAATTTGTAACCACGCTTTATGTGATCCGTTACAAAATGAAATGTCTTAAAGTTTTTCATCACCAAAGTTAAGTAGCAGCATTTTACAATGTTTTATAAATAGCTGTCATACTTAAAAAAACGCACTTTTTAAAGCAAATTAAAAAATTCAAAGAACATGTTTTTCTCTTTTTATCATAATTTAGAAACAATTCAATTCACAATTTGCGATTTAAAAATTTATGCAATTTATTCACCTTAATAGAACTGGTATGGCTTTATTGATAAAATTCTGTACTAAGGAGCACATACTATGTACAGAGATGCAACTGTCGATTTCGTTTTCCAATTCTAGTTCACACCACTATCTCAAAACACAAATTATGCACATATTATTTGAGAAAATTTGCAAGAACATTAAAAAAAAAATCTGATTTCTTCTAGGGTGTCCAGACACAGTGTAAATTATATCATTCATTCAAATAAATTCATTGTTTTACCATAAAAAGGTATGAAGTTATGCATAGAACTGAACTAAAATTTCCTTTGTATGATTATTTTTTGATATGGCAACTAGGTTCTCCCTGAATTTAAAAAAAGTCTGCCTAACATTCTATTCTCCATCAGCTCGTGCATAGACGGA
This sequence comes from Maratus speculifer, assembly GCA_964019185.1. NCBI lineage: Eukaryota > Metazoa > Arthropoda > Arachnida > Araneae > Salticidae > Maratus > Maratus speculifer. The sequence continues at coordinate 109,451,272 of OZ025298.1, read as the reverse complement.
AACTCGATTTTACTCAAATTAATTGACTGAGGCAGAAATTTAAGATGATAATGAAAGTCGGTATATTTTTGAAGTAAAATTTTTAAAGCATTAAGATTTGTATTTTTTTTTTTAAATATTAAAATATACGTATGCGATAGATGAAAGTTTTGGGATTGGTACATCCAACTTGTTTAAATTTGTTGACGGTCCCCTATGAGAACAGGAACATATTTGCACGGAAGTATATTACCTGGATTATTTTGTTATTACGCACCTGTATTTTCGGAATTACTTCTCATGCATTTTTCTAGGTACAAACATCTTTTAACAAAACTAAAACTGAAAGTGTCCGGTCATTAATGGCAATATAGTATAAGCTTCCTTTAAGTGATGAACGATTGCTATTTTTTATTCAAATTGCAATGATTATAAATTACACATTGTTTATGAGAAAAAAATAAATGTTGCCATTTAAATATTTTATTAAAATTCGAGATGGATTTATTGATTTGGAAACAAATATCTTATGAACGTTATTTCATTTATTTGTAAACCACTTAAAACTGTATGTAACAATGTCAACTGATCACAAATATATATTAAACAAATAATTTTGCAGAAATTTCATATTCGATAACAAAAACGATTTTTTAATCACATATTATTCTTATGTTGCACTATAAAAAAATCATCAATCATAATTTTTTCCATTTTCTCTTATACTGATGCCTATTATTGCATTTATATAACAATCTGCTAAAAATTCATTCTGCATAAAAACTGTGTTTAAAAACGAAAATATGTGTATCGCATTTTAAACCATTTTAACTTTTAAATCGATATACTTCTATGAAAGCAAATGGAGTATTTTTTAGTAAAATAGAAACAAACAGTATAGTAAATATGAATTGTTTCAAACTGCCGCACAAAATATTGATTACTAAATTATTATGAAACGACTAACTAATAATTTTACTTCGTGATGCAATGCGTTTCGTGCCAAAAAAAGTTTGAACTACTTCAAATTTAAGTATATAAAGATAGTATAATTTTTTTTGTTTTTTTGTCCTCATTATCCAATGACTCAAATGTTCTTTAAATAAATAAACAATAAACAATTTAAAAATTAAACAGTTCCATTTTTATTTAAACGAGAATGACATTTTTCGAATAACTCTTACGTTGAAGGATGTTGAAGTATTAGCAGCAAAATATTGTTTGCATCACTTTTTTCTTAATATGGATATTCATTTGTTCATGGATGTAAGTATATATAAAGCATTTGTTTTTAAAAAATGCAAAACTTCCACATTCAAAAATCAAAGAAAAAATATTTAAACCTTGATATGTGCATAACACTTAGTAATTTAGATATTTAGATTTTCAAGTGGAACTTTGTTGTTCTCTATATTCATGCCAGTAGATGATTTTATGCAATCTCATTTACATTTTTATTGCATAGCAGAGCAAACATTATTGGAGTTTACAGCTGCTTTACCTACAAAGAATTGCGTTGAAATTATTTACCGACGCACAGTATGTGTATATAAGTAAAATTTTCTTAAATTATCCTAAACCACGAATGGATGATTTTGAACTATTTCAGAATACTTTGTAATGCCTTTTAAAGTTTCATAACCAAATACATATTCTAGGTATTTTAACCTGAGGGAATCTCTATAAATAAACGGGAAGTATTTCAGTTATAAAAAACATAATTTAAACAATAATGGAAGAAAATTGCACACCAAGCGTTATTTCTGTTGGCTCGATAATTTCACCTAACTTGGACTTATACGCTATAAGAAATAACGAAACCACTCTTCATGTGTATGATGCTTGCCTTATTCATCTTTTATCTGAAATTTTTCAAGTATTTGATTATGTAACTGGTTTGGTTTGATATTTGGTTATGAAACTTTAAAAGGCATTACAAAGTATTCTGAAATAGTTCAAAATCATCCATTCGTGATTGAGGATAATTTAAGGAAATTTTACTTATATACACATACTGTGCGTCTGTAATTAATTCACACCGCAAGACGGTGAATTCGGAAGCAAGTTACCTGACGGAAACTGGAGCGGAATTAGTGGAATGGTGTTACGGTCTGAAATTGACCTGGCAGTGGGTGGTAATGCTCTAAACGAAGACAAATTTCACGTTGTAAATTTTAGCTATCTTTATCTTATTACGGATTATACATTTATGACGGATAAATTAAAGTCGGTTTCTAGAAATTCAGCCTTATTATATCCTTTTCCACTAAAATTGTGGATTACCCTTATAATAGTCATTTTCTTTTTTTCACTTATTTTTTTTCTGACAAATAAAACACGAACATATACAAATATCTTATTAATGATCTATGGAACGGTACTTGAAAACTCGTTTCTAATTGAGTTGAAAAAAAACGAGCCATAAGCTACTAATATGTGCATGGTTAATTTTTTCGCTTGTAATAACAAATTGTTACAAGGCCATTTTTCTATCCTTTCTCACCTTGCCGAATTTAGCTGGAATTCGAGATATTCCCGATTTAATGCAATTCACATAACGAAATTTGGTGTCTTGTTACTCGTTCAATAACAAACTTTATTCGCGAAAGCTACTCCAATCACGATCTGACTCGCGGAAGTCTTTAGGCAAATGTTTGCAACGGACTGATATAGCTGGTGGAGCTGAAAAATCATTCCTTAAGGCTAAACCGGGTTCATAACAGGAAGAATTTATTTGAATCCGTACAGACAAAACTATTTCATTTCTGAAGATTCATTTTTTACTAGAATGTATGACTTTCCGCTTTCCAGAAAATTCTCTTGTCAGAAAACTTATTTAAATAAGATGATCCATCGTCTGTTTGCTGCGGGAATATTTCAGAAGATTAAAAAGGATGAAGAACTTCAGCTGGAATTAAAATCATTGAAGTCTCACGTAAATGAGCCTGATGCAAAAAACACATTACAGATTAAAAACCTGAAAGGAGCATTTTTGGTACTTTTTTCTGGATATATTTTATCTTCCATTGTGTTCTTTATTGAAATATCTATAAGCTGTTATTTTCCAGATAAACGATAGTTTTAAAACTATTACCGAAACACTATTTATAATTGTAACAAATGATTAGGTCTATTCAGCATATTTCTGAAAACGCGCACACACACACACATATATGTGTATATATAAATTGTATTAACCGAAGCTAAATCATTCATCTTTCTTGCATTAATTAAAAATTATTTTAATGCAATTTGTTCTAAAAACAGGACATAATGTAAGAAACTTGCTTGTAGCACTCGAATAGTGATTTGTCACATCAATAATTAATTTCGAAATTACAAGAGTTCACTGATTAGATTTCAGATTACAAGAGTTCAATGATTAGATTTCAGTTACAATAAAATTAAAATAATGGTTCAATTAGGTGGAAAATAATGGTTCAATTAGATGGATTTTACATAAAGTATTAAAACACATTTTTATTTAAACGAGCGTGGAATTTTTCGAACAAGTTTTTAATTTTACATATGTCTTATGTATAAATATATGTTTTTATCTGTTAATTGTGAATATGAGTATTTCTTATAAAAAAAATTATAAGTATGTTTAAAATAATTAGTTTACAAAATAGGCGAATGTATCATTTTGAAAATAAAAGAAATTCTAAGCCTTAAAATGTGTATCAAATTAATAAGGCTGTGATGTAGGTAATTAAATTTTATAGTATATACTGTTAAAAGTATGCACTTCTTTCTTTCTACATTGCCGGCCAAAAATTTGAGACCACACTAATTGAAAACGAGAAAATAAAGTAAAACTCAAAAACTTATTGATATTTTCAGACAAAAGTTTAATCGTCGCAAAATATACATTCTTTGAAATCAAATTAATCACAATATAGATAAATTATGAATTATTTCTTTTAAAATACATTTTTTGTGGTAAAAATAGCTTAATGTGATTTACATTGAAAAATCTTCCTTGTTATTTTATAACCGTTTTTATTAATATTGGCAGATAAACAATAATTTATAATTTTTTCTTATGGTATATAGTCCGACTTTAATTTAAATCCTTCCACATGTCTATATGTGATGAGGGTGTGTATCACGAACGTTTCTATAGCAATCTTCCTTAAAAGTTTGATTGGAAAGCGATCAGGGCTATCAAGAAACCACACCATGTTTTTTTAATACACCTTTTACTTCTTTTTATTCTAAATAACCTCTGCTCAAATTTGAACTATGCTTAAAGTCGTTATCTTTTTTCTAAATGAACCTATCGTCAACAAAACTTAGCCTTGGCGGAATGGCATTTCTCTCGAGAATCGTTTTATATTGTTCTTTTTTTCATAATTCCTTGTATTTATACCAAATTTACAGTTCCATACATAGAGAAACAATCCCAGATCATAAAACACTCGCCACTGTGCTTCGAAGATGGCACTACCGAAATTCGCAGCATTTTTTCTCTGGCACAACGCTGAACAAAAATTAACTTTTTTATTCCAAATTTTTTGAACATGGATTTGTCATTGAAAGAACATTTAAAAAACATTTTCCTGTTCGATCTCATTAGCTAAGACCCACTGGATTCATTTCTTCTCATTCTACGTTTTTAATACTGGTTTTTGGACAGCAACGTGAAATTAGCATCTCTCAATCGTCTTTTTGCAGTAATGAGTGTTGCAGATTTGAATCAAAATTTATGTACATTATCGCGAATTTCTGGTACTGTTGGGCCTCTATTCCTCTTTCTGTTAATAAAAAGAAATAATCCTCGTTAGAAGTGTTTGCTTTCAGGCTTCCTGAACATGTTCGATCCGGTTTACTGTCCTTTTCCTTGCATCGTACCGTTGTGCAATGAACATATGTCTTCAATAATTTTAACTGAGTGACTATTATGCAATCAGACTTATCTGCATGATGTAGAAAAAATGATGAAAAATGATGGCAAACTATGTTTCAGTGTTGATTTCCTGTTTTTTTCACTATTTGTAGGATGTTTTGACAGAAGTAACTTCTAAATGAGAATAAAGATGAAAGTACTTGAAGAACTTCAACAAAACAGCGTGTCATAATATAAAACACACAGGAAACTAAAACAATAGTTAAATAAGAGAACAGTAAAAATAAAAGAGTAGTTTAAGTGAACACATAGGGAGCATTAAATAAATAACAATCACACTGCTTGACTTGTTCCTACTCGGATCTTATTGATGTTCAGAAACATTCTATTTATTTACCCATTCCTTGATGAATAAACAAAATATTTTAATAAATAATTATAAAATAATTACAAAATACTTTTTGTAGTGGTGTCAAACTTTTGGCCTGCAGTGTATATACGACAGTATACGGTTGTACGGTCTAGAATAAACGCTATCTTTTTACAGCAACATAAACGTCATTACAGTTTACTCCTTCTAAAGATGCAAAATAGACTCTTGAAATATATTACAGATGAATAGAGTGTGTGCATGAGTAAAACTTAAAATTGAGATTACCTACAATAAATCTTGCTTTAACTCAAATGGTTGTCTTTATTCAATGTTGTACTTTAATTTATTTTGTAAATCCTTTTCGGTTTCAAAACAGATGAAATGGTTTAAGCGTTTCCGCCTGTGTGAGCACCATTGACGGAATGCCAATGGTTTCGCTAAAAAAAAAAAAAAAAAAAAAAAAAAAAAAAAAAAAAAAAATATTATAAACAACAATGCAAGAAAATCAAACATTAAATAATATTTCCGTTGGCAAATTATTTGAGCCTAAATTAGACATATACGCTATATTAAATGATATTAACCGCTTCGCGATGGGGACCATTTACGAAATTTTTATAGTTAAACAGAAATTTTAGCCTTTTTAAATCGAAAAAAGTGCCAGAATTAAACAAGGCAAATTTTACAGTAAAATTTTACTGGTGTAGGTAAACACGGATTCAGCTTTTTTGAGAAACATATATGTGTTGCGCGTCCCCAAGGGGTTAAGACTTTCCTCCTTTATGAGGCTTATTTCATTCGATTTTCAACTGACGTTTTCCGAGTGTCATATCGAGTATCAACACCACAAGATTGAGAATTGGGAAGGAAGTTACCAGATGGAATCAGAAGTGGACTTATTGGAAGGGTAATACGTTAAGAAACTGACATAGCAATAAGTTCTTCGTTAACCCCTTAATTGGTTAATTCTTTTCCGTTCAATAAATTGAAAATAGTGGACAGACAACACTATTATTTAAATAAAATATTCGTAAAATTTAGTCTAAACATTTCCGCCTTTCAATAGTATGAAAATTTTCTTAAAAATAATGATGGTGTCAAAAAGCTTTAAATGATGAAATAAGTAAATTCGTCTGGCCAATTGGTTAACCAATTAAGATGTTAAACGGGGGCAATTTTTACATTGCCTATTTCAATTATCCTTCTCTTATCATGCATATTATTTTTGACGGATAAACCAAAGCCAGTTTCTACAAATTTAGCCTCATTAAATCCGTTTTCATTAAAATTGTGGATTGTGTTCATTGGAGTATTTTTTTGTTTTGTTATGTTTTTTTTTTAACCCGTCAGTAGTCGCGTGTCGGTCTTTTCGCCGCCCGTATAACTTATCTTCTCCTAACTTGTATCAGATTACAAATACAACGGAGATCTTCCATGTAGCTGACTTTGAAGGCTTCTCGAACACCTTAGTGAAGTAACAGGACACCTCTGTTTTTCTTTCAGGTACATTTTTAGAAACAAAGTTGAAATTGGCGAAAAAGTCTACGTAAAAACCACTAATGTCAGTTCATTTTTACTTTTTCGAATTATTCCATATCTCATGAATAAAATGCATAATTTAAGAAAACTGCAAATTTATATATCCATTGAAATGTTATCTTCATATATTAGGTGAAAAATATTTCTTATTCTACATATTTGGTATGCGGGGGGCCAGCGGCGAAAAGACCGAGCGCGACTAGTGACGTTGTGGAAAAAGTCGCGACTACTCGCGGGTTAATTCTCATTTCTTTCTAAATAAAAAACACGAATATATTTATACTACACAATAACTACACAACATAACTTATTAACAACACGTGGAACAGGACTAGAAAAGTTCATTCCAATTCAATTTACCCTCTAAATGTCTTGTTCCTTTCACTAAACTCCAAATTTCACTGTCATATAAGTAGCATTTAAGATAAGAAGGAGGGAGGATGGTACTTTGTGCTTATATATAACTAAATAAATAAACAACGTTAAAGAGCACAAATATTACAAAATAAAAGATATTAAAAGCATACAGCTGTTTCGGGACTTCTAAAGTCCCATCATCAGTTCAAAAAAAGTGTAAAACCTAAAAGAAAATCACATCGATAAACACAATAACATAAGATCGTGAATTTGAGTTCGCCGTTCAGGCGAACTGAACATGAAACGTCGCAAAGCACCAGTAAAAGTGGGAAGAGACATATTATTGGTCTCTTTCTGTGTGCGCGTGCCAGTTTACTTTTACTGTTGCTTTGCAACGTTTATTGTTCAGTTCGCCTTAGCGGCGAACTCAGATGCACGGTCTTATTTTATTTTGTTTATCGATGTGATTTTCTTTTACGTTTTACACTTTTTTATCACTGATGATGGGACTTTAGAAGTCCCGAAACAGCTGTATGCTTTTAACATCTTTTATTTTATAATATTTGTGCTATTTCATGTTGTTTATTTATTTAAAATCTAAGATAGACTATATAGATTCTATAGATTCTGCAGATTTAATAAATTTTGAAAACGTTTTAGAATGGTTATTACTCTAAAGGATTACATTCAAATTTTTACTAAGGTTTATATATATATATATATATATATATATATATATATATATATATATATATATATATATATATATATAATGTTGAAAAAATCGTACTTTCTGATCATTTAATACAAAATGAAGAGAAAACGTCATTGCAATTTTACCCATTTTCAAGACGCTTAGAGAGTTAGAAAAAAAAGAGGCACAAGCTGCTTATATGTGCTTATACCGGGTGTCCCAAAAATGACTGATGGATTTTAAAACTCAATAACTTGCAAACGGTGGCAGCTATTTAAAAAACTTTTGCAGGAGGGTTATGTATAATGTCAGGAATTGTTTTACCATAATTTTTTATTTTAGTTCGCATCTCATACAATAAGTGGCGCTGACGGCGATTGAAGGCCAGGTCGACGCTTCACTCAGCACTGATCACCTGGCCTTTAATCGCCGTCAGCGCCAGCTATTGTTTGAGATGCAAACTAAAATAAAAAATTACGGTAAAAAAACTCCTGACATAACCCTCCTACAAAATTTTTTTAAATAGCTGTCACCGTTTGCATGTTATTGAATTTTAAAATCCATCAGTCATTTTTGTGACACCCGGTATGCGCTTATATGTGCATGGTTAATGATTACATTTATAATCAAAAATATGTAAAAGATTAATTTATTTTCCTTTATCATTTTAAAAAAATTGACTTGAATTGTTTGATATTACTGATTTAACCGAGGCAGCATAACGGAATTTCGTAAATTGTTAATGATTCGACAACAATATATTTTCACAAAACTTTTTCAATAACGTTTTGCCTCGTGGATGCCTATTGCCAAATACTTGAACAAAAGGAGATTTATTTAGAAAAGCTCAAAAATATTTTATTAAAGCTTTACTGACTAAAGCATTTGCTTGAAAAGATACAAATAAAAATACTTTACATCTGGAGATCCCTTTTTTACTAATTTACAGGGTTTCTTAACTGACGCTATTCAGAGCCACCGGTAGCTTGTTTTAATAACTTGAATGACACAAAACATTTTAAATAGACTAATAAAACCATGGGAACAAAGATTCCAACAAAAAATAAGCAAATAAATTTTTAAAAAATTACAATCCCTGCAGCTGGGTAGAAATTTGGCGCTCTACATGGAAAGAAAACATCAGAAACAGACAAAATAAAAAAATTTGGGAATTAATTTGGAAATTAATAATAAATAATTAATTAAAATTATAAAAAAATTAGATGTAATAAAAACATTACACCTAATTTCAGTGCATTTTTATGGCAAAAACTGCTAGCAACATTGTTGCATCAGTTTTTACGGTAAAATTAACTGTTTTTTTTTTGTTTGTTTGTTTACAGTGAAAAAAAAATATCAGAAAATATGTACAAGGAACATTGTACATAACACCCTGTAATCAGAATTAAAAGTTAATAACAATTGTATGAAAAAGGAGCAGATTTATTAAATAATGTTTATCTGCTCATATCTGCTCAGAATAATCATATCATTGCATTGTATTCATTGATTCATCACTCATATCTACCCGATTATCTCTTACATACATCATGATAGAAACATAACTTTCACTTGCAAAAAGTATACAGATTAAGTGAAGCTTCTAGATATGGAATTTGTTTTAAAAAAGTCTATATAGACATGCATATAGGCTAACATATGAAGCTCAATTTTTACAAGATCCCTGTTTTCTAAAAATCCGTTCTATCTCCCTGTTCCCCACCATTTAATAAAAACATTTTTAAAAATCCCCCTCTTTTACGACCAAAACTTATTTGGAATTTTAAGAAATCACAACTTTTACCTTCTATAAAAGTGCTTCTTTTTCTTATCTGTCCCGTAAAACACACTGAAATAAAATTAAAATTAATAATTTCAGAAGTTTCAACTGCAAAAAAATTTTTATAATGTCCTTTTAAAAACAAGGGTAATTTTTTTTTCTCAATATAAGACATTGAGACCGTATAAAAATTAAATTTTGCATTTTAATAAAAGGCCCTTGTATAAGTAATACCTTATATAAAAATTGTACTTAAGAGCCCACAATAGTCACAGAAAAAGTACACAAAAAGACCCGGATGATCATGTAAAGTCTATGGGAGCGTTCTTTCCTAATATCTCGCTCAAATTTTAATATTTTTGCTTGATTTTTTTGCACAAGATAGCTGAGGGCAATCCACAACCGGGCTAGTTTTTAATTTTTCGATTTTGGTTATATATTTTTTATATTACGATAGTTTCAGTTTCAGAACCGGTTTAAACCGGTTTCGAAAGTTAAAGTAATTTTTTAAAGAAAATCTGAAACAAAAATTGAAAAAGTAAAAACTAGCCCGGTTGTGGATTGCCCTCAGCTATCTTGTGCAAAAAAATCATGCAAAAATATTAAAATTTGAGCGAGATATTCGAAAAGAACGCTCCCATAGACTTTACATGGTCATCCGGGTCTTTTTGAGTAATTTTTCTGTGACTATTGTGGGCTCTTAATTTCTACCCGTAAGACATGGTGACGTCACAGTGACGTCGTTGTGAAGTCACATTGTGACTTTGTGACCGTCGATGTGACGTCTCGTGACGTCGATGTGAAGTCACAGTGACTAAAATGTGACGTCGTTATGGCCGTTTTAGAGCTCGTTTGTGACGTCACATTGTGACCATTTTGTGAAGTCACGGTGTGACCAAAATGTGAAAAATGTGTCATTTGTGACAGAATTGTTATTAAAACTGTGACTATTTTGTGACGATAGTGACAAGGTTGTGAAGACAGTTTGCGATTATTTTTTGATTTGTGACAAATTTGTCACTAACTTTATGACGGTGGCAGCATTTTCAATGTTGTGAAGTCACACTGGGACACAATTATACAGTTATGAACATTGTTATGTAGTGTAAAATCACTTGCATCTATAATTTTATTATACTTTGGCGATACACCTCAATTAAAACCTGGGAGCTGCGATAAAAAGAATGTACCAAAAGAAAGTTGCTGAATCAAAATGTAATGCCATGCAGACTTTAATCTTTGATACTTTTTTTTCTGTTTCAATAAATGAGAATATTTAAGACAATTTAATATTCGATCTATCAGAATTATTTCAAATTTAAGAATTTGTTTTTCTAATAAGCATTAAAATTATCAAATAAACTCTTCCTTTAAGGTGCAAAACTAGTCACAGAAAAAGAAGACCCGGATGATAATAAAAAGTCTATGGGAGCGTTCTTTTCAAATTTGAATATTTTTGCATTTTTTTTGTATAGGATAGCTGAGGGCGATCTGCAACCGGCCTCGTTTTTACCTTTTCATTTTTGCTTATATTTTTTTTATATTTTGATAGTTTCAATATCAGAACCGGTATAAACCGGTTTTGAAATTAAAAAAAAAAATATATATATATATATTTTAATCTGAAACCAAAATTGAAAAAGTAAAAACTAGGCCGGTTGTGGATCGTTCTCAGTTATCCTATATAAAAAAAATCATGTAAAAATATTAAAATTTGAGCGAGATATTTGAAAAGAACGCTCCTACAGACTTTACATAAACATCCGGGTCTTTTTCTGTGACTAGGGCTGCAAGTTAAAGGAAGTGTTTCTTTGATAATTTTAATGCTTATTAGAAAAAAAAATTATAGATGTGATTTTATACGACATAATAATGTTCATAACGGTATAATTGTGTCCCAGTGTGACTTCACAACATTGACAATGCTGCCACTGTCACAAAGTTAGTGACAAATTTGTCACAAATCAAAAGATAATCGCAAACTATCTTCAAATACTATCTTCTATAAATATTAAAATACTATTAAAACATGCAAAGAGGAATTGTGAAAAAAATTAAAGCTAAATATTTATTAGTATATTAATGAACAAAAAACATTAAGGGGCTATCCATTACTGGAAGGATATGTCCATCACAAACACATCTACCTAATGAAAATTCCAACGATAAAATAGAAGAACAAATACGTTAATTGTAATTATTAATATTTTATTTATAATATTAGAGAGTAATTATAAATTAGAGACCCACTGTAACACTAGAACGCCCGGAAGGAGTCGATTCGACTCTGACCATGCGTTTAAATTTCAATTCTAGTCAGAAATCTTTTCCAGAAATAAGTTAAATTCAAACCACGAGGATTTACTTTAAATAAATCAATTAAATAATGTTGAATAAAAATTCTGGTGAGAAATATTATTATCAAACTTGAATAAAATTTCCGGGCGTTCTAGTGTTAATCACGATGTATACTAATACTACACATTATAGATATTGTGAAATTTACCTCTGTAAAATCATTCAGGAAAGGAAATAATAAAAGTGTCTAGAATGAAAAATAGATAATAAAATACAGTTATTAATTGCTAGCTTCATACTGTTTAAGTATTTGCGTTATTTGTTTTAAATACAATCATGTTTAAATTCTTATTGATTGCATAACTTCCAAATTTTCATTCAGACTTCTAGTTCTTTCTGAAAACATTCAAATAAGAATATTTACAACTGAAACGTTATCACCCACTATCCATTTAGAAATTTTATAACATTTCACAGTTTGAAAAATACATTAAACAATCATTATTTTTTTAATATGAAACATCTACGATTCTGAACATATGTAATTTTTTAAATAAATTTATCTAATGTTTCAGAAGATTACTTAATACAAAAATTAAAAAAAGAGGTTTGCAAATTATTTAATTTTATTTAAAGCTTCTTTATTAAAAAATATAAGATTTTATGTTTATGGAAACATATTATTTTAACCAGATATTTTAAATAAGGAAACAACGCAGATTAAAGTGTAGTTAAAATCACTACCTTTAACAACCAAATCCAAATTATTAATAATCAAGTGTTCTATGTCAATAAAATAAATAATGAATGTATTAGACTTTATAAAGTTAATGGAGCATTAATGTTTTATAGCATGTTTTTGAGTAGCTAATTAAAATCGTTCTAAGAACAATAATAATTAAAAAGCAACCATGAAAAATATATTTCCATACCTTTTTTCCATCGAAGTCATTCATTCTATTTATTCTTTTTGTTGCACAAACTAAATCCGATAATAATTAAAGTGGCAAAGACCAAATTATTTTCACAGTCAAAGCCCCATTAATTTTCTCGGACTTATATTTTGCTGCTTGGAAGAGCTGTAGTAGACTTTGTTTAAATTGTTAAATCCGTATCAATACCAAACTATCCACAACTGCCATAAATTCCACCCAACTAACTTCTTGCGTCTATCATCAATTTAAAATATTTCTGTTTACGTTTATTTATTCTTTCCACGGAATAAGAAACCACGGAGTAAGTTTCTTACTCCGTGATCATTTCGTTTGCAGACGATTGTAACTTTCCACGCGCATGGCCGTTTTGTTTTTTCTTTTTCTATACAGTATTTAAGGAACTTAAATACGCAATAATTTTATGAGTGTGTCTTTGATTAAATTTTTTTATTAAAAGAATTTTTTAATGTATTTTTACCTTTTATTTTTATTAATTTCAAAACAATTCAAGTTAAAATAAATTGTAAAACCGTTTTTTGTAAATAATAATATTTATAATTAGAATTCATTAGATAAAATATTGTTTTTAAAGAATAAAAATGATAGATTTAATGCTAATATAAAGAAAATTAAAAAATAAAGTTTGTATCACATGCAAAAATACATAGTATCTTCTTAATAAAAAAGGGGGGGGGGCTTATAGAGGATGAAAAGTTTTTTATTGGTCAATCACTAATTATTTTCATATTAATTTTCTGCAGAATAAAGCATCTTGTGAAGTAACTTTTTTTTAAAAAAACATACCTCTAAAACAAAAATTTGAAATTCGAATAAATAGTTATGTGACCTACATGCACACATTATAAACTGCAGATTTAATTGTAATAATAAAAATTGTAAATAAAAATTGTAAAATAAAAATTGTAATAATAAAAAGTTTGAAAATGCAAAAGTAATTCGAATACCTTTGAAAAATTTCTAGTAGAACAAATGATCATTTACAAAAATCATTATAAAAGATAAATGTAAGTATTAGGCCTAAAATATTTTTTAATGAGATAAAATTCGTATAATTAGAAAAGCATTTTGAGTCGCTGATGAATTAACCCGTAATGCATGGTGACGTCACTGCAACACGTTCTGAAGTCTAATTGTGACTTTTTGACAATCGATTGTCGATGTGAAGTCACAGTGACTAAAATATGAAGTCGTTATGGCCGTTTTAGAGCTCTTTTGTGACGTTTCACAAAGTGGTCACAATGTGACAAATTTGTGAAAAATGTGTCATTTGTGACTAATTTGACATTAATGTGGAATTTTGGTCACAGATGTGATGTGATCAAAGTGACTCAGAGTGACGTCACTGTGACCATGCATGCTATTAGGGACGTTATTTGCAGCAACATTACAGTGACGTCACAAAAACTTTTTCAATTGACAGAAAAGTACTTTTTCCATTAAATAACATCTTTTGAAGAATTTTTGTACATTTTTTAAATTTTTCTAAGAAGGTCACATTTCAATCACAATGTGACTTCACTGAGTGGTGGCCTTTTGGTACAGTGACGTCACAAAAACTTTTTCAATTGACAGAAAAATATTTTTTCCATTAAATAACATCTTTTGAAGATTTATATATATTAATATTACAAATTTAATTTTTTTTTCGCCAAAACTAACCCTTATACTATCTTAATTTTCTTATAATAATATTCCGTACTTACTTCAAATTATTAAATTAAAATCTTGTTTCTAAATCTAATCTGTTAATCTGTGTGCAGACGATATAAATTCTTAATTTGCCTTAAAAAACATTATTCCAGTATGCGTAAATTTAAAAAGATGGCTCTAAATTAAAAATATTCTTAATTAAAACTTTATTTCTTAATATTCCAAATAAAACTGATTTCTTCTATGTTTTTATCAACCCTTTTTAAGAAATTCTTATTAAATTTATTCCAAAACCATACCTTTCAAAAAATATCATTATTTTATTTTATCTATTTATTTATTTTTCCGCCGTCAACGATAATTTGCATATTAATAAATTCATTTCTTTTCTTTTTCTCTTAAAATTAATCATGTATAAAAATCGTCTGCCTAAGATATTTAAAATTCTGAGTCAATTATAAATTGGTTAAATAATATATATTTTTTAAAAATAAATTTATCGTCTGTTTAAAATAATCTCGTAGCTGGACAAGAATTCTGTTTACATAAAAAGAATGATGGTTAGAGATTACAGAAGGTTCCAGAACTTTCTTTTCAGTTTAAAAGGGGGAAGTCTCGAGATGAAAGGAAGATTCTTCTGAAGATTTCTTGGGTTGCTTCTTCGATTAGGACAGCTCGCTGAAATAATGATGGAATTTTTGCAACAAGGAGCTTTTCCTTCCTCATTATCACGAATTTAATAAATGAATTTACAGCAGCCCATGACTAATTATTGGACCTTCTACATTTATTTATTATTTTTATTTTTTCCCTCGCTTGCCATGACTGCGTGTTTCTGTTTAACCAGTGGAAATAATTCGAGTTCTCCTGAAATCGTCACAACTAATCGAAAAGTCGACAGGATAAGTAATGCCTGTGCTAGTGCCTGTTTCGGATTTTGAAATGAATCTACTGAAGAAGTAAAATGCTATGTAAATGAATCTAATGAATCTACTGAAACGAAGTGATGACAAAAATATGGATCGTCGAAAATTTCTCCCGCCATGGTTGAAAGTGTTATTAAGCAAGAATTGCCATTATCTTTTGATTCCTCGAGTGAATGTAACAGAGGAGATTTTAATGTTAAACAGCTTTCTGTCTGAGTGGTTTGAAAGATTTCTTCTAAATATCTCGTGAATTCCTGAGGCCTGATATTCCACCTTTTTGCTGTTTATGTGTAACTGATGACTCAAGATAATATGGTCATAATAACAAATTTTTGAAAGTTAATGATTTCAAAGTGGTGAGTATGTGAAAGGTATTCGATGAGGAATTTAATGAAGATTGGATTTTATTGAAGATTGTTCTTGAACTGTAAGTTTATTTTATTAAATGTTTTGATTATTATTTCAATTCTATTTATGATTGATGGAAAGTATTTATTATTTATTTATTTATTTATTTATTATTTTATTGATGAGAGTAATTTGAAGTTAATTTATTAATTTAATAATTTATTTATTTATTTGATTATTTATCTGTGAATCTTACTTACTTACCAATTTATGAGCATTATTATTATCATTATTATGTGTTGGAGATTGAAATATTTTTATTCTTAAGGATTTAATTGAGGAGTATGATGTTCTTAAGATATTTACTGTTACTTATTAAGACTATTATGACATTTTTATGCACGATTAAAGGCAATTTTGTAATAATAAGGAATTATATAAAAAACTTAGTAGCTCAAGTTTACTTTTAAAAAGTACATTTTCTATTTTATTGATATTTGTTTGTTATCAAGAACTATTCTCAGAATGCAGTATTTTTATGATAATGTTCCTACAACTAGACATTTGAGCTGAAAATTAAGTTAACATTTATGTTTTTCATTTTATTTGTTAGAATTTCTGGTTACAGTGAGTTTTGGTTCCCGGATTCTTATAATTTATTTAAATTCAGTAAGACTATGGAACTGTGCAAGGCTGTTGCTAGAATTTTGACTGATAAATATGATTAATTTTTTTGTAAATTTTGTGATTTTAAGTAAGGAATTACCTATAATTAAAATTTTTGAATATGTTTATGATCTATAAAATAATAGAATTAAAAGTTGATCCCAATTTAAGGTATATCTATGATATTTACAATTTCTGTTTTATTAGATAAAATTTCTGGTTAAAATTAGAATCTAAATATAGTAATTTTGAAAAAATATGTAATTGATAGAAATTATTAACTTTGAAATTTATTGCGAATGATTTTACGATCAGGATTTAATAAAGAAAATAGAAGTGCTTCATTTATTCTAATGAGTAAGAATAAAAAAAAATTATGGAAGATCCTAAGTTCATACCGTTTGACCCGAGTTCTGGAATGAACATTTTGTCTTGGTTAACTTATTTTGATAAAACATGTGATAGGGAACAGAAAAATCTAGAATGGAAATTTAATTCTATTGCGCAATATTTGAAAGGTGAAGCGCAAAAAATTTATATCAATGACTGTTTAAATTGTACGGATTATGAACAAATTAAGAAAATTTTGATAGAAAGATTCATTCAATTAGACATCCCGAGTTTTTCTGATTTTTCAAACCTGAAATTAGATAATTTAGACAATTTAGAAACTTATTTTCGTAAGAAAGTGGAAATTGGTAGGAAATTACATCTTAGTGAAAATATACTATTACAAGGTTTAACTGATGGTTTAAAACCAGAATTCAAAAACAGTATTATTATAAATCCTCCTAGTAGTACCACAGAATGGTACCGGGTTGTCAAACAATTCGTGGAAGTTTCCACCCTACTAGTTTCAAACCAAGTAATAAATCAACCATCAGCTAGACAAAATTTTCAACCTTTTCAACCAACTAGGCCCTGGATTCAGCCAGTTAGGCCGAATACTACACCTAGGAATTGGATTCCCCAAAGGCAATCTCAGTTTCAAAGACCTAGAGTTTGTCAAAATAATTATATTCAAAATTCATACCCTTCAAGACCTTGTAGGATATGCACAAATAGGGGTGTCAGTAATGCTTTTCATTGGGAAAGAGAATGTATTTTTAGGAATGAGTTGCCATCCTCTGATACTCTTCCAAATATCTCACAAAATAATTCTCATAATGTTTGTCAATTAATTGTGTATGGATGTACAAATAATTATAATTTACCATGTGTTGTAGATACTGGTTCAACTATTGCATTATTGCCACTTAAATTTGTTAAAAAGCTTAATGCTAAAATTGAGACTATACCCTCAGTTACCATTGGTCAGGCAAAAGGATTTTTACATATAAATAAAAAATGTAGTGTTCTTCTAAAAGTGGGTAAAATTAAAAAATATGTTAACTTTTTAGTATGCAATACAAATTTGGATTATGCTATTTTGGGGTTAAAAGAATGTTCTAAATTTAAATTAACCATAGAATGTAAAAATTGTATTGTAAGGCAGGGAAGGAAAATTATAACTAACAGTATATCCATACATAATGAGAGATCCCTTCATTTCAATACAGTCAATATGGACCAAGTACAACAAAACAGGGATCAATCTAATGAATTTGTAACCTCTGAATATAAAAAAGATATGAGATTAAATACTGGTAATACTGTAGATATAGATAATTATGATAATGAAACACTGAATGTAAATAATCATGATATAGAGTTACAATCTACTTGTGGAAATATTATGAAAAATGAAGACTGTGTTGAATATGATCACGCAATTAATGTGCATCCTGATTATAGAGGTTCCATGACTCTTCAAAATTTTCGCGATAATTCGGATTCCGATTTAACTGGGGAAATAAATTTAATTCAAGATGTAAATTTAAGGGAATTAGTTCATATTTATAGTGATATTTTTGCAAAGCATAAATATGATGTGGGTAGGATTAATATTGAACCACAACGCGTTATACTAAACTCAGACCTACCTATATCTTTGAGGCCCTACCTAACATCTCCTCTAGAAGAAATAGAAATAAAAAACCAAATTCAATCATTGTTAGCAGCCGGACTGATAAAGGAAAGTAATAGCCCCTATTCTGCCCCTGTTACACTAGTTATGAAAAGAGAGGAAGGTAAAAAAAACGCGATTATGTATAGACTATAGAAAATTAAACGCAATAATTAAAAATGATGCAGAACCCTTGCCCCGTATCGATGGAATTTTAGATAAATTGAGTAGTGCTCAGTATTTTTCAACTTTGGATTTAGCCTCTGGCTACTGGCACATACCAATACATCCATCCGATACAGAAAAATTAGCATTTGCAACCAATTTTGGACTTTTTGAGTGGCTCGTGCTCCCTTTTGGCATAAAAACGGGCCCTCCCATATTCAATAGAACCATTCGAAGAATCCTTAATAAATATAAAATCGACTTTGCGTGCCACTATTTTGATGATATTATAATTTTCTCTTCCTCTTTAGAAGAACATTTAAACCATTTAGCTCAAATTTTTAACATTTGCAAACAAGAAAACATTAAACTTAAACTTTCTAAATGTAAATTAGGCCAAAATAAAATCAATTTCTTAGGTTATGAAATTACTAATGGAACTATAACACCAGCAAATGCCAATATTGAAACCATCAAAAATTTAAAACCTCCTTCCAATGTGAAAGAGTTACAACGATTTCTAGGTTCCATTAATGTTTACCATAAATTCATAAATAAATATGCTGAAATTAGATATCCTCTAAATCGATTACTTAAAAAAGACACAATATGGGAATGGAACTCAGAGTGCCAGGAGTCTTTTGAAAAATTAAAAAATTCTTTAATTGCTAAACCCATCCTCAAAATTTATGATCCTAAATTACCTTTACATATGTTTGTAGATGCCTCTCAGATAGCAGTAGGTGCCGTTCTAAAACAACCTGATAAAGATAATTTCTTACATCCTATTGCTTATCATTCTAGAATTTTGAAGAGTTATGAACAAAATTATTTCATAACTGAATTAGAATGTTTAGCTATTATAGATACTCTTGACAAATTCTATCATTACTTTCATGGTGTCAAGTTTACAATTCATACGGACCACGCATCTCTAGTATGGTTAAAGAGTGTTAAAAACTTCAGAGGTAGGCTTTTTAGATGGTCACTCAAACTTAGTATGTTTGATTATGAGATAAAATATGAAAAGGGTTCAACAAATGTCGAAGCAGACATGTTGTCACGAAATCCTATTTGTCATTTTAATCAACATATTAGTTTATTGCTAGATAGGAAAGAAATTATAGAGATGCAAGACAAAGACAATGTTTGTGACAAAAAATATAAAAAAGAGAATGGAATTATTATAGTTCAGAAAAAGGGATTCAAAAAAATTGTTGTACCAATGTCATTAAGAAGAAAATTACTCCATATTGCTCATGATAATTTTGGACATTTAGGGATTCAAAAAATGCTTAATTTAATATCTCCCAACTATTATTGGCCTAATATGACAATAGACATTACAGAATTTGTTAAACATTGCGATACCTGTCAGAAAAATAAAAAACCAAAACAGAAAAGATTCGGCTTATTACAAGCTATGCCAGCAACAGATCAACCTTTTGAATGTCTTTCTATTGATACTGTTGGTGGATTTAACTATTACAACTCAACAAAAAAATTCTTACACATAATAATAGATCATGCAACTAGATTTGTTTGGGCTTTTCCCTCCAAAAATGTTACCACTGAAACATACACTAACTGTTTAAAACAAATTTTCAATATCAAAGCACCTCAAAAAATACTTAGTGACAGACATAAATCTTTCAGATCTCCAAGATTTAAGAAATTCCTTAGAAATCATCATGTTCAACAGCGTTTTACATCTGCACATCATCCTCAGACCAATGGAAAAGTAGAGCGAGTTAATCAGACTATAGTTACCAGGCTTAAATGTAAAGTTAATTCCACTTCTTCTAAAATACCTTGGACTAGATTATTAAACCAAGTCATCGAAGGATACAACAAATTCTATCACCAAATTCCCACCTGCCTATTTATTTTATGGTCAATTGCCTTATGAATCTCCTTTAAAACAAAACTATTACCCATCAGTAGACAAAGCCCTCAAAATTGCAAAAGCGCGAACTCAAGAATTTCACCTTAAAAGTAAAAGACTCTATGATCGAAATTTTGTTGAATGCCCATTAAAAATACAAGACTGTAATTTATGAAGAATTTAAATACCCTAACACTCGAAAATTAGAACTTACTTTCTCTGGACCATATAAAATTATAAATAAACTTTCTGATGTAACTTATGAAATAGATAAATTTAATTATGAGACAGGACAGAATTCCGTTGTTGTGCATGTTTCTAAATTAAGACCCTATTTTTCACCCGAAGACTTTAAACTGTTTCATGAGCAACCCAAAAAACAAACAAAACCTCAGATACAATCACTAGATCAAACTAAAGTCAAGACAATAGATTAAATTTACCATAAACAACCATAAAAAATACCATAAAAAAACTTGTACCATAACCATTTACCAAATACCATTAAACCATTAAACCATTAAAACCATTTACCATAAAAACTCTATAATTTTCAACATCAGCAGGTATGTTTTTGGAGGCCTACAAGAATATTACTTGTTTTGGGGAGTTTTTGGGGTTAAATTGGGCACCCTATGCAGGCATAAGGTGAACACTTTGATTGTAAAAGCTTTCAAATTGATGTTGATGAATTAATTTTAAGGGTGTTTAAGTCTAATTATATTCACTCATGTATTTGACATTAATATTATTCTATTTATTCAGCAGATATTTATGTTATAACAGTTATAAAATCTAATGATTCTACTCAAACCTATAACATAATATGTGATTTTCAGTGATTGTGAAAACTACAGCTATTAAAAGTTTTTCAAAAAAGCACACTATTTTTATTTCCATTTCTCAATTAAGAATGACAACTTTTATTCCTATTGTATTTTATTATTCAAGTTTATAAACCATGTGTAGATAAAACATTATTCTACATTTGGCATTTGAAAACTTATAACCAAATTTGACAATTTTGTAAAAGAGTATCAGAGAGGAATTATTGTAAGGAAATACTGGTTGAGAGTCCATTTTCTAAATAGTTAAATTTAATTTTATTTGGATTTTGGAATTATTATGATTTTTTTTATTTATACTTTCGGCTAGCAAAAAATACTTTCTTATGCTATTAGAAGATAAGAAAATTATTTAGTTGCTATGTAATTATTTTTATCCTCAACCAATATTTTCCCTATCAATAATAAACAAATAGTGATATTTTCTTTTGATTATACTCTTGTTTTACTATTATTATTATTATTATGATTTCTATGATGAAGTTTAGTATTAATTATACTCTTATTGAAAAATATTAGGATATGGAGTCTTATTATACTATTACTTACTATTGTTGACATTGTTATTATTTAAATTTTTCTATATTATTTATTATTGATATTGAGAGTGATGCTATTTATTATTGAAAAATTGATATATTATTGAAAGATGTTGGATCCAACATAACATAAAAAACAAAGCTTAAACTAGATTTGGAGATATTTAATTAAAGAGACTGTATTCACTGGACATTGAAAAAGACTCTTTTATATATTCTTGAAAGACTTTTTTCATTTAAAGGACTTATTTAAAATAAACTATGCATTAAGTCATTGTAGTTATTATAACTTCCATGAGAACGAACTTTTATTGTTTTTATTATATTTTTATCTCTTGCTTATTAATATTCATAACTTATTTACTGTTATTATATGTATTATCTCCTATGCACTTACAAATGGTAAGTGATGTTGTAACATTATTGTATTTCTTTCAGGGAAATGCTCCTACCTAAATTTAATTCAGAATTATTTTCTCTTAACTATTTTATTTTAATCGCTAATATTTTTATATTGCGTTAATTTTCTTTTCTTCCATCTCTTGGCTTCCTGAGTTTGACAGTTTTATTCCAAAATTTAACTTTTCTAAATTATTATATTTCTGTTGTCTGAACTTGTAGTTTTATTTAACTATCAATTTCATACAAAGTCTTGGGGAGGGGGGATAATATTACAAATTTAATTTTTTTTTTCGCCAAAACTAACCCTTATACTATCTTAATTTTCTTATAATAATATTCCGTACTTACTTCAAATTATTAAATTAAAATCTTGTTTCTAAATCTAATCTGTTAATCTGTGTGCAGACGATATAAATTCTTAATTTGCCTTAAAAAACATTATTCCAGTATGCGTAAATTTAAAAAGATGGCTCTAAATTAAAAATATTCTTAATTAAAACTTTATTTCTTAATATTCCAAATAAAACTGATTTCTTCTATGTTTTTATCAACCCTTTTTAAGAAATTCTTATTAAATTTATTCCAAAACCATACCTTTCAAAAAATATCATTATTTTATTTTATCTATTTATTTATTTTTCCGCCGTCAACGATAATTTGCATATTAATAAATTCATTTCTTTTCTTTTTCTCTTAAAATTAATCATGTATAAAAATCGTCTGCCTAAGATATTTAAAATTCTGAGTCAATTATAAATTGGTTAAATAATATATTTTTTTTAAAAATAAATTTATCGTCTGTTTAAAATAATCTCGTAGCTGGACAAGAATTCTGTTTACATAAAAAGAATGATGGTTAGAGATTACAGAAGATTCCAGAACTTTCTTTTCAGTTTAAAAGGGGGAAGTCTCGAGATGAAAGGAAGATTCTTCTGAAGATTTCTTGGGTTGCTTCTTCGATTAGGACAGCTCGCTGAAATAATGATGGAATTTTTGCAACAAGGAGCTTTTCCTTCCTCATTATCACGAATTTAATAAATGAATTTACAGCAGCCCATGACTAATTATTGGACCTTCTACATTTATTTATTATTTTTATTTTTTCCCTCGCTTGCCATGACTGCGTGTTTCTGTTTAACCAGTGGAAATAATTCGAGTTCTCCTGAAATCGTCACATATATATATATTAATTTTCTAAGAAGGTCACATTTCAGTCACAATATGACGTCACTGAGGGGTGGCATTTTGGTCACAGATGTGACGTCACATTTCAGTAACAATGTGACGTCACTGAGGGGTGGCATTTTGGTCACAGGCGTGACGTCACATTTCAGTCACACTGTGACGTCACTGAGGGGTGGCATTTTGGTCACAGATGTGACGTGACCACAGTGACTCATAGTGACGTCACTGTGACGTCACTGTGAACATGCATGCTATGTGGGTATATTTATGGTATAAATTTTTTCATCAATGATTTATAAGCTAATGAAGCAACTGTGTGCTTTAAATTTTCCAGTGTACAGGGTGATTAAAAAAAAAAAAAACGTGCACAAAATGATATGACAAATCAAGCATACAACAAGGATAAAATATCACATAAGAACATAGGGTCGAAAATTACTTATTGAGTTACATATGCAGGGTGTTTCATTTTAGCTACACACAGTTTGAAAGTAATAATTTCGATGAAAAAATATATTGTAATGAAAATAATGGGATAAAGTTACGAAAAGATCTGGAAAAATGTATTGGTCAAGCAATCGATGATTCCGTATAAACGGATTATCACAGTCCAAAATGTGTGGTGCCATGTACTGTACATGTTGCTGGTGCGCATAATACAAACTTCTACCACTTTTGTTTGGTGTTATTACATTTAAAACAAAGGTGAGAATGTCTGTTAAACATTTTATTATAATCTACTTCAGTTTTCCGAAATTTATTATCATCAAACCAAATTGAGTTAGGAAGAAACATCCTGTATTTGTGACTCAATAAGTGGCTTGCAGCCTTATGTTCCTATGTGATTCTTTATCCTTCAGGAATGTCTGATTTGTCATATCAATTTGTCCACGATTTTTTAATCACCCTGTATATCACTTTGAAGGAGTGAAAAGCGCCCTCAGAATGTCAAGCTTAGAAGCACTGTTGATAGTTTATCCGCTTTTGTCTGGAGGACGCGAATTAACATCACAATTGTGAAGATTTTCCCTTTTGAAGTCCATTTATCCGAAATACAGTAGAACCTCTATTATCCGACCCTCGATTAGCCGAAACTCTCCATTAACCGAATTCAGTTTCTTCTGAATTTTTTTTTTCACTTTCTACTATCATCCAAAATTTTCAAAAACTTCTGCCGAACTTTTCAATTGTCTTAGATAAAAATGCTACAGACATTTTGAAAGACAGTGTTACTGAGTTTTTAAGCCTTTCTAGCACAATGAAAGGTTTTTAAAATCTCGGGGATAAAGAAATCACAGATTGGTTGAATTTTGACGTGGAAGATGCAGGCTTCCAGCTGCTCAACGATGAGGAATTGATAGCAGTAGTCCGAAATTCTCCAGAAGAAAAATATGATGATGATGAGGGTGAAAATTATTCCGGAGTAAATAAGATCAGTAACAATGATGCTTTTGAGTCATTCTCAAAAGGCGTTGTTTGGTTTGAGCAACAGGAACAGTGTAATTCCTCTGAACCCATGCTTTTAAGAAATCTTCGGTATTTCTCAGCATTTTCAGAAAAAATCACGTTTTGTGCACCAACCTTGGCGAGTTGGCGAATGCGAGAACGAACGTTGCATCGCCAAATACAAAATAAGCTAAGTTCAAATGTGTCATAAAACATATGATTAATAGAATTTTATTTATTACAAGATAATATTTACTACTGTTTTTAATTAACTTCTCAATTTCTTCGAACATAGCGAGTTAAGGAAATAATATTTTTGAATTGAGAAAAAAAACTATGTTTAGATGTTCCGTGAAATTTAAAGCATTTTAATCTGAAAAAACTCTTTGTTTTAAATTATGTTTTCATCGTAAACAACGGTGAAAACATTTCCTCATATTATAGTCTTTGCTTGATAACATTTACAGAAAAACAAACCAACAATAAGCGCGATCTCTTTGCAGAAGGAAGGGTTGCTATTCGCTAGGCGTTTGACGTCACAAACAAGAAAATGTGCATTGCACTGACTTCATCTCCGCGCCAATCATTGCTCTGGTGATAAGGTGCTCAAAACGTGATTCTTTCTGAAAATGCCTTCGGGATAGAGCTACACGGCAAAGGATGTCAAATTTACACTTCATGAAGCTTGTATTTAAACCACTGTTTTTGTTTCCGAAATAAATTTATTTTCAATTATAATTTTAATTTAGTATTTAATAGTTAAATTAAGTCATAGCAACAGTTCAATGACGCTACTACATATTAAACTAGATGATTACACTGGTCAACAGCTTTTATGGTGCCGAGGTATTTTTAGCTGATTTTTTTAAATTTGATCACCTGAATTCAAATATTGCATTAGAATTTGCCTATTAGCTCAAATTTTTAAGATAAACAAATTTTTGTGAAATGTATGTTCCATTATTTTAAGGTAAAACCATGTATTAAAAAATACATATATGAATAATATAAACACAGAATTTTTATTTTCATAATATACAAATGTTAATATTTATTATTATGATATACACATCTTCAAATAATCATTTCTAAATTTTATTATAAAAATATTTTTACTCACAAAGATAGAGATAAACTTTACCGATGAAACTGATTCTCATTGATAGCTTCGGAAGCTTCTTTTTCGTGATATTCTGGAATATATTTTTGAACAGTCTTTTTTTTAAACTTAAACAGTAATCTGCCATCATATGCGTGTCTCATCTTTTTTGGTGTTGGTCCTCCATAGCCTTAATATTGTGGTGAAATCTTTCACGCTGTTTATCACTTGTGTCTCCTAAATTTTCAAGAAAACGGTCTAAATGGCGGTGTAGATAGTACACTTTAATGCTCATATTACACCCAAGGGATTTAAAACTATTATGCTTTTTATTTACCAGTTCTGCATAGTTTTGTGCTTTGCGTTTGCCCGGAATGTTTTTGAAAACTGCCACAGAAGCAGTCCAGTCTTTTTGTTTAGCCTCATTCGATGAATTTACGAAGGAAGGATCTTTAATCAGTTGCTCATTTATTGTCCGTCAAATATTCCTGCTTTAATTTCTTCATAACTCAGTTGGGGTGTTTTTTCCCTTATATATGCAAAGCATGACCCATTCTTATGAAGAGCCTTTACAAACTGCTTCATAAGACAGAGCTTGGCATGCAGTGGAAGGAGTATGAATTTCCTTCGCTCAACTAAAGAGTTATTAATGATATTCCTTTCCTCAAAATCCATGTTTTTTCTCTTAGGCCTCTCTTTTCTAATGCAGTGGTGTGTTTCATCCCTTCTATCCAAAAAACTCAAAAAGGGTATTTAGTGCAATACCTTTGCTGGCGAAGGACAAAAATCTGGAAAATACTCAGGAAGACCCATTTTTTCCAACAGTCCTCTAAATTCGTGACAAAATAGAAAATTGTTTCTTGGGAAAAGAAGGTAGGAGGCTCGTTTGTCTTGTGCGATAAACGTAAGTTTGGCTCTTCGTTCTAGTAAATTTTTGTCATTCAATCTTGAAGACAGTAATTCAAAATCTTCTTTTAAAATATTGAGATCTGTTTTGAAATCATTTAAATCATCCTGGTTGAAATATTGAAGCATTGATAACATCTCATCATAATAACTGTCACCTTCATAGCTATCTGAAAGATGATCAGAAGGTCAGCATTCATCCTCACTAAGCTCTGGTAGCTGGTAAAACGTTGGGTTCGGTAGTTCCTCTGACTGAGGAACCGGGGAGGTCTTGAAGAGACTAAATCAGAATAAGTTTACTTATTACTATTGTTTCGATTAATTTGAATAGTATTCCAGTGCTAGGCAGGTTGGTTGTATAGAGTTTAATGACGCAAAATCCCTTTAGACACATGCTGCACCAACCTGTGTTAGGCAGAAATAATAGTCATAGAAATGGTTTCGGGGTTCTTTCCGAACCATTGGTAAACCGAATTTGAGCCTTCTTCTTTCCCGTTAGCGCACTGTCATAAGTGTTCTGTACAAGGTTTACAGACCTGGTGCGGTGCCCAGATTTTATCCTGATCACCAAGACTAACTTCAAAGTATCCAAATTAAGGACAAAGTCAGTAACTTTTTTTCTGTGCTCTTTTAACGAGTGTTCTCAGCATATGTAGCAAAGCTCATCTGGGTGATTTATACAACTTCTTCTACTTGAGTACATTTAAATTCTATTCGACAACAGAAACACAACAATCTACAACTCAACACGTTTTACGTTAAATTTATACACATTCTATCCTTAACATAAATATCATGGAAGATTAACAACTTTAGAAAATCTAAGAAGGCCAGTTTTGTCTCCATGGAGAGAACTCTGAAAGTAGTCTTATCCCTTGGAGGCTTTTACATTTGGTTTTATGGATAAGCGGCGCGAAATCATAAGCAGATTCTCTGTTTTGCTTGCACATCTGTTTTTTCAAGGTTATCTGATATTTCAACTTGTCCTTCAAATCGCCTTGAGCGTCCATATAAGGCTATATGTCAGAGGGTTAGTTTAAATGTTCAAGGTCACTTTAGTTCTAAAAAATCTTTAGTTCTCTTTGAATATCTTAAAAAGTTGAGCTGATAGAAAAAAACTGGTTTCATGTTTAGATTCAGCGTCAAAAAAATATCCAAAATCAGTAGTGAAATCTCAGGCACCAAAACAAAACAAAACAAAACAAAACAAAAATTGTAGACCTGTGTTATTGATGAATTCTCGATTATCCGAAAATTTCGATTATCTGAAGTAGGGTCAGTCCCAATTACTATTCGGATAATCGAGGTTCTACTGTACTAAAATTTCTGTCTTATTTTCTCCTTTAGATTTCGATAGTTGGATTTTTCGGATTTTTTGGACATAAAGTTGGAAAATTAGTAAAGCGGAAAATATTTTTCCCCTTTTCTCTTCCAAAGATCTAAGTGAATAGAAATCGAAATAGTGAAATTTTCGCCTTATTTCTCTTGCGTTCCCGTATAATTTTAAGCAACACTAGTATATCAGTGAGCCTGGAGTCGGAGTCAGATTCGAAGACATTAAAATTTCCGGAGTCGGAGTTGCATTCGGCCATTTTTGACTCC
Source organism: Maratus speculifer (assembly GCA_964019185.1). Classification (NCBI taxonomy): domain Eukaryota; kingdom Metazoa; phylum Arthropoda; class Arachnida; order Araneae; family Salticidae; genus Maratus; species Maratus speculifer. The sequence goes on along the minus strand of OZ025298.1, from coordinate 109,422,778 downwards.
GCAGCCCGGAGTCGAAGGCAAGTATTCTTAAACATATTCTGGCGAATTGTACTATAAAATGTAACTAATAAAAATGTATTTGTTAAAAATACATAGCCTTGCTCTTTGGTGCACAAAAACAAGAATTTTAATAAGAACTTGTACAATTAAAAATAAAATCAAATATAAAATCAAAATCTCATTGTTCCTTAGTATAACCCATTTGCTAGTAAAATTAGAGAATCTGATCAAATGATTGCAAGTTAGAATAAACCTTGTAATGATAATTTATCCTACAATATACCAAAAATCTGGTATAACCGCATAAAGTCTTAAAACCTGTATCTGTTTGCAATATTTTATATATTCCTCGTACGTAGATGAGACCATATACAAACTTTTGATTGATTTCGATTTTTTTTATTCGAAGAATTATCTATCACGCAGGAAGCGTTTGTCTCTGAATTTGTCATTTCACCATAATATTTTCTTGAACACGGCGCGAAACGTTCATTTTATATTTTATTTTATTTTTACTTGTAAAAGTTGAAATTAAAGTTCTTTTTTTGTGCACCAATGAGTAAGGCTATATATTTTTAAGAAATACATTCTTAGTAGTTACTGATAATCTGTTGGTCATACTTGAATTATTATTTAAATGCGATGTTTTAAATAAAAAATAAATTAAGATAATATAATGCGAAATTTGTTACTTTTCTTATAGAAAAAGGTATTATATATATTATCTAGGTATGATAAGTCTTTTCATTTAAACCAAAATTTGAAGAAGAAGTAGTACCATGAAATAACTTCTAATAATTTTTTGTTGAATATGGCAGTATCATAAAATTATACATTAGTTGAATACGTCAGTTAAAAACTGTGCTCCTATAAATGAACTATTAATTATACATATTTCATATCATACATCGTTTCATTTAAACCGAAATTTGAAGAAGAATTTTAATGTAGTACCATGAAATAACTTGTAATAATTTTTTGTTGAATATGGCAGTATCATAAAATTATACGTTAGTTGAATACGTTTGTTAAATACAGTGCCCCTATAAATTAACTATTAATTATACAAATTTATATTCAATACCAAAAATTCTTCGGTGACCCTAAATAAGCATTATCAATTGCATGATAATACAAATATATTTACGGGAGTTATAGTTTGGACAGACAGACAGACAAACCGAATGTATAAGCACTTTTCAACTTTGTCGGAAAGTGTTAAATATACTAATGATAAAAAACAAAATATGTAAATATATACTAAAATTTACAAATTTCGAAAATGTTAGTTTTTTACCAATTAGGCTGCAGAATATGCGAAACGTGTTTGATGTATTTTTAATGTATTTCCGAAGTTAATATTTCAGTTTCGTCGATGTTCAACACAACTGCTCCATAATTCAATATTTTTTTCTTTATTCTAAGCTCAAATCATGGATTCATAAATTGTGTAACTGAAAACCGACATATTATTTTCAAATAAGGTGGTCTGGTGTAATAACGCCAGGCGGGATAATAACGCCAAGTGCCAATATTTTGCATAATTATGAAATAATCTGGCAAATGACATCCATGTGCTCTGCGCAGAAGGGTTTTGAGTCATATAAATCGCAAAAACCAGCTTCAAGTTAATTTGTTTCATCTTTAGGTCTTATTCTTTTTACAAGCAACTAAAATTAACGCTTGATCTAAAATTTGCGAGATCCGTTTTGTGATGTGAAAACGATTTTTTTATCCGGAAATACTATGTTAATTACATAAATTTGTAGTACATTTAATTAACTTTCAAAATGTTGTTGAGGATTTTGGATATCTTCTAGAGATAATTTGTAATTTAAAATATACAGCGCAATAACTATAACGGGGTAATAACGCCAATCCTTGGCATTAATACCCCGGTTGATTCCCTACGGCCGAACTACATCCTAAATACTGATTCAAATAAACACAGTTAAAACTTTGCGATGTTTCTAATAATTCTATTTAAGCGGTCCTTTTTAAGCAAAAAGAAGCTCACTGTCTGATAATCATTTGCTCATCCTCCCCCCACACCACACCTTTAATTTTCTTACATTTTTACAAAAAAATGAACACTTTCAATAGCTTAGAATGCAATTTGACAATTTCTAAATTTGTAGAGTTTGTATTTTTAGAACTGGGCAATCTACATGCAATTATTCCATCTTATTTCATAGTTTTGTTTGCATGGCGTTGTTACCCATATAGGTGGGTAATAACGCCAAATAGCATTGTTCAAGAAATCACGCCATTACATTTTATGATTACATATCTGTTAAATTATTTTTTTTATATAAATAGTCAATGATTTGCTGTATCAAATCATATATTTGTTTGAAAAATACAAACTAAAACTGAGCCGTGAAAATTGGTAGAACCTTAATGTGCCGTTATTACCCCAGGGTACTTTATATAAAAGTGTTTTAGCAATCTGTAATGTTTTCCACGAGGATTCAGGCCGTATTTCACACAACATTCGGCATGTCTTTCTTATTTTGTGTCTGTATCAATTTTTCACAGACAAAAATAATTTTACACGTCACAATTTCAGAATGCTTTTTGATGAGGTGGTTGGACGCATTTCATACAAAGGAAAATGCAATTTATAAACTTATGATGGATGAAAAATATATGTACAAAATGTCACAAGAGCCGAGTAAAATATTTTACTTCCTATACTACATATATAAAACATGTATCTATCCATAAATTTCTTAAAGTAGAAATAATCAAACTGATGTATTTTTGTAATAGATTAAGTTTTTACAAGGACGAGTTCATTATTTTAAATCAACGGCAAAGTATGAATTTTTATCTACACACATAATAAGTATATTTATATTTAAAAACTTGTGTAATCATTCATGTATTTTAAATTTGAGTAATTTTATGAACAATCTTCCCTTTAATTAAAACATTTCCCAATTATACGAATAGACACACATAAAATACTACATAGATTCCCTTATTAATTCATCAAAATGGTCATTTTCTGCTTTGCATTGATTTAAACCTGTAACGGACAGTTTTCAATTTTTTGACGTGATTGATGGCAAAAAGAAATTCCGTGAAATATTTTATCACAAACGTTAAGTGGCAACATTTTACTATATTTTATAAATAGCTGACATGCTTAAAAAAATATACGTTTTGAAAGCCATTAAAAAGAAATATTAAAAATTCTTTTTTTTCTCATTTTATCATAATTTAGTCACAATTTTGTTCACATTTTTAGATTTATAAATTTACTTAATTTATTCAGCATTATTGAACTGGTGTTCTATTAACCCGCGAGTAGTCGCGACTTTTTTCACGACGTCATTGGTCACGCTCGGTCTTTTCGCCGCTGCCCCCCCGCATACCAAATAAGTAAAATAAGAAATATTTTTCACCTAATATACGAAAATAACACTACAACGAAGATAAAAATTTGCAGTTTTCTTAAATCATGCATTTTATTCATGAGATGTGGAGTAATTGGAAAAAGTAAAAAAAAAAAAAAAACTGACATAAGTGATTTTTACGTAGACGTTTTTCGCCAATTTCAACTTTGTTTCTAAAAATGTTCCTGAAAAAAAACAGAGGTGTTCTGTTACTTCACTAAGGTGGTCGAGAAAACTTCAAAGTCAGCTACATGGTAGATCTCCGTTATATTTGTAATGTGATATAAGTTAGGAGAAAATAAGTTATACGGGCGGCGAAAAGACCGACACGCGACTACTGACGGGTTAAATAATAATAATAATAATAAAACATACAAAACAGCTCATAGTACATACAGAATTGTTACAGGTGACCATGTTTTAATTGTGTCCTCAACCCATTTTGAAAACACAAACTGTCCGCATATTGTTCCAGAAAGTTTATAAGAGAATTCAACAAAACCTCTTTATCTTTAAATAGTAATATGAGTAAAATAAATAAACAGTCGTCATATAATATATATAAAAAATAAAGCCATATAACAATATTTGCCAATAGTACATACATTAATTTATGTATAACGACATACATTTTATATTTTAATGCAAATAGATGCCATAGTTGACATGAGCGCATACTTCATTTTGCTCATTTTACAACCTTTTAAATACTACACGCGATATCAACAAAAACTTTTATAGAAACAAACTGGTAAAAACACCTACAAAACATTAATTTTCGCACTTATAAAGCTGTCCCGTATTCTATATTACTGTGCTGAACATACTTCAATTCATACAATATTTATCTTTAAATATTGCATGAAATTCAATGCACGAAAAATAAAGATTCAAAATATACCAGTGAGGTGGGCCAAGCTACGCTCAATTAAACTTATCGTTGTGTTTCAAATAGATAAAATTTGCCATTGATCTGAAAGTTGTTTTTCATAAACAGATTTGCGTTGCGTTGTGACACAGCGTTACTGTATTTCAATGACGTTCTATGAATGCTGATTGGTAAAATCATGTTAGGTAATTACAAAAGACGTGGATCACAGTTTGAGATGAATTCGATAAAGTATTTCCTTATTGCAGCATCTTAACTATATCTGTTAGATACTTAAATGTATTTCCATATCGTGCAACTTTTTTCCTTCTCAAAATAAATAAATAACATTTGTTCGCCTAAAAATCGGCATTAATTTTTATAAGTGAAACATTTTTTCCACATGGTTATAAGTAAAAAGATTTTATTAAAAGTTTAAAAGATTAGATTTATATGTGATATATCACTTTTAATATGGGTTATCAGGAAACATTTAAGGTTTTAAGCAACCTAAAAAGGCGAAGTAAAATATACAGTTTAGAATCAGATTTCGGTATATTCCTCATATACGTGATCAAGAGAGATGAATAAAAGACAATATTAACAGGTTATTAAAACTGTTATAACTCGTTTCATATTTTTAATTTTTTATTTTTAATAAAACAGTCATACCAAATATTTACATCTTTAATATTATCACTACAACAACTTTCCAAATTTCTAGTTCCAACAATATCACTGAAATCAAAATTTGAAAAAAAAATGTTTAGTAAACAATGTTTAGTTGTAATTAAAGATGTTTAGTTGTAACCGGCGTACAATGTAGCTTGCGTTGCAGCAGAGATAATTAGTCGCATTTTCCCACCATTATTTTAAAATAGGTTCAGTAGTTCCAGAGATTACTCACAGCAAACAAATAAAAGTTTCTTCTTTATAATATAATATTCTTTTTTTACTAGATTGAAATAGCTTTATACCAAAATTTTTTTCACTTTTTTATTTAGTAATAAAAATATAAATATTTTATATTAGTAGAATAACAGTAAAACATTGGTACTTTATAAAAAATGCCTAATGGATAAAACAAAACCAACTATATAAATAAATACGGACATTTTATTATGTTTTCAAAAGGTTAGTTTTTTATTAAATTAGGCTGCAGAATATACGAAATTTGTTTTAATTTTTCAATGTATTTTCGAAGTTAATAGTTCAGTTTCGACGATGTTCAACAGAACTTTTCAATAATACCATATTTTCTTTTCACGAAGTCCAAAACATGCATTTATAAAATTTAAATCTGCAAACCGATTATTTTAGAATATATAAAACTATTCTAGCACAATACTATATTTTCCACGAGGTTTCAGAATGTATTTCAAATAATATTTGGCATGTCTGAAGTGTATGTTTCAAAATTCTCTTTGCGATGAACTGTTTCGACAGCTTTCGTAAAATGAAAAATGCAATTTATAAATTCATGACGGATGAAAAATATCTGTACGAAATTTCTCAAGGGCTGAATATATTTTTACTTCTCATACTAGATATATAAATCATGTATATCTCCATAATATTATTATAGACGAAATATAGACTTAATAGAATTCTGTGATAGATTAAATTTTAACAAGGACGTTTTTATTATTTGAAATCGATGAAAAAGTATGAATTTTCATGTAAACACATAATATGCGTATTTGGATTCAAAAATTTATTTATTTATTCATTTACTTTTAATGTGAGTTATTTTTAAGAAGAAAATTCCCTTTTATTAAAAAATCACCAAAGTATACATAGTCACTCATAAAATAAGATGTAGACTTCTTTTGAATTTGTAAAAACAATCCTTTACCACTGTACATATTTAAACCTGTAACGGATGGGTTTTAATATTGTTACAGCGTATATGGCGTTCTTTTGATCTTATGGTTAGACAACTTCAAACTCTTGCTTATAGAAAAGTAGAAAATAATTTATTTACAGAACTTCAGAACAACAGAGTCTTCGAAACTCACAAATATTTCTAGATATTCAAAAATAATTGTTCAAATCTATCGTATAAGTGCAGATATAGGTTCCAGAGACACTTTATACAACGTCTCAACACTAAATCTCATTCAAAATAACGTAAATAAGACTCAATCAAACTTGCTTAACAAACGCGTTGTTCACTCAATGACTGACTGGTAAATAATAACCACACGGCTCGCATTGCTTCTCTTCTTATATAGGCTCGCAGCATGTGCTGGAAATTTCTAGAACCTACTCGAAAAATCCGCGGACCAACAAACAATGTATCAGTATATCTAAAAGGGGGGTTACCATTGAGAGGGAAGGGTTACCATCGCCAACAATTGCCAAGTTTGTCGCCAATTTGGCGATATATCGCCAAATTTGGCGACCAAAATTAGTCGCCAAAAGTGACGCCAACTTGGAGATATCTTTATTATTTCGCCAATCTGCCGTAGACATACACTGAAAATAATGGACAAGTTTGCTTGATAACAGAGACAATGTAACAAAAAAAAATATTAGTAAAGAAATGAAGTTTAATAAGATTATTTGCATTATTTTACAGTACAAACATTAACTATTTACAAAATTCGTAACACTACACCCTCCTCAAAGACTGCACGCCCCGGGCAGTGCAATCCTTGAGTTAGAGGAAAACACTTAAAATAAATAAACAAATAAATAAATAAATAATAACAATAATAATAAAATTTACATAAATAAGAACTAATTACTATTTGCATATTTACAAAAAGTGACATTCATGACCATGGTCTGAAATTCCAGTTTTGAATTTTTAATCACTTTGGCCAAAATAAGGGGCTAGCCGGTTATAATGTACGACCTTGGGTTTGGTGTGTGGCGATTTTCGTATGCGTACGACGACGTCATTCAGCCTGTTGAAGACTGTGTAAGGACCGTCCCAGTTTCTTTGTAGTTTTGGCGACAGTCCCTTACGACGTATCGGATTCCACAACTAAACTTTGTCACCTTCGTTGAACTCATGTCCAGTTGCCTTTGTGTCGTACCGTGTCTTTATCTTTTCCGATGCCAGTCCGATTCGGTTCCTCGCTAGACGATGAATCTCCTCAATCCGTGCCTGGAGTTTATCCACGTACTCCTCGGGCGATGAAGGAGCATCAGGAGGACGGCCAAACAAAAGATCCGCAGGTAGACGAAGATCACAACCAAAGAGCATTTGAGAAGGGGAGTAACCAGTGGCCTCATGAGTGGCACTACTGTAGGCAAGCAGGAAAAGAGGCAATTTCTTGTCCCAGTCCTGTTGATCTTTAGACACAAGGAGGGAGAGGCTATTTAGGATGGTACGATTGAACCTCTCCACCATGCCGTCCGATTGAGGATGTAGAGGTGTAGTTCGAGTTTTGTCCATGCCGAGTAGTCCACACAATTCCTTAAACACAGCCGAATCAAAGTTTCTTCCTTGATCGGAATGGATTTGAAGAGGAACTCCGTATCTGGAAACCCAATGTTGAACCAGTATGTCTGCTACGGTTACCGCCTCTTGATTAGGTATGGCGTAGGCTTCAGGCCAATTGGTGAAGTAATCCATGACAACGAGGATGTATTTGTTGCCATCAGATGTTCTAGGAAGTGGACCCAGGATGTCTAGAGCAATTCGTTCGAAAGGAGCTCCTACATTATAACGTTGCAATCGCCCACGGGTTCGCCTCTTAGGAACTTTACGTGCTACACAGGTGTCACAAGTTCCACACCACTTCTCCACGTCACTGCGAACAATATTCCAGTAGAAACGCTCTTGAACCTTTTGCAGGGTCTTCATTACACCAAAATGACCTCCTGTGGGACTAACATGCAGTTCTTGAAGGACCATAGAAATTCTCGACTTAGGGAGTAGTAGTTGCCATCTACATGTCTTTCCATCGTCAGACTTCCATTTTCGGTACAAGATGCCGTTCTTCAAATGTAAGGAATCCCAAAGAGCCCAATAACGTTTAGTCGTAGGATGGTAATGGGCCATGTCTTGCCAGCTGGGCTTCCTGTTGGACTCCTTTTTCAGCTCTAGAATTGGCTTAATTTCAGGATCAGCAAGTTGATCTTTACGCAGGCTCTCGTCACTCCACGGATCTTGCGATGATGTTGACCCAGTTGTAACTTGTCTTACTATAGGACCTTTGACATTAAATTTCTTCTCAACCCGGTCGCAGTATCTACAATTATCTGAGCAGGGTCTTCTTGAGAGAGCATCTGCATTTCCATGTGATGAGCCTTTTCGATGCCGTATCTCCATATCGTACTCTTGAAGCTTTTGTATCCACCTGGATATCTGGCCTTCTGGGTTCTTAAAATTCAATAGCCAAGTTAGAGAAGCACGATCAGTTCGGATCAGGAATTTTCGACCGTAAAGATAGTGATGAAAATGGTCTATGGCTTTCACTACAGCAAGAAGATCTTTTCTTGTTACGCAGTAGTTTCGCTCTGCCTTTGATAAGCACTTGCTGAAATAGGCGATAACACGCTCCTGGCCGTCGATTTCCTGGGACAGTACAGCGCCAATGCTTTCGTTACTTGCATCCGTATCAAGTATAAACTGTTTATCGATTTGAGGATATGACAGAATTGGAGTGCATGTTAAGGCCTCCTTAAGCTTTTCGAAAGCAACGTCACATTCCTGTGTCCACATAAATTTTTGATTGGCTTCTGTTAATTTATGAAGTGGTCTTGCAATCATCGAGAAGCCTTTGACGAATTTCCTGTAATAGGTGCATAATCCTAGAAAACTTCGAAGCTGGTGAACATCTGCTGGACTATTCCAATTTTTCACGGCCGATATCTTCTCCGGATCAGTCCTAACTCCTTCCTCTGAAATGATGTGTCCAAAGTAGGCGACTTCATTTCGAAACAAACTGCACTTCGAAGGGCTTAACTTCAAATTAGCTTCCTTTAAATTTTGTAGCACCCGCCTGAGGTTGTTCAGATGTTCATCAAAAGATTTTCCTATGATTATGATATCGTCTAAATAAACAAGACATGCCTCATATGACAGTCCCCGAAGAACCGTTTCCATAAGGCGTTCAAAAGTTGCAGGTGCGTTACATAAACCAAAAGGCATTACCTTGAACTGCCATAATCCTTGTCCCGTTGTAAAGGCAGTCTTCTCGCGGTCGTCGGGGTGGATCTTTACCTGCCAGCAACCACTCTTCAGGTCTAAAGTCGAGAACCAAGTGTTGCCCGCAAGTGTGTCAAGAGTGTCGTCAATCCTTGGCAGAGGGTAACTATCCTTTTTAGTGACGTCATTCAGTCGGCGGTAGTCTACACAAAATCTTGTAGAACCATCCTTCTTTCTTACTAATACAATGGGAGACGCCCATGGACTTGTTGATGGTTCGATGACGTCATTTTCTTCCATATCTTTAATTAAATTCTGCACCTCTTCTTGCTTGGCAAAAGGTAATCGTCTAGTGTGCTGTTTAATAGGAGAGTGATCTCAGGTGTCAATTCGGTGTTGTGCCATTTTAGTTCGTCCAAAGTCTTCAGATGTTTGGGAAAATAAACTTTGGAATTCTCTAATTAAATTTTCCGCAGCTTCCATCTGTTTTGGATTTAAGTCTGTATTTTGTAACAAATCCTTGACTAAATTATCTGAAGCTTTCTCAGAGTGACTGGAATTTTGACTTATGCACGTCACAGGAGCACATGACGCTATCACCTCTCCTTTCTTGATAGTCCTCGTCTTATCACTGATGTTAGCAATTCTGACTGGAATGGTCTTTTTCGAGAGGTCTACCACAGAAGAAGCCACCAATACTCCTGCTTGTGTACTATTGTCTTCTGGATAATCTATATGGCCAAATCAGTAATTAGTTTCATTTTTAATTACAGCTGGAACTAAAAATTCTGTTCTTGGATCTAGATTGATGTCTTCTTTGGCTATTACTGCTTGTTTACATTCAATTTCCTTATTTAATCCAAAAAGACTTATTTCTTCAAATTTTGAGATCATTTTGTTATTTTTGAAATCAAGTCTGAAGTTAAACTTCTTCAGAAAATCTAGTCCGATTAAGCAAGGATCTGTTATGTCAGCCACATATGCCGTACGGTAATATTTCGTTCCTCCAAAGTTGATAGTTAAATTGGCCTTTCCATATATGCCTATCTTGTCGCCCGTCACAGTTTGCAGGGTAACGCATGGTGGAGTCGAGATGAGTTTAGATTTCAATTTTCGAGCCAAATCTTCTCTTATTATTGTCACATTGGCTCCTGTATCGACAATCATACGGCACTGAATTCCGTTAATAAATCCTATCACATATAATTCGTTATCACCGCCGCTCATTTTTGATATCTGGAGGATCTTCAGGTGGGGCTTTTCATTCTCTGGCAACCTCCGCCCCGCTAGATGGCCAAAATTTAGTTTCCCTGCTGACTGTTTGAATTTATCTCACGTTCGTGGATTTTGGGGCAATTTCTTCGAAGATGTCCTGTATCACCTCATCCCCAGCACGTGAGATTCTGTCTTCTTGAACTTGTTCTTCCGTATTTTAAAGCTTCAATTTCTTGATTTATTTTCCTAATTTCATTCAAGACGTCGTTCTCAGTGTCTGAGCTTTTGTTCATCGTTGCCCCTCGGACTGAATGACGATCTTATCGGCTGGCTTGTGTAGCTGCTTCCAACTTTAAGGCATATAGTAGTGCAGCCTTTAAATCCTGTACATCTGCCATTCGTACCGCTCTCTGCACTTCTGGATCTTTTATTCCGTCTACAAAATATTGCAGTGAGAGCATTTCCCGTACATTTGTTGGACAGTCAATGAATGCTAAATTTGCAAGCCGTTCAATTTCCGAGGAAAACTCTTGAAGGGTTTCACTCGATTTTTGATGGCTGCTCTTCATTTGTATTCTCGTATAATCCTTGAAGAATTTTTCGCCGAATCTCATTTCAAGTGCACAATTTAGAGTCTCAAAATTGAGTTGCGTCATATCGGGCAATGTTTGCAGCACGTCGCACAGTGTGGTATTTCGCTAAAAAACCTGGCCAAAATTATGTAAAACCTTTTGTGCTTTCTATAGCTGATAAAATGTTTTATAAACACATAAAATACTCTATTACATATAAAACAAATCATTGTTTGCACAATTTGCGCAAAAATTACGCATATTTACAATATACAAATTAGTGTGCTATAGACCATTAATCTATTGGTCAGAGTCTTCAACATGATCCTCTTCAGAATCACTCGTGACAATAGATTCTGGTAATAAAAATCTAAAGCCTCTGTTGAAAATGTTTTACGTCTTTTTGCTCTTTTTCGCGTACTACAGCTCAAATGAAGATCGGAACTCAATAGCAAGCGATTGATCACATCTTCATTACATTGTATGCGTGAGACTTTTCTTGAAAAATTCTGCCTATATGAGCGTAAATGCTTGTTTCGGGCTTCAGCTGCTTCCTCTGATAACTGTCCGATTGGGAGCAAAGCATGTTCGATGATAATGGCTCCATGACTCAAAATTTTATGTAGTGTTGGTGACATTGGGTGCCAACCGTAAAGATTTACATAATGTTTAGAGGTAGCATATGCAAATTCTTCAAATTTTTTTGTATCTATTTTATAACCGCTTGCTAATACTTCTAGAATAGTTTTTAAATTTTGAATTAATTTTAAGTCGATTCCTGTAATTTTAGCTGATAATTCATGATTATAGAAAAATCTTCTAAAGGTGTTTCCGAAACTGGCTTTCGGAATGTCTACCAGCAATCCCATCTCAGATTTAAACTTTTCTTGCATTAATTTTTTTCTTTGACGGACAATTTCTTTCTCCTTATCACTTCTTGCTTGCCACTTTTTTATTGTAATTTTATAAGAAAGATGTAGAATTGATTCAAAAAATCTGATTCTAGCATGGAGTATTGAAAGTCCAAATTTCAAAAAATTAGGCTCGATGTCTTCAGCTTGTTTCAATTTATTAAAGTCTTTCGATGATTGTTTGCAAATGTAGCATTGCATCTTGGAATTAGTGCTGGTAATTGCATTGCAAATTTTAGCATCGACCATTGTCAACATTAATCTGTATTTGACTTGTAGTAAGCCAAAAGCTGTGAGTATTTCTGTGTTCATTAAATTTCGCGCCTGCTCTTCAACGTACTTTATTTCTTCTTGTATTATGTTTATATCTTCATGAATAAATCTTATTCGAATGGGACGACAGGAACGTGGAGATAAAGGCGTAGGGTTCTGCCACCATATTTTTTGAAATCCATTTATGTTACTTATTAATTTCAAAGGAACTATAGAACTTTGAAAAATATTTGAGTCACTATCAATGGAGTTTTCAAACTTTTGCTTGAACATTTGTTGCTGGGAGCCATCACAACCCCATTTGCAGAATAGTTCTAAACTTTTCAATTCTGCTTCAGTTGCTGATGTGAAAATATCTTCTACGTATTTACACAATCTTTCAGTAGTGTGATCTAAAAGATTTTAAAGTTTTGCTTCGGCCAGATTTTTAGTAATTATAATATCTTTCGGATAACATTGCTCTTTAGCTCTCTGAAGAAGTGAATAGAAAAGGATATATACATTTATTAGAATTTCGGATGATATTATATTGATTGCAGGTCAGATCTGCAGCAACAGACATGGCTAAAGCCTCAGTCGGCGATAACTTCAATGTACTTACGTTTGTTGTCTCAGCCGAAGAATTCAAAATTTTTCAATATTTTGTAGCCCTAGTCGGGCTGGCTGTAACGTCTTTAATAATTTTTGCAACATCTGTATTTCCAGCAGATCTTTCGCTCATTTGAGCTGCATACGTCAATTGTTCATGGCTAATTTCAGATCTTAATTCTTCCGTTTTACACCTCTTGCTTCTGTTACTACAGTCTTTAAATTCCTTTGCAGGGCGACCAGGTTTTTCTGTTATCCAGATAGGTAAAACTAGTGTTCCTTTCAGCCATTCCACATTTTTTTCTAGAAAACGTTGTTCAGTGAATTGTGAAGAAGCCCATTTCTTTTTATAAGTATGTTTGAAAGATTTTAATTTGTTACGGAGCAAATGTATATCATTTTCTGGACATTTCGTAATTTCGGCTAGTTTCTGTTCTAGAAACTCTAATTTCTTATTTACTTTTCTGTTATCACACTGTTTTATAACATCATACATATATTTTCTTGATATTTCAATTGTTTTTTCCATACTGAATAAAAAAATTAATGATCTAGTTACATGTAGTACATATCTTCTTAATAATATAAAACTATCTTACTTCGTTAGTGAGTAAAGTGCGTTTTTCTATATGGCTGATCTTAAATACATTATTTAAAGTGACAATAGCATTTTAGACATAAAAAAACATAATTATTATAATACGAACACATGGTACAAAACGAAAATATAGTATTATTTAAAGGGAATAATCAGCTTATATGTCCACAATGAAAAAATGTCTTACTTAAAAAGAACAATCGAACAACCTAAAAAACAAACATTTTTTTCACTTCAGTTTGCAGATATATCGTCTGCGTACCAAAGAGTTTCCAGTAAGGAGTAAAAAACTACAGCATATATTAAATATACGCATTTTAATTAAATAAAGTTTATTAAACTGAAAAAAATTCGTTTTCAAAAAAAAATTTTGAAATTTTGATTTAGTTATAAAAAGAATGGGGGGGGGGGCAAATCGGGGCAAATTTTATTTCATATCTTTTAATTAGAAGGTCTATACATTATAAAAACACAAGAGTTATTGCTGAACTCAGTTTAACTCCCTAACATAATTATAATTTTATCCAAAATATTTAACCAAAAAAATCTATGGTTTCAAACTTGAAAATCATACTGAACATGTACTGTATTTACAAAAATATTTATGTACAAGATAGTATATACCTTTGTCTTTAAGAACTGAAAAATGTTTCTGAAGTTCGACTTAAAATAATCTTTTAGACGTTTGATAAAATGATGCATAGATCAGAAGCATAAAATGAGAAATGCAAAAACCATGACTTCCAAGTAAAATACCAGACAATCGGAGAGTCTACAGAAAGAAATGAACCCGTTATCATATGCACAGGATATTCCTCTTATACCAACCAGAGAATGATCAACTAAATGCGAAATTTAAAATTTTGACTTTTGGCCAGCTTTTTGAGCGAAATACCACACTGTGCGTCGGCAGCTTCTCCTCTTAAAGATGCTGCCAGTTGACAAGCTTTCACCTCGTCACTCCATTTGTTCGCTTCAGCTACAATGGTGAATTGGGTCTTGTAAACTTGCCAGGAACTCTTTCCATCGTATGTCGACAGCTTAATGTGCACGGGAGAAGCAGGCGGATTCCTAAATTCTTCATAATTACCACTAGACGCTGAAAGTTTCTTCTTTAGATCTTGTACTTTTTTATTTAGTTTTTCATCTACTTCACCTAGTATTTTCTCTTCAACGTTACTGATTTTCTCTTCAACGTTACTGATTTTCTCTTCAACGTTACTGATTTTCTCTTCAACGTTACAAACTTCATTCTGAATTTTTTCTTCTACTTCCGCCATTTTCCTTTCCATTTTCTGTTCAACATTACTAACTTCATTCTGAATTTTCTCTTCTACTTCCTCTATTTTCTCTTCTACCGAGCCTATTCTTCTCTCTACCGACGAGAACTTTTCTTCTAAAGTTTTCTTCATTTCTTCTTGGCCTTTATTAATCTTTTCAGTCACATCTTCTTGGCATTTGTCAATTTTATTTGTCAACTGTTCCATTCTTTATTCGTTTTTATTCATTTTTTCCGCCAACTCTTCTTGGCCTTTATTCATCTTTTCCGCCAACTCTTCTTGGCCTTTATTCATCTTTTCCACCAACTCTTCTTGGCCTTCATTCATTTTTTCTGCCAACTCTTCTTGGCCTTTATCAATTTTATTTGTCAACTGTTCCATTCTTTCTTCGTTTTTATTCATTTTATCCGCCAACTCTTCTTGGCCTTTCGTCAATTCTGCCTTTATTCCATTAATAGCTTCTAACAGTTCTTTCAGTTGACCGTCCATTGTTCTTGTTTTCGCCATAAGATCCCGACTCCTGACACCAAATGTTACAGCGCATATGGGGTTCTTTTGATCTTATGGTTAGACAACTTCAAACTCTTGCTTATAGAAAAGTAGAAAATAATTTATTTACAGAACTTCAGAACAACAGAGTCTTCGAAACTCACAAATATTTCTAGATATTCAAAAATAATTGTTCAAATCTATCGTATAAGTGCAGATATAGGTTCCAGAGACTCTTTATACAACGTCTCAACACTAAATCACATTCAAAATAATATAAATAAGACTCAAGCAAACTTGCTTAACAAAAGCGTTGTTCACTCAATGACTGACTGGTAAATAATAACCACACAGCTCGCATCGCTTCTCTTCTTATATAGGCTCGCAGCATGTGCTGGAAATTTCTAGAACCTACTCGAAAAATCCACGGAACAACAAACAATGTATCAGTATATCTAAAGGGGGGTTACCATTGAGAGGGAAAGGTTACCATCGCCAACAATCGCCAAGTTTGTCGCCAACTTGGCGATATATCGCCAAATTTGGCGACCAAAATTAGTCGCCAAAAGTGACGCCAACTTGGCGATATCTTTATTATTTCGCCAATCTGCCGTGGACATACACTGAAAATAATGGACAAGTTTGCTTGATAACAGAGACAATGTAACAAAAACTAATATTAGTAAAGAAATGGAGCTTAACCCTCTGGATCCCAAACCGCCCGAGACCGCCCGAGATATTTTAATTCGCATATTTCAGTTCCCACCAGAAAATTAAAACAACAATATTTGCTTTAATCATTAACAGAACATTCCGTATTTAAATAAAACGAAATTAGCCATTGAATTTTTCTGGTGTAAAATGAACTACATAATTTCTAGAACGTGTTCTAGCATGGGAATTAAAGGGTTAATAAGATTATTTGCATTATTTTACAGTACAAAAATTAACTATTTACAAAATTCGTAACAATATTTTTGTGCGAACGGATGCAAAAAATAATTTAACAAAAAATAGGTATCTTCAGTTTTTTCATCATGAATATTAAATGAGAACATTTTACTATGTTTTATAATGTATGCATACATTGTAAAAAAAAAATCTGCAAAAGTACTACATTTTTTCTAGGAAACTGGGATTCCAAGAACTTTTCCTGTAGCGGTAACAGCAAAAATTAAAATTTCAGAATCGATTACATGAATTTTTCCTGTTATCGTTACATGAAAAGTTCTTGGAATCCCAGTTTCCTAGAAAATGTTTAGTATCTTCACAGATTTTTTTTTTTTTTTTTTTTTACAGTGTAGAATATATGTCATGCCTAAAAGAATGTACTTCAGATTAAGTTGAGGATGAAAAGATTATGCTTATAACACATAAAATTTTAAAACAACCCGGCAAAGAGGAAATTGCTGGCCAAAAGCAAGATAGGTGCTGGCAATGATGGAAAAGTACTGGCTAGTGGTCTAGCACTGCATGGCCACTGCTGGATTAAAAAGAATCATGCTTCCAAGAAGATCTTAGATTTAAAGACCTCCATTTTCTTATTCTTTCTGAAATAATAAAAAATATCTTGATTTAAAATTCTCTCCCATATTTTCTTTATTATCAAATCAGTATAAAAAAGATATATTTGCTTGTACACTCTAAAAAAATCTGTAAAGGTACTAAACATTTTCTAGGAAACTGGGATTCCAAGAACTTTTCATGTAACGATAACTGGAAAAATCCGTGTAGCCGATTCTAAAATTTGAGTTTTTGTTGTTACCGTTACAGGAAAAGTTCTTGGAATCCCAGTTTCCTAGATAAAGTGTAGTACCTTTACAGATTTCTTTACAATGTATGTCACTGTATATGGGGGGAAAATCTTCTTAGCGCTAAAGTATAGATTTGCACACAGATTGATGCCAAGTTCTAAATGTATCAGACTAGTTGCATAATATTTGAATAAAACAATGTAGTTCTTTCCAGTATCTTCAGAATTTTTACAATTAATCAGGCCAGCCAAATTTACGCCAGAGGTTTCAAAAATGGCGTCTTGATGATTCTGTCATTCGTTAAAAGTGTAGTTTGCATTTTCAGACAAGTACGAGTAGCCATACATTTTATAAGTATCATACACTGTAAAAAAATATGTAAAGGTACTACACTTTATCTAGGAAACTGGGATTCCAATAACTTTTCCTGTAACGGTAACATCAAAAATTCAAGTTTCAGAATCGATTACATGAATTTTTCCTGTTATCGTTACATGAAAAGTTCTTGGAATCCCAGTTTCCTAGAAAATGTTTAGTACCTTTACAGATTTTTTTACAGTGTATACGAAGAAGATTTAAGCCGTATTATACGCATCTTCTTTTTTATATAATCGTTTTTTCTAAAATACATAAAGTGACTAACATACCGAAATTTTATGTTCTTTAATAATGAATGATTTTAGAAAATTAGGTTTATTAAGAAGCATCTACGCGTTTTTAAGGACGCATATTTTTTGTGCGTAGGATTATAAAATATATATTCGATATAGTCACTTTATATTACATATATCGGGTAGCAAAATGATAGGAACGGTCATGTAATTGCCTAAATATAAAAATTATATTAATATTCCTATAAACTACAGAAATTTATTGTATCAAACTAAACACTCAATATAAAGAAAAAAATCTAAAACGATTATAAATAAAACATACTACATTGCATTGCTACTCGGGAGCAAAATGATAAAACCGAATCAGATTTTTCTAAATTATAGAAATATTACATGTCAATCGGGCTTATTTGGTGTTTAATATTTTCAGTGCGACATCATAGCAAAGAGTTAGGTGGTTTCGAATTTGTCAATGTGACAAAACTCGTCATCTGTTCCAAATTTCATATTTTAATACAACTTTTCAGTTATACTGCACAATTTGACCGTCTTTCATTATATATTATGCTCTAACGTTGTTCATAAGATTTAGGTTTGAACCATTGGCTGGCCAATCCTGTTTGTTTACATTCAAACCACTTTTTTGTGTATTTTTCTGAGAAAATTTAGGCATTGTCTTGTTGATAATTTCGTAAAATTTGCTAATTGTTTCACTCAGGTTGAACTAATAGTATTCTAACGTGCGAACAAATGTACTTTTATTTTATTTATTCATCTGGAAAAATAATTATAAGCTTACCTACCGAAGAAAAGACAAGCTAAACCATTAAGGATCTTTACTTAATTGGCGTCTACAAAATTCGTCTTCTTATTTTAAAAACCATGGAAATATGGATGAATACCAACTGGACTATCAAAATTGAACTTCTTTTCAGCACTGAAGATACCTTTAGACCAATTCGTTTGCTGCTTCAGGTGTTTTTCTGCAAACAGAAAGCGGGCTTTTTTATTGCAAAGTGTTACACCCGGACATTGACACGGTTTTATATTTTTAAAATCTCCAGATATTTTCATTGTTCTCCCTATTACAGATATTGATGCTGAAGTCTTTATCTAAATTCCAAAACCTTTTGTTGTCATTATTTTAATTGGAACAGTGTCAATAATTAAATTTTCCGATCATTTCCAAAATCATTTTCGGCCTTTTTTTTACTTTGTAATAACATAAATAGTTGGATTCTGTACTTAATATAAAGTGAGAGTATTTTAAAGTCTAATTTCATCAGTAATTTCTTGAAATTACTTCTCGATGGTTTATGAGCTAGGATTAGCCTTCTTTCAAAATTACAAAGCATTTTGATTCACTTTGTAATCCACATATTTTGCAAACTAATAGAATGTGTTCAGAATCTTTTTAAATGCGTTTTTAAATGATGCGCGAAAATATCCGCCAGCCATGTTCCGTGGTTTTAAAATTATCGATTGCCTTCTTATCATTATTTTGCCTGCGTAAATTTAGCAAAATACATGTATTGGAAGGATTTAAAAATGTATGCAAAATTTATGCAAACGATTGCTACAATATTAACTGTCATACCACGTATTTGATTTTAACACAAAGAATTACGCATTTGTATAGCAAACAAGACCCAATGCCTTAATTTTTGTATCGTTCATATCATTTTGCACTCAGCAATATACATATGTATTCTGAGAATATCGTATTTTAACTTAAATCGGAATTGATGAAATATCATCGTAATTTTATTTTAATATTCGGTAATATGATACTTTTATTATAATAGACAATATATTTTAAACTTTTTTAAAAGTTTTAAAGTGATCTCCTGCATTACACAATTTGTGGATGAAAATTCAGAAATCTCATTTGTTATGATTGGCTTATAATTTAATTTAATTTAATTTTATCTTGAATAGCCTTTCTAACTGAAAAAGGAGAATCGAGATATTTGTTATTTTAAGATATAAATGCTCTATACACCCCATGTTTAAGAAGCGTGCTTTATTAGACTACATAAATCATATAAATTCATTTTCTTTCAAACTGTGCAACATAATTAAAATTACCTGAACCAGCTTTCGGGTTGATGGTGATGTAAAGAAATATTTTTTGATTATTTCTATATATGAAATAGAAATATTTTCAATTTTAGTTTCAAAGGCAATTGTGTCAAATATATGCCAGTAACATTTATATATTTCAGATATGTTCGAAAATGTATAAGAAAATGCATGAACAGACAATTTGAAAGAAAGGTAAACCGAAGTCATATATATGTGTATAAGATGCTAAAAGGTGTTAAAAGTCAAAAACTACTTATTAATGTTAATTTCTTTTATCAGTGGAAGACACAGTTAGATTAAATAAAATTAATTTTAGATATTATTTATTTTTCTTACCTAAATTTAATTGATTTATTAATTACCATTTGTTTTTTATATTAAATGATAAAATGTGCAAATGTTTTCTGATACATATATTAAAATGTACCTCATTTTGTAAAGTAATGTAAATAGATTGAGGTAACAACCCTGGATAATTCATTGCAATACCTTTACAGCATACAAAATCTTGCACTACGATATCATCGTACAACTTTCATCAAGGAAAATGCTAATGAAGCACCTATAAAAGATTCATCTTCACGCTCATTCAATTCTTGAGCTACGAAAATTTATGTTGACTTTAGGTATATTTCGATTCCAATAACATAACGGATAGTTGGGAAACATATAAAGGTAACGTTTGATGTTCTTCCATTCATTTAATTAGTATATCTGCGCGGAATTTATCTTAAGCAATGTTACAATTAAGTGATGTGATAATAGTATTGATATGAAACACTTATAATATTTAATACTGTTTGGTCATTCAAAATTATTAGTTACGTTTTTCATGAGTAAAGTAAATCACCAAAATACAAAAATTTAAAGTAGAAATAAATTAAATATTTAAAAGAAAAAGAAATAGTTTAAGAAACATTTTCCTGCACTAACAGTATTTTATAAAACAAATCAATTTTTATACAATAAAATTAGATGCCTAAATATGCATAAAAATGTAATCATAATTTAATAAATTTTAATTAAAATAAAATAAAAATACATAAATAATACATAACTGAGAAAAATTTTATTTTTAGGAATCTAGATAAATTTATAATCTTTAGAAAATAATTGCTTCTTTGTTGTTCATATATTGCTGCAATTTCCCGCAAAGCATCCGAGGTCCTGCAATGGATTTTCAAAGCATTTGGCATGAATTAAATTGCAGTTTTAGCATAATAAAAGAGAAATATTTACAAATATACAAAATTCGTAAGATTACCCCCCCCCCCCTTAAGGACTTCATGACCCGGGCAGTACAATCCTTGATTAGGAGTACATGTATTATTTACAATTTTATACAACTCAAAGAACTAGAAATATGCACAAGAAACAAAAAATAAAGTAAGAAAAATTCATCATTCAATTAAACCAAAGCAAATGAATTAAATAACCCCCCCCCCCCAAAAAAAAACACTTTTTGAAAAAAAATGAAATATAGACACAATTACTTTACACAAATATTAAAAGTAACCAAAAATAATAGTAAACAAAATAAATAAACACATAAACTTATATATATGAAACCACGGTCTTACATTTTTACACTATGTTCAATCAACGCAGTATGCGACATGAACTAGGTACTATGTCTATATTATGTAGCCAGTCTGTCGTAATGTACGACTATAGGATTTGAAGTCAGTGAATTTGAATTGGTCCTTTCCGAGCTGATCATTTGATTTCATTACTTTTCATTACTGTTGTAAAGCTTTCTTGTTTTATCTATCGAAATTTTGACTCTTATATTATTATTTATTTTCATTACTGATTAACAGTACCTAATATTGCTTGGTCCGATTTAGGAAACTACACGTTCAACTTACATGATAATTTAAAATAATTGCTCTAAAGACATATTTAATTTATAGCTTAATAGAGGGACCACGTGTAATGAAATTATGCAGATATTTCACGAAACTAAATGAGTTGCACCAGAAAACATGTGACATGGACCAAATTCGCCTATATACGTATGTACTTTAAAAAGAATCTATGCAAAACTGCATATTTTTTCTATGTTTCAAAAACAAAACATTGTCACACGAATGGGTGGTCAGATAGACATTTTGTAAAAAAAAAAAAAAAAAAATTCGGGATTCCTGACGACACAAATTATGTAGATACGTCGATGACTTCATTTGTAAATTGTTTCGATTACAATACTTTATTCTGTTACAGATAGAAAAGTTTGTTTGTTTGTTTGTATGTATGTCGGCCAATTATCTACGCTATGGGATATAGGCCCTATGGGGTGGGATGATGGAGGTCTTTCTAAGGGAACCTAACCCGTATTTACGCAAGGTTCGAAGAAAACCACGGAAAACTTCGAACGGTTAGGCCGACGGTCGCGATTGGGTTCGAACCCAGCACCTACCGTCTACCAGTTTGAGGTCAGAACCTCTCGGCCACTGGAGAGGCCTACAGATAGAAAAGAATAACAAATTCATTCGAAGCATAACAAGTGAGACGCGTAATAATAAATATTCTTTGTATCATAGATTGCACAAAATGTATATTTTATTATATACTTCATAGATTCATGTCAATTCTATTATATTTAAAAGAGTGAACCATCATTAAAATGTACTTGAAACTATTTTTTCCTATTCACCGTAATTTAAATGGTATATTTTTTATTGCCGTTGTAATTAAACTATATATATAATTTTCATAAAATTTGAAATGATTCACCAATATTATGCAACAAATATATATATTTTAAATCTCAAATAATTTGCTTGGGTAGTTTTTGGTATGTTGTATGTGAACAGTTAGACGGATGGACGGACTGACTGAACAATGACTATATATGCGATACATTTATATAATTACGAACGCACCTAAAAATTTTCAGATCTTCGTGTAAGAGCAGAAAGTATTTCAGATACAATATGGAAGCCGAAATCTTTTGTGTGTTCCTAAAAATAATTCTGCTTTCTAATATATAGAAAATAACTTGTAATAAACCGCAACAATGCATATCAGGTTTATAAAATGTTAAATATTTTAATACAATTAAAACGCGCTCCAAGCAATGTTCGTGTAATATGTAATGGAATGCTAATCAAATAGAAAGGCATTTTTGTAATAACTCTTTGGCATTTTGACATTTTTAAATACTTTTTTGCATTGCACAGCTGAGGTCCCTCTCAAAATCGCACTTAGATTATATTTTTGATTTTGGTCGCAGCGATTTTCTATAAAGTTACTTTTACTTCCA
Source organism: Maratus speculifer (assembly GCA_964019185.1). Lineage (NCBI taxonomy): Eukaryota > Metazoa > Arthropoda > Arachnida > Araneae > Salticidae > Maratus > Maratus speculifer. Next base: position 109,399,761 of record OZ025298.1, on the reverse strand, counting down.
AAACCGGTTCCAAAAATGAAAATAACTTAATAAAAAATATCTGCGATAAAATCGAAAATGTAATAGAGCAGCGATCTTGAGAGGGATCTCAGATATGTAATGCAAAAAAATTATTTAAAAATGTCAAAATGCGAAAGAGTTATTAAAAAACTGAATCCCCATAGGAATAGCTTTAGCTCGCGAGTATCTTTGCGGGGAGGGACACAGATTGATAACCTTTACAGATTGATAAACTCACAGATTGCGTTTTCTACTATAGCTTTCAAATTGCCTGAAGCCCCATCTGTTGTTGAAAATTTCAACTAATTTTGAAAGTTGTATGCCTGAAAATTTACTTTTCTCCCAAACATATTGCAACAAATGTATTTCTAACGCTGACCGTTTAGTTTTTATAAATATTTAGTATAGATAAGTTAGTATAAATAAAATAAGTTAAAAAAAACTTTAGCTGTTAAAATATTAATACATTACGAAAACTGTGAATAAAAGTATGTTCGTTAAACGTAAGAATTAAAACTCAGGGCGGGCAGAATGACGCATTTTTTTTTATTTATTACATATATATATGTTCATATTCAAGGCATTTTATATTAACTGGCAAAACGTATTATGAGTACATCTGTAACATAAATTGATATTCATTTAAATTAGGATATATATTTATTTATTACCCAAAACTAAACTAAAAATATATTTATAAAAAAGCAATTTGAAGAAATTTTGTTATGGTAATTGATTTAATGAATAGAAACTAATTTCGATAAAAGCTGAATGGAATTTGCTTTGAATAATCCGCATAATTATACGATTTGTTTTCTTATACAACCATATCATTTAAATATAAATATTGTTTTATAGATAAAATTGCCTTCTTAACAGAGCATGAAAGTGAATGATGCAAAAAATTATTCATTCAACATTTTATGTTTTAAGCAAGATAAAAAGTGATAGTTAGAGATAGATATACATAGATATACCGGGTGTCCCAAAAATGACTGATGGATTTTAAAATTCAATAACTTGCAAACGGTGACAGCTATTTCAAAAATTTTTGCAGGTGGGTTATGTATAATGTCTGGAGTTTCTTACCGTAATTTTTTATTTTAGTTCGCATCCCAAACAATAAGTGGCCTTCAATCGCTGACAGCGATTGAAGGCCATGTGATCAAGTGAAGCGTCGACCTGGCCTTCAATCGCCGTCCGTGCAACCTATTGTTTGAGATGCAAACTAAAATAAAAAATTACGTTAAAAAAACTCCTGACATTATACATAACCCTCCTGCAATTTTTTTTAAATAGCTGTCACCGTTTGCAACTTATTGAATTTTAAAATACATCAGTCATTTTTGGGACACCCGGTATATATTTATAATAATCGGCAAATATTAATTCCGTCTAAAAAAATTACTTAGAGTTAGTAGGAAGAAGATAATTTCCAGTTTAATGATATTTAAATATCGTTTATTGTTTTAGGTAAATGTATGCTTTAATTTCGATTGTTGAATTCATTATCCATGGTTTTAATAGATCAACTTTTTATGCATTGCTGTCTTCTCTACATCAAAAAACATGTCTGATGATTAAATAGAGAAAATATTATGCGTTGAATAATTCCAGGAAGAAATTGGAGTGGATTGATTTTATTCGATTACAAAACATTCTGTTATATGTTACACTCAGTTTAAAAGTGTGTTCTCTTTTACACTCGATTAGAAGCATTGTTAAAGGGACGACGTCACGAATTTTGGAAGAATTTGATTTTAATATATCTGTGAGATTTTTAGATATGGTGATGATTTTTTTCAATTCAGGAATAGGACATTCCCAGTAATAATTCCCATTTAGTAACAATTTCCTAATTTGGGATTTTGTTCAACGGGGGCCGTGTAAAAATTTAATTTATGTGTTTGTTTAAATACATACCCCATGAAGTTGTAATTTATGTCATCACATGTTGGATTTTTTGTGAAACTTTATTGCTGTAAATATGTGCCTAAATGGCAATATTTAAGGAGAAAGCATATTATTCCGATAATTATGACTCACCCTGTACATTGTGCAAAATGATGAATTCGAACACATCTTCAAGAACTTTTATTTTTTTAAATAATAATAATAATCTAAAGTCTAATACCATGCGCAGATTTATCACGAATATAATAAAAAAATGTACAGAAAATTTGATATGTCCATCTCAAATACAAAAGAAGCTTTACCAATTTTAAACATGAAAGTGAAGAAAATATGAACAACCAGGCAAAAGAATTCGTTTGAGAAGGGAATTTCATAAGTTGAATTAGCAAAATTTACAATATCTCGCAATGGTTCACATTGAGGCATCAAAATCCTCAGAATTAAACGGGCTTTCAACATTAAAAAATACACACACACACACACATATATATATATATATATATATACAATCAATATTGGGGTAAACAGTCCCCCATTCCCTTCCAAAAAAAATAATGACAATGAAAATGATTACAAACGTTTCTGTGCAAGGAATGAAGGCAAAAAGAGAAATAACTGAAATTAACAAGATACTGCCAAACAGGTTTTTGAAATGGCGTGGTGTTGTATACGTATATATTAAATTATCGCTTGATAATTTAATATCACTTGAAAATTATCGCTTGAAAATCACTTGAAATGATACATATCTATTGTAGTATAACAAAGTTGAATTTTGCAGGGAGATTAAAACAGAACATATATCTTGAAAACTGACAATTGAGTCGCACTACCTTCCACGACATTGCAAGACTTAGCATAGTGGTTGAATTAAAACATTTTCAAAAGCAAAACGCTATCCACTATAGAGTACAAAATTGTGATCTACAATTAAATTTAATTTTTTTTAAAAACGTTAGTAGGAGAAATTGTTTTATTAAGTTAAAAACCTTAAATTATTGTCATTGCACATTTTATAAATCTTTAAAATATTAAAATTATCCCCAGTTTGTCCTGAAAATTGCATCAATGTTTAAGAGAAGTGTAGACAAAATAACAGTTGTTTATTTTTTTAAATAATCTATAAAAATTCATCGTCGCATAGATTATATTTTCATCTTTATACAAAAATTTCTTTTTATTTGTTTAAATATTTACTCACAAAGTTTTGTACGCCTTACTAAAAAAATCTCCCAAAATAAATAAATTAAAGTAATAGGCGAAAATTGATTATAACTCCTTATTTTTCCACAACAACGTGATATCATAAAGTTAACTCAAATATTGATTTTAAGGTGTAATAATTTTAGAAAATATAATATATTCTGATATTTAAATCTTTGTTTAGAAAAAACAGTGGAATAATATAAACAGTTTCATTACCAAGATATCTGATGATAAATAGAAACATAGACCAACTAAATTCAGAAAGCAATGTTTATGGTAAAATTCCTCTTAATCACTTCTTATGTATATACTTTAAAGTTGCTACCTAATTACTGAACTAAACTAATTACTAAACCATACATGCATATATATATATATATATATATATATATGTATGTGTGTGTGTGTGTGTGTGTGTGTGTGTGTATAAACTTTGATTTTCATCCAAGATTTTTGCTTCATTTTACTAAAAGCAGTTAAAACGAGTTCATCTCTATTATAATATTATAATATATATACAGGTTGGTTAATTATTAACGTCAGGTGTTCAGAGCCCTCTAGCGACTAAAGTTTTGGGCGAAACATAACCAAATTTGATCAGCATACATAGTAGACCATGGGATTTTGAATTATGAAAAAAATAAAGAAAATAAAAAGTTAAAAAATTGCCAATAGGACCAATTTTAGCTAAAATGCGACTAAAATGCATTTAATTTGCTTAAAATCAACAATTTTGGCGCACCAAAAGTGTATTGGTGTAAATTTTGAATGATTAAGTGGCAAAAAATACAGTACAGATGAATTTTATACTGCTGGAATACTGCCCGAGCGCTGATGGTACCTGCACATTTTTCATCTTTTGTTCGACAATAGCAGTTACAACTTCGTCAACTTGTTATTGACTAGTCACTTTGTGTCCTAGGCCTTGTTGCCGCATAGTTTCAAATCGATGAATCATCTTTTGTAATTTTGTTATGCTGACCGGTTCTTTTGGAAAATTCTGTAATCGGTGAAATTCAGGACGAGCATCATTGCAATTCTCGTTCTGCTGATAACACAACTTGACTAGCAAAGTATGGTGAGAGTTGATGATGATGAGAACTCTCCTAGTCTTTCTTTTTATACTCATTATTGCTATACACAACTGATTTTATGCAAATTAATGCATTTTAGTCGGTAAACAACGCTAAAATTGCCCCTAGTGGCGGTTTTTAAAACTTTTTTATTTAAATTTTTTTTTAAGAATTCGGAATCCCATGGTCTACTATGTATGCTGATCAAATTTGGTTATGTTTTGACCAAAAACTTTAATCACTAGAGGGCTCTGAATACCTAACGGTAATAACTAACCACCCTGTATGTATATAATTATACAGTCGTTCAATTCTTGCGATAAGTTTCCAAGGAATTAATTATTTTAAAACGAGCATATTTTAAAAGATGTCAGAAATTGAAGTTCAGTACAAGGGTGTTGACACAGAGAGCAATCTTCTTGATCAAGGCATCTAAAGTGCCACTCAAGCAGTCAATGACGACTAGTAGCTTCTATGTTGACGGCTCCTTACACCATCATTTTACCGTTTTTAATGTTACCGTTCCCAAATGGGAACATTGCATTATTTGTAATACCAAACATATATTTCCAACATAATAATGATGTAATTAGTTTTCCTATAAAATATAAAGTTTATTTGAACTTTTGAAAAAAAATTATGTTTAAGCATTTATCACAGGTATAAGGAAAATAAAAATTCCTTAATTTGCATATAGAATATAATTATTTGTTTTTATCGTTTTATCTTTAATACTTACGTTTGACCGATAGGAATCTAAATGTTTTTGAAATTCGAGAAAATATTCAAGAACAATATACATGAGCATATAGCGGAAAATAATTTGTTATATTTGCATAGGTTGCAAATCAGTAATCATGTTCCAAAATGCGAACACTGAATTGAAAACAGCTAAAAAAACTGCAGATTTTTTTTGTTAGTTTCTAAATTAGAACATTGGAAGCTGTAATAAAGGAAAAACAAAATTATAATTACATTTCGACATTAATTCGGCGTGTAAATGGTTAAGCATAATTTGAAAACTACTTGAAATTTTTGAAATTTTGGATTTCCATTAAGCAAAACTTAAGAAATCTAAATCCATTAATACGAATACACAAATAAAAAATTATATGTTGCATGTTATATGTTTTTCGAATATTATTTTCATAATTCATTTAATAAAATTATAAAATTTTCGAATTGAACGTATTTATATTTGGGCATTTCAGTATTAGTGTTAAACAAAAAAATGACTCAGTAAGAGTATTATTTGAAGAGATATTACTAAGAATATGTAAATGCAGTTTAACATTAGAAGCACTAAATGTTGAATGTTTATAATTAAAAAACTTATCATTCCAACAACTTAAAATTTTGTGTCTAGGGACAGTTTGAAATATGTTGTTAAAATAGAGTATTTCTATTGAATAAAATTAAGTTTCGGTACTTTTTACAATGTAGATGTCCCCCTAACCAAATTTTATAAACAATTTTTAAAAGCAGACTTAATTTTCAGTCGTTTGGTGCGATTAATGTTTTTTTTTTACAATAATATGTTTATAAGTTAGCTGGGGGGATTACTATCTTTGTCCGCGACGGTACATTAGTTGCTTCACGATGCACGCGTTATTCTACGAACTGTCGCCATGAGTATTCGATGTATAACAGAATAAAATACAGACAAAAATAGTTATCGCAGCGTCCCACTCAGAAAAGAAATTGACTTTTCCAACTATGTTCTGGAGTCTATATGCAGAAATTTATAAATAAAATTTGGTTCAGTTTAAAACATTATTTAGCACACTTTTCAATGACATAATAGTGAAATTTTCACACAAATTACTATAATACTTCCTTCTTCAACTGGAACGTACTACCAATAATTATACATATAAGTCATACATATTTCAATTATACAACAATGAAAATGACACAAAAAATACTTTTATAATAACCCTTTTCTAATGAAAGTTCAAAAATGTGGGGATTGGTAATCATATACAAAACGGATATATATATGAAATTTATTCAATCCTACGCATAGCTTTTTACGCTTTTCTTTGATACAAAATGGACATACGGGCGTACGGTCGTGCATGCATACATTTTCTTTAAACATGTTTTTAGGAATGTATGACCTCTAAAATGTGTAAGTAAGTCTAAATCCAGGAGTCGCAAAATCCCTGCTGGTATTGTCTACTGCCATTAGAACAGTTAATTACAATTAATACTGTTCTTAACTTGCCAATAAAATAGAAACTTTGAGAAAATCATCGAAGATAAATATTTTTCGAATGACAAACATGTTAGTCAAAAACATTCGAAATTATTCATTTCTAAATTCAATACCTTTATAAGGTATATACCCTGTTGCATTAAAAATATATGTTTACCAAAATATATGTCATCTGTTAACTAAACAAATGCTCCCGTTTAGAATAAGCACCACATTATATTATGAAAATACTGAATTACTAAGTTAACTATGCAGAAGGTAATAAATAAAATAAATCAAGCCTCATTTTAACTAACGTAATTGCGCACATTGTTCTTCCTTTATTATGCTGTTTCATTTGTGAAGGTACCTAAAAACGAATTGTTTTAGTTTCATAAATGGATTACGAGTTGAGCTTAAACAATGTAAAAGAATAATACTGAAAAATCATAAAGCACAACGAAGATTTGCATCTTAACGCTTTTCAAAAAAATTCATTTGAAAAAAAATAGAAATCAATTTTACAGTTTCTTTGAAAAAAACTTTTTAAGTCATTATTTTTCCTAAAAATCTAGAAACGCCTTGATTAAAATTAAACTGTTTAAAATAATATGTTATATCCTATCAATATGTTAATTATTAACTTTTAACTCATTTTTACCATCTTTAATCTGCTAAACAAAGTATACACATTAATGTAATATGGTTTTTTATTTAAAAAAATACGATGCTTCTACAATTTAATTACAGGCTTTTATCTTTACGTATTCCGGCCAATGACAGGCAATTGGCATGCTTCAATTTCTGTTTAAGTGGTTATTTTTTATATTTTTTTATTTATTTATTTAAAAATATATATATATATTTTTATTAAAAAATCAGATTTAAAAAAAAATTAAAAGTTTTTTCTATACAAGTTTTTTTTTAAATTTAAGCCCAATTAATACTTAAAGGGACGTATATCCTTTAAACAGATTGAAAAATTTATTTTGGAGACAAACGTCCCACGCACTTATTTTTCCACTAACCATCTCATTTTTTGTCAATACTTTGGCATTTTCTTCATGTATAATGTATAATTTAAACTAAAGTCTGTATAATTAATTAATAATAATTGTTCATTACTATATAATTTTTAATAATGATATGTATATATAGTGCGTGTCATTAGTATAAGCACGACGACATCTTTAAAAGAAAAAAAAATAATTATTCACTTTAATTTAATATCTGTCTTGTATATCTTTATAATAGCAGTTTTAACGTTATACTCAATAAAATTATATTTTCTTCTTTCAAACCATGCAGTTTAAGTATAGAACAAAAAAAGATCGTGTCAGATGTTTAAGCACAAAATCATTTTTATGCAAATTTTACGAACCGACGTAAGCAGTTGCGCATGCAAACAATTTTTGGGTGCATGTTAAACAATCAATTTTTATTTTTTAAGTGAGTACAAAGTGTAAAAGTTGAAAATTTTCAGAGGAGAAGGTGATAAGTATCTAGAGTATGACAGTAAAACATAAGTCTGTTTACAATTATTTTAACACAATCTAACTGATTGGTAAAGTTATCATACGAATTTAATATTTCCTGCTGAGCGAAAAATTCCCCAGGTCGGGAATCGAACCCGGATACTTGGCTTACAAGGCCAATGCTTTACCTTTTAAGCTAACCGGGCAAAAACCGTCTGGGATTTTTCGCTCAGATAACCTTATTGGCCATAACATCTGGTCTGTCATTTAGACAGCTCGGCAGAATAAGCCGCAGATAATGGAACTCCATAGAACGATGGATACGTAGATATACTATTATTTTCAACACAATCTAATTGCTTGGTAAAGTAATCATATAAATTGAATATTTCCAGATGAGCGAAAAATTGCCCAGGTTGGGAATCGAACCCGGATACTTGTCTTACAAGGCCAATGCTTTACCTGTTAAGCTAACCGGGCGATAACCGCTCAGCAGGAAATATTCAATTCGTATGATAACTTTACCAATCAGTTAGATTGTGTTAAAATAATAGTATATCTACGTATCCATCGTTCTATGGAGTTCCATTACCTGCGGTTTATTCTGCCGAGCTGTCTAAATGACAGACCAGATGTTATGGCCAATAAGGTTATCTGAGCAAAACATCCCAGCCAGTTATTGCCCGGTTAGCTTAACAGGTAAAGCAGTGGCCTTGTAAGCCAAGTATCCGAGCTCGATTCCCGACCTTCGCAATTTTTCGCTCAGCTGGAAATATTCAATTCCCATAAGTCGGTTTCTCAAATTTCAAGTTCATTAAAAAAGATCAAAACAAAATATTCATCAAGTTTTGGCACGTTGTAATAATTTCAAATGAAAATTCCAATGAAGAAGGCCATAAATGACAATTTTGTCCAAATTTTGTTCAATTTTGACAAAAAAACCACTACATCAGAGACTTGGCTTTAACTCGTAATCACTTTGTTTAGTAAACAAAACATGTAATTGGAGAACAAATATGTGGAAAGAAAACTTGTTGTAGAATAATTTTGGTTTCGGTATTCATCAAAATTCCGAGAATGGCTTGGTTGCCATACCTGAAACGACACCAAAAAAAATCTGGATTACAATGGGTCAAGGAACACATGACATTTGTTGATAAATGTCTGAAAGGTATTCTCTCGATTGCACCTCACTAGTCCTGATGAGCTTATATAAGTACCATTGAAATGATTTCCGGAAAAAAGACTAGGGGAATATTAAGTCAACAACATAGTACTGGCTGTGTAATGGTATGCGCAGGACCTGATTTTCGCACAGGCCAACTAGGCCACGGACTTGGGCCCACTGCTTCTGGGGGCCCAAAATTGAATAAAATGTTTTAGAAAAAAAAATTAACAATGTCTCAGAATAAATTACCAACCAAAATTTGGCCGCTCTACGAAAATTAGATCGCGAGTTATGAGCTTTTTAAATTTTTCGATCCTCACCGTGGGGGGTCTCCTGTCACCAAAAATTAACACTGTCTCATAATAAATTACCAAATAAAATTTGGCCGCGCTATGAAAATTAGATCATAAGAAACATAAGTTTGAGACTTGATATCCTAATATCTGAAAAATACCGCGTCAATGTCTGCCGAAGTCTACCGAAGGATACCGTGCCGAAGTTTGCCGAACTAAAACGACGTTAGCCGAAGTGTTAGGTTTTTTCGTTACGGGAGTTTTAGGTTTTCCTCGTTACGGAATTTTTAGATTCGGTCGCTGCGCTCAAAGCCCGCGATAAAAGCTATGGAATAGCTTAAAAGCATCAAAGTTGCAGTTTCGATAAATATTTTCTCAAAACACAAAATATATTTTTTTCAACTGTATCGTAGTAATAATATGTACACCCTCACTCTCAGAAATAAAACTCTCATTTTTGACGATTCAGAAATCCTTGAGCCTTATTTCGGCGTTTTTGACGATCATTTCGTATCAAAATCACGTGACTTTTAACGAAACGTGAACTCTCAAATATTTGACAAAAGTGCTTCCTTAATCATGGCCAGACTTGATGAATTTTAAGGAAACTGTCGCGGTAGCTGTTTATAGAAGGACCCGATATTATACCTCCCCAAATCTTGCGATTTTAGCAAGGATATATTTCTTGTTTAAAACAGTACTTTTTAGCGTTTTTCAGAAAATATTGAAATGTAAGCAATCACTCTTGCTACATTAGTTTTTTTTTTGGGGGGGGGGATGTTTATTACTATTTTTATTTGTTTATCTGTAAGTTGTATTTCGTTTTGATTTCATTCGAAAAAAAACTTACTTCGTTCTACAAAACCGTTCATCAAGTGATGATCAAAAGTTGATCAATAAAATTTCAAAATTCTAGGATCTATTTTACATCCAATATCTACTTTTTTCACTCAAATTAAAAATATATACATATTTTTTCTCTCTCCCTTCTATAAACAGTAAATTGTTAAAATCTTATCCACCTACTTAAATTCTCGCTTAAAGTAGTAAAATCTCTCCCAATAAGCACTTCATAATTCGTTATTTCTGAGCAACAAACTAACCAGCCCAAATTTTAATTTTTCCTTAAGCAAATAAATTTCCCCTAGATGTTATTTAATTAAGCCATATTATAATTATTCATTACCCATTAGAAAATCAAAATAATAAATTCGTCTTATTATTTAAAACTTGCAAGATTTATAACAGAATCGATAAAAGTACTATCACAATTATAAAAATTTAAAAACACACTATAATCCACTATATGCCTTTATAATCATGCTTGTCTGAGTAATCTGTGGCGTGAACGTAAGGCATCGGACTGCCGCACTGTACGTTATGAGTTTGAACCCCACGTGTGACATGTATTTTTTTTGCTTCTGTTATTGAATACAGGAGCTTCTAAAAAGTTCGATAGATTGCAGCACTAGTCCCTTTTTGACGATTTGGTATCGTCAAATGAGTGATGAAAGTGATTTCATCAATTTGACGAAATATTTGTTCGGAGCATTTCCCAGGAAACGGTTTCGTCAAAAACGAGGAGAATTTCGTGAAATCTGAGTATTCATTTCTGAGTGTGCTCAACCTCAAAATAAAGCAAATGTTTTTTTTTTTTTTTTTTTTTTTTTTTTTTTTTTTGCTGCGAGGGGCCCAGAAAATGTGCTGGACCTTGGGCCCTGCATAATATTAATCGGGCTATGGGTATGCGGGGCTATTTTGTTCAACGGTCAGGGAACTCTAGCATTCAGGAGTGGTCGTGAAGATTCTGAAGACTATGAAGAAACATTTGTCAATCATTTTATCCCTGTTTTCGAGGATTTGTAGTGAGAAAAATGGTTATTCTAACAGGATAATGCATTGATCCATACTTCAAACTCAGCTTCAATGTGGTATAAGTCGAAAAAAGTTTTGAAATGGCCGGAAATTACCGCTGATTTAAATCATATGGGAAATATGTGGAGTATTCTCACTTTTGAAGTTTTTCCAAATGAAAAGCGATATTCTTCATTTAAAGACTTGAAAAATAACATTGAGCTTGCATGGTTTATCATTGAAACAGAAACAATACAGAACCTCATTTTATCCATGGAAGACCGTAAAAGAAATAAAGACTAAAAAACTAACATACTAAAATTTTTGATAGAATCATTACTGTTCTTTTGATAAATTCTATTCTTTGAGATAATTTTAAAGTTCCTAAATTTCTTTTTAAAACTACAATTTGTAGATCATGTCAAAAGGAAAGTAACTTCCTTTACCTCTACAATCGAGTTTTGTTTTGAAATTTTGTGTTGAGCTTAAACGAGGGACCTTTAAAATCATTTAAATCTTTTTTTTTTATATTTTAAAAATTGCATTTTAAATATTATTGAAGGGTACATTATATGCATTATAGCATATATTTATCAAAAAAAATTTAAAAACAAAATTGAGAAAAATGGGGAATTTTTTGTAATATTTTTGATTTAACGAGAGCTTTTCAAAATGCTCCATGCGCATTATTTTTTTCCCTGAATGCTTTGAAAATTTTTATAGTTATTTATCATAATATATGTCATAAAACTGTGCAAGGTTTTTTGAAAATAAAAATTATTGTAAAAGTTATAAGTAGTCAATTGTAAAAATAGGTTCAAAAATGCTCAAAATTTTAGAAAAATTAATGGAATGCGCTTGGGACATTTTGAAAAGTCTCGTTAAATCTAAAATATTACACAAATTTCCCTATTTTGTCCATTTTTTTTTACATTTAAAATGTGGTAACTATATGTTATAATGCATATAATGTACCCTTGAATAATATTTAAAGTGCAATTTAAAAAATGTAAAAAAATGATTTTAAAGGCCCTTTGTCCCCTTAAACTTTTGATACGCACTGTTGCTTCGGCGTATGATTTAAAAAAGATCTATACATTCTAGATCTACGAAACTTTTAAAGTAAGTTTTAAAATATTATAAAAATGAAATGAAATGAAATCTAAATAATAAACAAAAGTCGTCCATTTTATTTATTTATTTATTTAATTTGAAATAAGAAAATTTTGACAATTTTTGTCACATAAATACGTACACTTTCAATACTTTTTGTTAAATTTCTTAGAGTTTAGTTCGGTTTAAAGAAAATAATATAGTACAGAATCTAGTTTTAAATCATTACCTTTAATACATTGGTAGTTATCATCCGCACTAGTAAAGAAAAATATATCGATTGTGAGAAAAAACAATTTGAACATAAATGTTTTGCTTCAAAAACTTTTTTTTTACTATAACGATCGTAATTTAACGAATATTTCGATGCAATTTGTAGCAAATCTTTCACAAAACATTAGATGTCGTATGAATTAAATAACAAAATATCGATTTAAGGTAGATTTATAGGATAGATTTCCCCTTAAATCCATAAAATCATTATTTAACTCAAGGACTCCCTTATTTTAATTTAAAATACTGAGTTTGGAAATAAAAGACAAAATCGAAAAATCAATCTATGAATTTAAAAGAAACTTTATTTAAAATATGTTTTCTAGTTGTGAAGGATTGAACAGCTTTCATCGGTGCAAAAAACCTAAAATTTTCGGCAAAAAAAAAAAAGCATGGAAACACATTAAATTTTAACGCTATTATTATAACCATATTTTACCGCTATGTAAATTATAATTCGAAGGACATTTCAAATTTATTTTTATTGACATTAAGTTTTCCACTGGACTAGATAAATAAATATGTAAGGTAATATAATGAATGCATAATGTACCGATTACATATACACACAAAAGTAGTTGGATGTGCCAATCCCAAAACTTTCTTCTATCCGATACGTACCTTTGAATATTTTAAAAAATAGTTAAACATGTTAATGCTTTAATAATATTCATTTAATAATGTATCAACTTTATGCTTCATCTTAAATTCCTTCGACACTCAATAATTAATCGGGGTAATAACTAATTTCCGTCTCTGCACGATTCAATGGACAATATAATTATAAGCAGATTTTTTTCTTAAATTTAGGTATGACCTACTTGCCTTACCCGAGAAGAATCATACACAAAAAAATTAGTTCAGTTCTATACATAACTTCATACACTTTTTCATAGTAAAATAATGAAAATCTCACAGACATCGCGATTATAGTGTCCTCTTCTAGCGCATGTTTTTCGAATTCAGGATTGACCTACTAGCCATAGCCAAATAGTTACACAAAAAATTTCGCTCAATTCTATGCATTACTTCATACACTTTTAGGTGATGCATTATTGAAAATGGGACAAAAATCGTATTGCAGTACTCCCTTTCGGTGGATTTTTTTTCAAATTCAGGGGGGTCCAACTAGCCATAGGTATACACTTACACAAAACATTTGGTTCAATTCCATGCATAAATCCATACACTTTTGCTTGGTACAATATTGAAAAATGCAACAAAAACTGCGATTGCAGCGCCCCTTCCGGCGGAATAATTAAAAAATGAAGGAGCACCTACTTGCCACAGCCAAAAATATTCATAAAAAATTTGGTTCAATTCTATGCATATCTTCATACACTTTTTGATAGTAGAATGGCGACATATGGACACACAGAGACACATACACACGTACAGACACACAGACATACAGACACACGGACAGACAGACATTTTGTAAAAATATGTTTTTTTGGAATCTCTGACCTCTAACCCGGTAATTCTCCGTCAACCTCAACCTCGCATTTCGAGCTGAACTCTCGGTTGAAAGCGAAATCCAATTCTTCGTTAACTCAACCTGCCGAGATTCGAGACGTTTCCCAGCCTGGAGTTGACGAACTCAACCAAGCTAAAATCCCAGGTTAGTGAACCGCGCATGCCTACTAGAAAGAAAAATGGCCGTCGTTTTAAACAGAGCGTTGATGCGTCTTTTCTAAAACAATGCTATTTATGATTTATTAACAAAGCGAAGCGTTTATTATGAAAGTTGCTATTATAACAGAATGTGTCACCTAAATTTTTCCCTTTTTCTTATATATTTTTGCTCTACGAACGCAAAATTACACAAATGTGTGTGTCGAAAACGAAGCTTGCAATTTTACGGATTTTGTTTGGTGGCGCCCTCTCAAGAATTCAATAATCAAGAAATATGTTAACATCAATATAATTATATGAATCAAAATTCTATATCTCTCTTTAAATAATAACAATAATAATAAGGAAAAAAGATGTTTTATTTCTGTTGTACCGCAGTACTTTTTATATTTGTTTAAAGTATGAAATTTCTACCCAATATCGTACATGTGGTCAGTTATTATTAATAGATAAATGTATTTTTTTTTTTTTGTTCTTGTTGTTGTTAATTATATGTTTGGAAAATTTGAAATAATTACTTTTGCTTATAATAAATAAATAAATTTGTTAGTTTGATCCGATATCTTTCTATTAAATTTATATTAAAGAAATATATATAAATATATATATATTTATTGAAATAAATTTTTTTTAAGAATTTCTCTGCAACGCAAAGTTTTTTTTTTGTAAACGAAAACCGCCATTCGAAATTTATTTATAAGAATTTTTTACTTAAAAAATAAACATGATAAGTATGCATTTTCAATACTTCCTTTAATTTCGTTCTTCGAAAAAAAAAAGGATAAAGATTGTACTAGGCCAGGACAGAACTCATAGCGGCAACTACCAAGTCATGTGATTCTTATGGCCAATCCGCTAACTAGTTTTTAACCCAGGTCGAGTAACCCAAGGTTGAATAATCGCGGCACCGAAGTTATTGATTAATTCGAAAGATTAACTGGCCGTTAGATTTGCCAACCTAGAGTTTCTCAACTGAGAGTTGAAACGTGAGCTAAAGGTTGGCCGTGACTTGACCGGTAAAACGTGTAAATCCTTCGAAACCGGAAGTCGAAAAAATTTTCGATTACAATAACTTATTCTACCGAAGTTAGAATAAACTAAAAATGTATCAAATACTTTAGGGGCTTTGTTGACAGATTGTGTTTGGACTGGTTGTTTTTCTGAATTTCTGTACAATCGCCGTCATATTTGTGTAAAATTTAAGGAGAGTTACGGACCTATAGCGTATTCTGATGTACAAAAAGCTTGATTTATATTTAATTTTTAAATTTTATGTTGATTAATTTTCTAATTTTAAAAAATTTGTGAAAATTTTTCATTTCCTTTTTGGAAATAAAGTACTGTAGATCTGCGTTTTCGTTTCCGTTTATTTTGTTGTATTTTATTTTGTTTTGTGATTTTTTAATGAATTTTTTAAAAAAATATATCAATTAATTTCCGGAATAGTTTTATATTATAGATAATTTAAAATGTGCTTTTTTGTCAAATTATTTTGTATTAATTTGTATTAAATTATTAAACTTAAATTATTGTAAGGTGGTCTGGTGTAATAACGCGAGGCGGGGTTATAACGCCAAGTGCTAATATTTTGCATAATTATGAAATAATAATCTGGTAAATGACACCATGTGCTCTGCGCAGAAGGGTTTTGAGTCATATAAATCGCAAAAACAACTTCAAGTTAATTTGTTTCATTTTTAGGTCTTATTGTTTTTACAAGCAACTAAAATTAACGCTTGACCTAAAATTTGCGATATACGTTTTGTGATATGCAGACTATTTTTTTTATCCGGAAATACTTTGTTAATTACATAAATTTGTAGTACATTTCATGGACTTTCCAAATGTTGTTGAAGATTTTGGATATCTTCTCGAGATAATTTGTAATTTAAAATGTACAGCGCAATAACCATAACGGGGTAATAACGTCAATCCTTGGCATTAATAATCTGGGTGATTTCCTACAGTGGCCGAGCTAAATCTAAAATACTGATTCAAATAAACAGACTTAAAACAGTGTAATGTTTCTAATAATTCTATGTAAGCGGTCCTTTTTAAGTAAAAAAGAAGCTCACGGTTCTTTTGTCTCACCCCCCCCCCCCACACACACACACACCACACCTTTATTTTTATTTTTTACACTTTCATAAAAAATTGAACATTTTCAATAGCTTAGAATGCAATTTGTCAATTTCTAAGTTTGTAGAGTTTTTATTTTTATAATTGGGCAATCTACATGCAATTATTCCATCTTATTTCATAGTTTTGTTTGCATGGCGTTATTACCCATATAGGTGGGTAATAACACCAAATAGCATTGGTCAAGAAATCACGCCATTACATTTTATGAATACATATCTGTTAAATTATTTTTTTTATATATATAGTCAATGAGTTGCTGTATCAAATCATATATTTGTTTGAAAAATACCAACTAAAACTGAGCCGTGAAAATTGGTAGATCCTTAACGTGGCGTTATTACCCCAGGGTACCTTATATAAAATATAAAGAATTATATTTAAATTATAAGAACTGTTTTTAATACAACCACTTCAGTTTTACATTGTATATTTAATAAATTTCCAAATTGGTTCAGTTCGTTTGAATAAAATCAGATGTAAAAAAAAAAAAAAATAAATAAATAAAATAAAATAAAAATCTTAAAAGGAGTTCACATATTGGCATGTTAACTGCAGCAGCAATAGGAAGTAATCAGAAAAAAAATACATTAAGCGAACTGTCATTAAATTTTTAAAGGAATCATCCATTAGGTTCTGCATAAACTCCAATAACATGAAATCTTATGTGGTTGTAAATAGTTAGAGTCTTATTGATTGCACTTAAACATAGCATCCCATTATTGCTTTTTGCGTGGTGTAAAAATTTAAATTTGATAGTCGATATTCCTATCATTAACAAATAAAAAATATTATAAGAATTTTCAAGCAACTTTTTTATATGTAATAAAATAAAGGAATTTCTTTCGTATGTGTAATTAGTTTTTGTTGTTGTTGTAAGCAATGGCTAGATAGACATACAGAACATGAAAAGTTGCACATTTAGTAATGAAAAAAATAAGTTTGCTTGAAATATACTCGGGATATAGGTCATCATTTATATATATCTTTTATGTTGAGAGTAAAAATGTGTGCATTTCATTGATCACTTAAGTTCGCCAGTGATTTTCACAAGCAAACAAAATTTCATTACTTTTAAATTGTACAGTAAATTTGATTCTCTTTTTAATAAATATATTTGAAATGCGTAGAGGGATTTTTCAGATTTTTGAGATTTTTACTTTTACATTATTACTGATAAAAGTGATTTTTTTTTCTTTTTTTCTGAAACCAATTTTTATTTCATACATTTTCTCAAGTTTATGGAGCAGACTTTCCAGATATATATATTGGGTTGGGGAAAAAGTAATTTCGTTTTTTCCTAAAAGATGGCTTTAAAGTCACATATCTCGAGTAATACTTACTCGATTAAGCCGTACTATACAGCTTTTGAAAGGTAAAAGTCTCTAAAAAATTCTAGAAATAAATCTAGTATCATGTGTTCAGACAGTCAAAAGTTATTGCGTTTTAAAAATGGAGATTCTGGAAGATCCTTTTCGACACATATTGCTTTTTTATTTCCGAAAACTGAAAAATGCGGCGCAGGCTCATAGGAAATTGTATGGTGTTTATGGTGATCAGTGCTTAAGTAAACGACAATGTCAAAATTGGTTTGCTCGTTTTCGTCTGGGAAATTTTGGTGCTGAAGATAAACATCACCCTGGCCGGCCAATCATTGAAAAAGTCGATGGATTTTTTTAAAAAATCGAGGAAGACCGACATATTTCTTCCCGTGATATTGCTACAGAGCTAAACATTGACCATAAAACAGTTTTGAACCATTTATATAAGATTTGATGCCAAAAGAAACTCGATACTTGTGTTCCCCATGTACTTACAGTGAAAAATTTAATGGACAGAGTTTCCATTTGTGAATCGCTACTGAAACGAAACGAAATCAATATATTTTTGAAGCGAATGATTACAGGTGATGAAAAGTGGATCATGTACGACAACAATGTGCAAAAAAGATCGTGGTCGAAACCCAGAGAAGCTTCAAAAACGGTGGCAAAGCCCGGATTGACGCCAAGGAAAGTGGTGCTGAGTGTTAGGTGGGATTCTAAGAGAATAATCCATCATGACCTTTTTAAACTTGGTCAGACCATTAATTCAATTATTTACTGTAAATAACTAATGCGATTGAAGCAGGCGATTAAAAAATCAGGCCAGAATTGATCAATAGGAAAGACATTAACTTTCATCACGACAATGCTAAACCACACACATCTTTAGTCACGCGGCAGAAATTGAAAGAAATTGGCTGGGAGATTTTAATGCACCCAACGTATAGCCCTGACCTGGTATCGACAATTACCATTTGTTCCGCTCTCTGCAGAACCCTCTTAATGTTGTTAAGATGGTTTCAAAAGAGGCTTGTGAAAATCACTTTGTTAAGTTTTTTGCCAAGAAATCTCAGAAGTCCTACAGTGACGGAATTATGGTCTTACCAGAAAAATGGCAAAAGGTCATCGAATAAAACGGCGCATACATTATTGATTAGTTCTTTTAATTTATATAAATAAATTCACTTTGAAAAATACGAAAAAAAGCAAAATTACTTTTTCCTCAACTCAATATATAATTACATACATCAATAAGTTTGTTTTATAAACAAAATATAAAATATCTCCATTGATTGTTTCTGTGAAATTCAAAAAAGGACTTAATTTATGAAGCATTTTGTGCCGAACTAAAGATCTTTTTAGAAAAACATCTTTTAAACAAGATGATGCATAAAAATGTAAATGTAAATCCTGATTTCAATAGTTTTCTATTTCTTTACGCTGCTGTAATCATTTCCGGAGTAAAAATGTCTTAAC
Organism: Maratus speculifer; assembly: GCA_964019185.1. Taxonomy (NCBI): domain Eukaryota; kingdom Metazoa; phylum Arthropoda; class Arachnida; order Araneae; family Salticidae; genus Maratus; species Maratus speculifer. Next base: position 109,380,623 of record OZ025298.1, on the reverse strand, counting down.
TGAAATTGGACCAAAACTAGAAATAAAAATGTGAGAAATTAAATGCAATTTTAAGTTTATTATTATGTGAATGGGCAAAATTGGACAGGAAGTCATAACTGAGTAGAAAATGATTTTTGTTTTTCTAAATGGAGCTAAGAACTCTGATTAGTTTCATCACATCATTTTTATTCACTTATCCAATGTATTTTTCTAGTAAGAATACAATGCATAGCATGTCTATGAAAAATTAACATTTCACGATATTGTTACATTTAATGTATTATCTTCTATCTAATGAATTGCCGCAATAAATTTTAGAATTATATTATTTGTAAAAATATGTCTAATACGCTTCGTGTTCGTTTCAGAAAAGGAACGCATTGAACTTTTACACATACATACATTATACATTTTAATATATCAAACCAAAGAAGGATATTGGCAAAATAATTCTTCGGGTTCAACGAAATATTTATTTAAGATTTTAATAATAATCATATAAAAAATTACTAGACGGAACCTATCAAATTTTGAAGATTTGTATACATATATATATATATGTAATAAAATAAAAAAAAAATTGCGCCATTTTTGTTCTCTCTTAGCTTCAATTCTAAATTTGTGGAACATATTTCAATCTTTGTTTCGTAACTTGTAACAGCTAAAATTCTTTTTCTTACTTTAGTTATTAATAAATTATTGCTTGCTTCTCAAAAAGGCGGGAGGTATTTCGTAAGCTTTTTACTTTCTGGAATATTCCTGCAATTTTAATTTTATTTTTTATTTTAACATCGCGTGACAGGTGTTACTACGCGTTGCTAAAGGGCTTGTTCTTCCGAGGAAAAAATATAGTTCTTGCCAAGGACCGCCTGCTACGACCAATTAGAATTGATCATTTTTGTCCGTTTGAGGCTCGAGTTCATCCTAATTGGATTTTTAAAATGATTGACGCGGAGTAGGAGGGCGCTAGTTTTGTCGTGCAAATGATTATTTTCATTTGGCTTTTCAGGAGGTTAGAATGCATCTTTCCTTTAAACTGCTCGGAAGCCATGTCATTTTTTCCGAGGATGTGGAACGCCTGAATGTTGCAGCTTAGTGAGCGAAGCCCGTAGTGATAGATGTGTGGAACGGTGATCTGTGGAGTAACTTAAGTTCGTGCTCTAAATAATAAAGAACTAAAACTGATTTTCTTGCATTGTTATTGGAGAAACTCCTACGAGAACAAATCCATAGCTTATCCACTTACCAGAACGACTGCTCATACCACTATTGAGTCTTAGTGAATAGTAGTATTCTACAACCAACATGGTATTCTACTAGCGCTTATACACTATTATAGAACATCATTGTCGTTTTATTACACACATATATATATATATATATATATATATACATATGAGTGTGTGTCTGTGTATGTAATAATAAAAAAAATCGTTATGTATATGCTATAATAAAACGTTGAACTTATTCCCTTACTTTTTATAATATTTTAATATATTATTTTTAATTCCACACCTTTAATCAACCCTTTTTATTTTGTTTTATTCTAAAAAATATTAATCTTTCAAAGCAATTCTTTTCTTTAAATGAAAACCCCTTTATATAGTATGTTGTATCTGTTGCGTAATATTTCTTCATTTATTCTCTCAAATGTTTGAATACGCAGAGTTTCCATTCTGTCGCTTTAGTTTGAACGATAGATTCCAGTTGACTATACGCATCTAATGTATATTTAATAAATGCAATTCAGATTGCCAACATTTTTGAGAGATTTATTTAATACTTGTTCTAAACTAAAAATAGAAATATTGTAAAAAATAACTAATACGAGAAAATCTACAAAAAAAGAAAAAAATAACGCTTTAAAAAATAATTACTAAAGTTTGTTCAGTGTAATACTCATGGTAGGTGAAAATGTAACAACCGTTTGTTTTTAAATATATACATTATAAAATTATAAAATAATGTTTTAAAAAATGAATACAGTTTTTATATGAATGTAAATATCAAATCAATAGACAACGCAAAGATTAATTACGGAGTTCAAGGACAGAAGAATGTTAAATCCATACATAGCAAATAAATAAAAAAAGCATAATAAATGCCTGTAATTGTGTGTGAATTACAGAAACAACAAACGAAAAATATGCATCAAAGAGACGTCAGATTTTCAAGTAGCCTATAAGATCTGAAAAAATATTGTAAATTAAGATTTTCTTCTTTGATTTCAATAATAAAATTGTTATTGACCGCGTATATTGATTTTGTGATAAGTACATGAATGATCGTGTTTCAGGCCGTGTAATTATCTTCACTTATCATTCAATATTTTAACACTAAAGCATAAAATAATATTAAATGTTCATTAAGTTTCCGGTCTTTATAGTATCTTTCTTATTATTGTTTAAGAAAGTAAATTAAAGGTAGCGTAAAGAAATCTGTAGATGCTGCTGTAAAAATGATTAGGTAATAAGAAGTAGTAAATTTGTAATTTAATCATCTTTGTATTTTGATATTACATGAAAAGTATTTTTAAATGGTCATGAAAATGAAAAGACCGAAACTTTAAAAAATATAACATTTTAATTGATTATAATGTTACAATATTGACATTTTAATAGTTGGATTGTATCTTTTTTACTATACATAAAACCCTATTTTTTCAACTACATGATTTCTCTCTTTATAAATTAATCGCCAATTTAAAAAATCATTACAAAAACACTCATTAAGAATATCTTGTTAAAGATTATTTGTTGTTAAGGTAGGCACATCATATAAAAAATCATATATTTCCTGTCATCTTTCAGTACTAATAGAATGTTCTTTAACTTGTTCCTCCATTTTTCACGAATTCAAATCATTAGTAAATATAAATGTTCTTTTTTATTTGTAAAATAATTTAATAAATAATCTTTGATATAATGCGTTTGAAAGAGCGCAGAATTAAAAGTTTAAAAAAAGGTAGCAAGATTCCAATTTTTTATTTTGGTAAACGGAAAGATATTATTTTAATTTTGCATCTAATTCAGGTATATGTGAAGAATTAGATGCACGTGGATGTTTTAAATATAGATTACAGATGAAAGGAAATGTCTCTTATTGTTAAAAAATTACAAAAGCTAATATGGAAGAAACGAACTTCGCTTGCTATAGAAATACAATTTTTCTAGGTCATCAAGCATATATTCTGGGACATACATTAAATCATTTTAAAACACTGACAGTTTTCATTTAAAAAAAGTCTAAATATAAAGATATATTGGTGGGAAAGCATGGATAAATAAGTTCAAAACTATAGTAGTCAGAACTTGTCTATGCGTTTTCAGAATGTATTAAATCTTTAAATATGAAGGTACTTTGTCGGTTACTTACAATAAAAGAATCATAACTAATAGTATTTAAAATGTTTAAGGACGAAACAAATACAAAAGCAAAGCAATGTTCTTTGTACAGAAACCAAAAACTCCTCGTGACAGGTTTAAAAATTCAATAAAAAGTACTAATAAGAATGCGGTTTTGAATGAATATGTTTCCATATTTCACAGATTTCTTAATATTATTAGGGAAAAAACATTACAAAATATGCTTGTAGAGGCTCCTATATTTTTAAATTTTAATAATTTATTAAAAACTAAATGTAACTATTTAATGTAGAATTACAGTAGTAAACATTAGATAAAATTTTTAGTCTACCAGGCAAAATAAAACGCAAGCCAAGTTGAAACACTATGATAGGTTGTTTCGAAGATAGATTGATTCAATCTTTTTGACGATTTTTGTACGTCTTTTCTCAGCCTTGAGAGTGTACTGAAAAATGTTTTGAATTCATCTCTGGATATTTCACTGAACAAAATTTTTCTTCAAACAAAATTCTTTACCATGAAAATATTTTCATCTAAATTAGGCACTCGTTTAGCAGCTATTTAATTTTCATCGACCTTCTGTCGAGAACAATTGAACCACTCTGTGAATACTGTATGCACTTCGGGCAATAATGACTCTGTATTCAAGACTTACGGTTACAGATTTCTAGTATTACTTTTCAAAGTATTTGTAAGAAAAATTTAGTTACATGATTTATACCATACTCAAATTTAAGCAAACCTTTCTGTGATATTTTCTTTTCATGTAATGCTGTCCATGTGAGAATAATATAAAAAAATGCGTAGTACTTGAATCAAAAATGTCCGATTAAAGAATAATTTGCAAATAATAATAATAATAATAATAATAATAATTTCGTTTCAGTATTTCCGATAAATGCAAAACTGCACTGTATTTGGATGTCATGTAAATAGTATTTGTCTAATACAGAGTGGTTCAAGTAATTGTTTTATTTATAAAATGGCTACAAACATAAATTTCGACGAGAAATAAAATACAGTCTACCTCAAATGATTAGGTACAAGGAAATATTTCTTTCTTTAAATAACGGTAGAAAATTTAAATAACAAAAATACAGGTTTATTTTTCAGACTCTGATGATATCAAATAAATTGTATCAGATATTCATTAAAGAATATACCTAGTTTCTAGAGCAACTTAAATTTAAAATATCTCTGGTGGTAGACAATGCCTATCTTTTTCAATTTACAATTGTAGTTCATTTGCAAAGTCATATTTCCTGCCATTCTTGAGTTTTTCATAATAAATTGCTTTTTTTGTTTTTTAATTGAGCATACGACTGGAGTACAACAAAAAGAATATTAAATCATAATATTTTTGGCGGAAATCAAGATTTGAGTTGTGGATTTTTGTACTGTCATGTTGAAATCTCAACCCATGCCTTGTTAGATGTTACCAAATGCTAGTTTCAGTTTGCCTTGTGTTAACTTAGATATTATAATTTCTAAGTTCTATATAGGAAGACCAAGGATATTTTGAAATTAAATGCAATGTCTCCAGCAATGTCATCAATCAGGAATGCACCACCTTATCGACATCTGAAAAAAATAAAAACACGAATTAATTTATGTTTAGCTAGTATAAGTTGCCATCAGATCAACCAAATTCCACACGTTTCCTTAGTTAGATAAAATGATGTGAAGCATGTTCCCGTAATATATCTACACTTGAGACCAGTTTATTTCCACTTGTTTAAGGTTTGATTTTAGTCCGGTTTTCAAGACGTTTTAATTAAACATTGGTCTTTCATTTTCTTATAAGTTTGTGAAATAAAATATTTACGATGATACTATTTGTAATTTGTCATGGTTTTTTTTCTAACTTACCTCTCATTATCTGGCCTTTTAAACACTTCCAAACTCTTTTAAAAATGGTTAGTATTTATATTGTTAGTATTTTCTCTATTGCATGCCAATGCTCTAAATCTGATAAATAAACAGTATCAGCCGGGCAATTGACATAGGGCAATGATTTAGGTATGTCGTGTTCCCTTAAAAAAAAAAAAAATAATGTAAAATTTTATTATTCATTTGCAGGTACACTAAAAAATCAGTTTATTATATAATTTTAAAATTACCATTATAATCTACATGAAAAAATATTTTGTGATGTGTTTCTTTGATGTAACTTTATACAAACATAACATTATTAATATAATTTGTAATAAATAATTCTGTATATAAATAAAGGAGTGGAAATCGTTTAGGAATATTTTTTAGGATCACACATAAGAATTTTTTTAAGCAATAATCTACGAAAAAAAAATGCAACGTATTTTACTTATGTTACACAACTTCAAGCATAATGAAATAAATATGTATTACTGAGATTCATCATTGAATGTCGGCTGTTAAATAAAATGTAAATAGTTTTTAAATGTATTCAAAAGCTATTGGATACATCGTTTTGTATCAGCGACAACTGTGTAATTGCTTTTTGAGTAATACAGGGTGGTCATAAAATAACTTTGCCGATAGATGGAGATCTAGCGGTCCATTCAACCAATCGAGGTGAAGATCGAGGCTCTATTTAGATGTATGAGCTCGAGATTCTGTGAACGGCAACAAAAGGGCGCTCACAGTTACGGCTATAGTTACAGAAACGCGAAATTTTCCAATGGCAACACCCATTTTTTTAAATCGCAAAATTCCTAATATATCTATGTATACATTTCTTGTATATATATTCTTGATATTGCTATCTTGTTCGACACAAAATCATGCAAAGTAGAATGTTACAATCAAATAGTTTAAAATCCGTTAATTTTGATTAAAAATAATTGATATTTTACTTTATTTAAAAATAATTTCTATCAGTAATTCTGATAAGTTAAAAAACGTTATGCTTTTCTATACATAGAAACTTAAAAAAATGTATGATACATCTATTATTATACATGAACACCATTAATAGTATAATTATTTGTTTAAAGTAGCAGAATTTAAGAAATTTATCATGCCACGTCATTTTCTAAATATTTTCCATTATATAACATGCATAGTGTAAAGGAATTCTAATATCAATATCCTTTAAAAGCGGAAGTGTATTTCCCGAGAGCTTTCCCTCATCAGTCATTTATTGGCTTGGAAGCAGTGTAAAAAGATAAATAAATAACTAAAGCTAAAACCATCAAAATACCATTTAGAACAATGATTTCACATATAGCTGTATTAAAACTAATGGATTTTTAAAAGCATTTCTGAAGTGATATTGTTTGAAAGCAGTAAAATATTTGGCTTGTTCTTTAAATAAATTAAAAATAATTACATGCAAGTACAGTATGAAATGAACTTTGTTTAAGATCAAGGTGTTTTTATTTATAATAAATAATTCGTATATTTAAAATTTCCAAAATACTGAGTATTATTTTCGTTAAAAAATATAACTATTTTGTATGATAGAGAATTATAAGAATTCTAAGCAAATTCAAATATTTTAACGTGTACATGTTGATAAAATTTTAGAAATATTTTATCCATAAAAATAATAAATTCTGTTATTAAAACTGCGTCTAATGTTTTAATTTACAAAATAAAAACTAAATGAACCACATATAATTTAAAATGCATAACAAGTGGATGTAGCACCCATAAAAAATAAAATATAGCTGAAAATACATGATAGTTTTTTTTTAATATATATGTAAATCCGAAATATTTTCTTTCGATTAAAAGAAAAACCAAAACATATGTTTTTTTTAGAAATTGATTTTTAGAAGTTTAAAATATGTGAATCAAATACTACCGTTTATTATATCAAGTAGGTTGGAAATTTTGCTAACATTTTTTGAACGATTACAGTTTTTTTTTTTTTTTTTTTAAACGTAAATGACTCTTATTATAGTGCCTTGAAATATAATTTATAAATAAATTGAAATAATGTTATATTTAAGTATTCGTATTGAAAATTTCAGAGTTTGCCATGGATAGATAACCCTCTTAGAATATTATTTTTAACAAATATAATAAGACTACATACTTTCAAATTCAATATTAAAGGCTACTGAATTTATTATTTATTTATTTATTTGGAAGCAGGGGAGGCAAACTGGGGCTTAACATGCAACAGAATGTGCAGTAAAACGTCCATAAAGCGACCACATTCCGTTACAATCACAATTTGCAGCTCTGGTCTCTTATATCTGGTCATATTTAAGTCTAGATATTAATTGTTGAAAAAGGTAACAATGAATGTTAATACAATTTATTTTTCACATTGAGAAAACAAAATAATAATTTAAGTATCAAAACAAAATTTAATTACGTTAGTTAATAACTACAGAGTTTTAAATAGAATACGTTGATATTTTCCTTGATTTTATCGTTTTATCTTTTACATCTTTTATTTACATGTCCTCTCGCAGTTCAGTAAGTAAATGCAATTATTTGTTTTGTACGAGAATAAATAATTATTATTTTATTACTTTATTCCTTTGGGAGTTTCCTGGCAGGATAGGGAAGGGGAATTTATTGGTCCTTATTCTTAGTCCGTCTTCAGAGTTAAATTCATTTCCCCAAAAAGCACAGAGATGTTTAAAATTTTGAAAGATACAGGAATAAAAAATAAAATAAACTTAGTTTAGAAGTTTTATGAGTAAAGTGCTGTCCGGAATTATTTTTCATGCAAAATCTTCCTCAAGTTACACTGTAAAAAAAAAGGGTCGATCTACTAAAAATATTTTAGTGATCCTTTCAATTATTAAAAAAAATTGTAATCTTACTCGGTTATAAGAAAATTTGTAAGAATTACTAGAAAAAAGCTAGCAACGAATAGAGTTAATAGTTTTATATTTTTAATAGCTATTACTAAAACTCGCTTGGTGTCGCAGTGATAGCCTAGTGGTCATAGCACTGAACTCCAGGCTGAAAGGTCCCGGGTTCCATGCTGGACACCACCAAACACGCACCGAATGTATGCAATGTAAGTACCATTTAAATAAAGGGATTATAAAAATCCTGTCGGAGCCGGTAGCAATGTTTGGTGCTGCCATCTATTGCGGCTTTGCCAAAAATCTTCGTCTGTCTTTTTTACCCACTGGATGCAGCTTGAAGGAAGCTACTACCCTTAGGGCACACGTAATGTTTATTAAAAATAATTTTGGAGCTATTACTAAAACTTGCTTGGTGGCTCATACTAAAAAGATTTAAATTAGTTATACAAAAAATTCTTTTCTTCAGTTTACAAAAGAAATTTTTGTTTTACTTCAAAAAAAAGTTTGTAATGGTTGCTAAAAAATTCTGTGGAATACAAATTTACTAAAAAAATTTTAGTAACCTCTTGAAATTTTTTTTACAGTGTACCAAGAAAAAACAAAATTTGTTTCATTTTCTTCAATAAAATGGATTGCTCATGGTGGGAGTTGATCTGGGATAGTCTCTGAATGGAGGTAAAATCAGTACTGAATCTATGCGAATGATTGTCGTTCCATGAAAAATTAGAGAACTTGTAGTTTAGTTTAGTTCCGTTTAGGAAGATGGTCGTGCAGGGAGATTTATTTATCTGTATTATTATTGGTCAAATGTGCATTATGAAAGTTAAAATTTTAAATTTTTTAGCGATAACCGTTTGAGGACATAAATAAAGCGTGATAAGATCTGAAATACTAATACAGTAAAACCTCCATAACGGACACTCCCGAATAGCGGACACCTCTATTTAACGGACAGTTTTCCAATCCCCACTCCCAAAACCTGAATTTTTGTATGTTTAACCTCTGAATTACGGACACTCCGAATAGCGGACACTATTTTCGGCGATAAAAAATGAAAAAATGTTTTTTAACGAGAAACAAAAAATGAAAAAAAAAGTAAAAAGACCTCTAAATTTATCAGGACATTGCATCATAAATTTTGTGACCATAGATTAATGTAGATCATGAGCTGTGGAAAATTCCCTCCCCCTCCATGTTCAGCGTTGAATTCAGGAAGTTGCCCTGGAGAGACATCTCCCAGAGCATTGAAATGTCCCTCCAAAAAAGTTTGAGATTTTATTCTTTTAACCCATTGGGGACGAGTAACACGTATACGTACCACAAAAAGACTTAAGAATTCTTGTTTATCCCCGCCAATAACATTTTCCTTATTTAAGCGGAACATTTTCTCGATTTAATAAGGCACAAATTTCTGTATTTAAAAACCGATGACAAAACATTTATAATTTAGTTGTAAATTATTGTTATGTATTAATTGTAAAAGGCTCCCGTCGCGAAGGGGTGTGCTATCCCCCCCTCTGCACTCGGAACTCTATAATGTCGAAATAACGTCGCATTTAAAAACAAATTACATGTAATCACGAGCAAAAGTAAACTTTTGTAACAGATTTTTTTCATTAGAATGTAATAAACAGTGGATAAAGGTGTGCACAATTCTATTTCAATTTTACTGCTTAATTTTTTTTTAATTTCTAATTAATCACATAATAGAGATTTTAAGCCATATAAAAGCCAATTAATGAAACATTAAGAATTTCTTAGTGATTTTTGAATCTTTGAGGTGTTCCCAATAGCGGACACCTCCGAATAGCGGACAATTTCTACGTTCCCGAGGTGTCCGGTATTTAGAGGTTTTACTGTATATTATACGAATGCATTAGTATACTTAATATGAATGCTTTCAATGTAATGTCTCAGATTCTCTCTTCCTTGAATAATGAAACGTAAGTTACGCAAATATTTATATGGATAATTGAAAAATAACAAATAAAAACATGTTGCATAATTAATTTTTTGAAATATGGTTTTTAAAATTTCTTACATACTTACAGAGTTTATAATGTTTTATTTAGATTAGTATCAGACAATTATGCTCTATGATAAAATACATACCCAGATTCTTAGCTTGGAAATAATGTATAATCAGATTTTTGGGAAACTATTAAAAGTGATTTAAAATTTAATATATTTCGTTATGTATTAACTTAATAAATTATTATATGGGGTTACTCTCAGATACATGTCCATAGAGGAGAGATGAACAGTCTAAATATTTCCAAATCTTGATTATAGATTGCAACATAAACTTTTTTAATAAGAGATACTTGTAATTAATTCATTGCGATGTACAGATGAGTTTTTCAAATTCAAAAAGTAACTATGATTATAATGTTCATATTATTTAGTGTTTCAGTATTCTTATTGTGTTGACAAACTGAATGATTTAAAGTACGAGAGTTACATTTTTTTAAACTATACGGACTTTTAACCCTTTATACACTAATTATATCAGGAAAATTTTACATTCTAAAGCATTTTACACAAATTGTTTAAACTAAATTAAAAAGTTTACGTAATAATAATAATAAAAAAAAATTGGAGGATTTAGAAGGATTGATTAATTTTGAATTTACAGGAATTTTTTACAACATTTATAATCCCACCCAAATCTTTTATTTTAAAACATTTTCTTTGTATTTTTTAGAATTATAAAATTTTAAAATATGATGTTCTTACAATATAAATATAGAAATATTTCCGAATTGAAAAATATCCATCCCCCTCCTTCAGCACCAAGAAAGCTGAAAAGATACAAAGTCAAATAAATCATCCTTTAAAAATATTTTTGTTTTGTGTAACCAATAATTCTTTTGGAACAAAACAAAGTAATGTATTTGTAACTCATTCTAAAGAAGATTACTACTAAATGACGTATTAAAAGAAATTTATAATACGTAATTTTAATGGTACTTATAAATACCGTCGATAGATAAAGGGTTAAGACACGTATACAATCCAAACTTTGCTCGTAAGCCTAAAATAAATAGGTACAAATTGGGGTTAACGCTTTAATCTGAACGGCAGGCTGTCTTTCAATTTCAGGATAGATAGCCACATCAAATCGAGGAGAGATGATCACAATTGAATCAATATTTAAAATCTACACGGATTGGGGATATTAATGACATATATTTGTATTTAAAATAAATAAATATTTCTATGTTAATAATTATTATAATTGATATATATGTTTAAATTTTAGCTAATAAAAAAGTTCAATAATAATAATAATATTCTGTAATCCTTAAAAAGTTGTTGATGACAGTATTAGATCTTACTATGTTTTTTCAAAAAAGGCCCAGAACTACTAATTCTTGATATGTGCAAAAGATTCAAAATTACCTTTTTGATATTCAATTATTTTACATGCTCTTGCATTTTTTATAAAACTAACTAACTTATTATTAAAAAGCGACAGAAAAATCACTGCACTAAAGTGTTTTACTGTGCAAATGAATAAAAATCATGCGTAAAATTTCTATAAAAATGATGTTATCCTTAAAGTTTTAACCCAGGCAAAAAATAGCATCTGTTTTAGTAATTATTATCTTTTCACCATTAAAATCTCACAGATATATTTTGTTAAAATTTATGTTAAAATTTTTACTTTATGATTAATATTGAATCCCCATTTCAATTATCGCATTTCAAATTTATAAAATATTTTACTTTTTTTGACGTTTTTATAGTTTTTACACGCACCCCACTAAAAATAATCTTAAGATTATTTGAAGAAATCCCCAATTTCTACAGATATTCTACAGAATTTTGAAGAACATTTGCAGACTTAGCTTTCTCTTTAAAATATCTGCAGAATTTTTTTAAGATATTCTTAAAAATATCTGCATAATGGTCCAAATATTTTCGGATTTCAGACAGATTTTGGGCCAAAAAGCTGTAGATTTTCGACAGATTTTTTTAGTGGGGATTGTACATAGATTTTTTTTTATATTAATCTAATATTATTTTTACAAATTATTCAAAAACTTATTATTTTTAACTTTGAAAAGCATTTGTATGCTTTTCATTTCAGTTACAATAGTAATGTGTTTTAGTGAATCATTTTTTTAATGTTTTGATATATTTATGTCACACATTTAGATATTACATTTTCAAAAAAAGTGAAAAGTAATAGGCAGTTCTGAAATTTCAACTGATGTTAAATTATTTATACAAATATTGAAACTGCAAACGAAAACGATAAATTTGTTATACGAGTAATAGAATATACTAGTAGAATAATAGATTTAAAATGATTTTTGCTTGCTAAATATTTAAAAGGAAATTTCCTTGATATCAAACCTCTTAATTAAATATTCTCTAATCGAGTAACATAATATTTAAGGTAGGTTTATGAAATTCTATAGGGATATTATTGAATGAATAAAATAAATGATACACATTAACCGATTCAAAATAAATATTCATGAATCCGTGATATGAATATTTAATTTTTCTTATTGCATTCCAAAATGAATATTCAATATTTTACACCTACAAATTGATTTTGATTAATGTCTATTGGGACCAAATTACTGTTCTTTAAGCACTTGATTTGAATTAATTATAATATATTGTAACTGTTGGATAATAAAATAAACTGTGAATTCTATATATTTTTTTCAACTAACTGAAATTAAAACATACTGAGGTGCAGTAATAAAGTAGTTTCAATAAATTATATGGTATATATATCTTAATAAATGAATTGTGGCTAATATATGTAAAGTAAGATTTTTGTTTGTTTCTTTCATTCTTGTTTATATAAAAGTGCAATAGAAGCAAACATTCTGTGAGAAAAAAGAAAAAAATATTTAGATTTTACAGACAATTGATTTTTATCTCTTTTTGCTATTGATTTTTGCTGATGGAAAAACGAAAACGCAAGCACTTTTCTCAACTAAAAAAATTAATTAAACTTAGTACCCTTTGAATTTTTTAAGCTATTGCATAGCTTTTATCGCGGGCTTTCAGCGAAGCGACCGAATCTTAAAATTTCGTAACGAGAAAACCTAACACTTTGGCTAACGTCGTTTCAGTTCGGTAAACTTCGGCACGATATCCTTCGGTAGACTTCGGCAGACATTGACGCGGTATTTTTCAGATATTAGGATATCAAGTTTCAAACTTATGTTTCTTATGATCTAATTTTCATAGCGCGGCCAAATTTTGTTTGGTAATTTATTATGAGATAGTGTTAATTTTTGGAGACAGGAGACCCCCCCCGTGAGGGTCGAAAAATTTAAAATGTTTATAACTCGCGATCTAACATTCATAGCGCGGCCAAATTTTGTTTGGTAATTTATTATGAGACATTGTTAATTTTTCGTGACAGGAGACACCCTAAGGTGAGGGTCGAAAATTTTAAACTGCTTATAACGCGCGATCTAATTTTCGTAGCGCGGCCGAATTTTGTTTGGTAATTTATTATGAGACAGAGTTAATTTTTGATGACAGGAGACCCCACACGGTGAGGATCAAAAAATTTAAAATGCTTATAAGTCGCGATCTAATTTTCGTAGCGCGGTCAAATTTTGTTTCGTAATATATTATGAGGCAGTGTTAATTTTTGGTGACAGGAGACCTCCCACGGTGAGGATCGAAAAATTTAAAATGCTCATAATTCGCGATCTAAGTTTCGTATTGCGGCCAAATTTTGTTTGGTAATTTATTATCAGACAGTATTAATTTCTGGTGACCCCACAGTGGTGAGGGTCGAAAAATTTAAAATGCTTATAACTCGCGATCTAATTTCCGTAGCGCGGCCAAATTTTGTTTGGTAATTTATTGTGAGACATTGTTAATTTCTGGTGACAGGAAACCCCGCGGTGAGGGTCGAAAAATTTAAAATGCGTATAACTCGCGATCTAATTTTTGTAGCGCCGCCAAATTTTGTTTGGTAATTTATAATGAGGCATTGCTACTTTTTGGTTACGGGAGACCCCCCACGGTGAGGGTCGAAAAATTTAAAATGCGTATAACTCGCGATCTAATTTTTGTAGCGCCGCCAAATTTTGTTTGGTAATTTATAATCCTATCAAAAACATGAATGTGAAAGAATGCCAAGTTCATTAAAGGTTTTGCTAATAAAAGAAGTGAGCTCTAACTGAAAACCAAGCTCTTTCGAAGGTTCTTAAATTTTAACTCCTGTCATGCATAATATTCTTCAATTGCTTAAAATGATTTGGTATGTTACTTGTTATTCAATAGAGCGACTTGGCAAGTTTTCTCTTATTCAAATTTCTCTATTTAATTGATCAGAACTTAAAGTTGATCACTTAATTAATTTATCAATACCTTAACTTCAATGTACTTATTCGAACACTCGATTGACTAGATCTTTGCTAATCAGACTCTAGATTAAATTGTACTCTGACTGAAACTTTAAAGTTGGTGGCTGAAAACTTGCCAAGTCGCTCTATTGAATAACAAGTAACATACCAAATTATTTTAAGCAATTGAAGAATATTATGCATGATAGGAGCTAAAATTTAAGAAACTTCGAAAGAGCTTGGTTTTCAGTTAGATCTCACTTCTTTTATTAGCAAAACCTTTAATGAACTTGGCATTCTTTCACATTCATGTTTTTGATGGAATATCATTATTTTTTGTCAAATCACTTCTTTTATTAGCGAAACTTTTAACAAACTTAGCATTTTTTCACATTCATGTTTTTGATAGGATATCATTTTTTTTTGTCAAATAAATAGGTATTTGTTTCTTTTTTGAAACAAATAGGCTTAACATTAAATTAGGTTTATTTAATATTAATTAATCTTACAGCTTTTTTTTGCGTTTATTCACTGTTTTTTTCAATCAAATTAAAAAAAATTTAACATTAGGACTGCTTATGCTCCTTTAAATTCCACTAATAAGGATGATTCTTTTATGTGATTGAGTACTACTTGATTATCTCGTCGACCAAAAAAGATTGTCGCCAACTAAACGATATATTGCGAAATTGACGCCGAACGTGATGCTAATTTGGCGCTATTTCCGGTATTTAGCCAAATTCCCATAGACTCCCATTGTAATCTGGCAATTTATCCAATAATTTTTTTAGAGCAAGGATTGTCGCCATCAGTTTGACTTTTTTTTTTTTTTTTTTTTTTTTTTTTTTTTTTTTTTTTTTATCGGTTCGCTAATTTCCCAATATTGCTTAAATATTGCTATTTAGAAAGTTTTTAAAACGCTTTTCGTGCATTTTTAACCTTCTAAATTTTGTATTTGTTAACAAATGTTCTTAGTGATCCCTTATATCTTATAAGTAATGAAAATGACAAATTTGATGTTTCTAGGCCCTTAACATACAGACATCGCATTTTTAGAAATTTTTTTACTCTTTTAACTCTTTTGAATTAGTGGCATCGACATAAGATATAGCCTATATTGGAGCAAGGTCTGTCACCATCATTTTGATATCATTACTTTTAAGATCGGTTTGTTGTTTGCTGAGATGGCTAAAAAATCCCAATTTAAAACATTTTTAGAACGCTTTTCGCGCATTTTCGCCCTTTTCGAATACCGTATTTTTTAGCAAATGCCCTTAGAGATCATTTATATTTTATAAATATTTAACATGCCAAACTTTATGTTTCTAGGTCCTTCAGTATTACAAAAGTTGTATTTTTAGAATGTTTTTTGCTTCTTCACCCTCTTATAGTTAATGGTATACTTATAAAACATAGCCTATATTTGGACCGGGGCGAATACCATTATTTTGGTACCATTGATTTTGAAATCGGTTCATAGTTCCGCAAATTAGCTTTGATACTCGCAAAAAGTGACGCCAACTTGGCACTATTTCTGATATTTCGCGAAATTCCCATAAACACTAAAATGCCAAACTTTATAATTCCAGTCCCTTAACATACAGACAAAGCATTTTAAGAACATTTTTTGCTCTTTTACCCACTTTGCGTTACTGGCACCGACATAAGATATAGACTATGTTAGAGCAAGGACTGTCATCATCATTTTGGTATCATTACTTTTAAGATCGGTTTGTTGTTTGTTGAGATTGCTTAAAATCGCTATTAAGAACGTTTTCAGAATGCTCTTCGCGGATTTCCACCCCTTTTAAATTTGGTATTTTTTAGCAAATGTCATTAGTGAACATTTATATCTTATAAATAATTAGCATGCTAAATTTTGTGCTTCTAGGCCCTTCAGTAAAACAAAAATCACATTTTTATAATGTTTTTTACTTCTGAAGCCCCTTTTGGTTAGTGGAGCAGATATAAAATATAGTCTATGTTTAAATCGGGGCGAATATCATCATTTTGGTACCATTACTTTTGAAATCAGTTTGGTAGTTTCAGAGATTAGCTCCGGTACTTTCCAAAAGTAACGCCAACTTGGCACTATTTCTGGTATTTTGTGAAATTCTCATAAACTCCCATTGTAATCCAATATTTATCACCTAATCAACCATTAATATTTAAATAATGGTGATTTCTGATTTTTTCCTATTTATAGATCCAATAACCTACCTCCACACCAAATTTCAACTTCCTAAGTCACCTGGAAGTAGTCAAACATTTCTATGAGTGAGTCAGCGAGTCAGCGAGTCAGTGAGTCAGTGGTAAAAATAGTGATTTTCAGATGTCAATTTCGCTTGAACGGTAAAAGATTTTTTTAAAAATTTATAGGATTCGGAAATTACAAGATGACCTTACACGACACGAAAAATTGCAATTGTGTAGGTCAAATAGAATTTAAGTTATTGAGGGGTCAAAAGTGTCCCGAAATGGTTCGGGTAATATAACCGACTGCCGGTGTGTCGCCTTTTACTTTGTGAACTTGGCTGACACACTGCCGTGTGTCTAGATGAGGCATTGCTACTTTTAGTTTCGGGAGACCCCCGACGGTGAGGTTCGAAAAATTTTAAATACTTAAAACTCGCGATCTAAGTTTCGTAGCGCGGCCAAATTTTGTTTGTTAATTTATTATGATATATTGTTAATTTCTGGTGACAGGAAACTCCGCGGTGAGAGTCGAAAAATTTAAAATGCTTATAACTCACGATCTAATTTTCGTAGCGCGGCCAAATTTTGTTTGGTAATTCATTATGAGACTGTTAATTTTTGGTAACAGGAAACCCCCCACGGTGAGGGTCGAAAAATTTAAAATGCTTATAACTCGCGATCTAATTTTTGTAGCGCGGCCAAATTTTGTTTGGTAATTTATTATGAGACATTGTTAATTTTTGGTGACAGGAAACCCCGCGTTGAGGGTCGAAAAATTTAAAATGCGTATAACTCGCGATCTAATTTTTGTAGCGCCGCCAGATTTTGTTTGGTAATTTATAATGAGGCATTGCTACTTTTTGGTTACTGGAGACCCCCCCCCCCCCACGGTGAGGGTCGAAAAATTTTAAATGCTTATAACTCACGATCTAATTTTCGTAGTGCGGCCAAATTTTGTTTGGTAATTTATTAAGCTATTGCATAGCTTTTATGGTTGGCTTTGAGCACGGCGACCGAATCTAGATATTCCGTAACGACAAAAAATCCTAACACTCTGGCTAACGACGTTTCAGTCCGGCAGACTTCGGCACGGTATTCTTCGATAGACTTCGGCAGACATTGACGCGGTTTTTTTGCATAAGTTGATAAAAAATGCTATGCAATAGCTTTACTGCGGCTGTCCCCGGGTGCCACACACATTTTTCTTTTTATCTTATGCATTTTAAGGAACAAATCTGCGTAATAATAAACGACTCAATAAAGAAAAGGGATAATGTCAAGAAATTGTTTAACTTCCCGAGAACAATTCGAAAAAAATTATTTTATTTATTTAAATAAATTGTAAAACGTACCTTCTTGTACATTTTTTAACATTTCCAGCTAATACATTTAACTATTTGTAGCAGTGATCTGTATAATATTAATTATCAGATTTATCATAAGTCAAATTATTTGAGAGAAAAATATAAAAGTGTAAATGCGTGAAAATTTACAGTTAAAAACTGATTTAATTTTATATTTTTATATATATTTTTACATTATTATAAATGATAAACTTAGTTTTATCAAATCATAAATCTTGAAAATCACAATATTCCGGATTTACTATCAACAAACTTTGTTGAAATCTGCTACTTCATGTAAAAAAAATGGTGTATACATGGTGTTTACAAAACGTTTTTAAATTCCATGAAATATTAAGTGAAACTGAGTCAACAAATTGGAGATTTAGTAAACTTTTACTACGATCAACTAATTATGTTAGAGAGATTTAGCAGACAAAAAAGTTACATGATTTTAAAAAAAATACCCCTTTTGAAATTTCAATGTTCTATTGTAGATAACTAGAAATAATATAGTTGCTTCAAAGCAATATGTTTATGGCATTATTTCATCATACTACTATTAAGCAGGAATATGTCGACAAGTTTTCTTAATTAGAGATCCAAAATGGAAATCCCACCACAAGTCCATGAAAAAAACAATTCGATACTTGACACCATAGAAGAAAATAGTGGTAGCTGCTTTAAGTATAGAAGAATTTAAAACAAATGTGTTTGCCAAAATTATAAGTTGCCACCAATCTACAGTTTATTCAATAATTAAATTGAAGCTTGAAACAGATTATGTACACACAATAACCTGGTTATGCCGGAAGAGAATAATCTAAATAACCCGTGTATCTTTAATCGTCTTGTAAATGCTTTTTTTTTTTTTTTTTTTTTTTTTTTTTAAGGAATTCTATAACGTTAATGTAGTGTAAATAAAAGTTCACGAACTTAAAGTCTTAAAGAACACAAGACTTAAAGTATGTCTCCGAATACTTAACACACCAATAAAAGTATTTTCTATGAAAAGCTACGCAAAAGGGGTTTGCTTGAGTGAGCAATTTTTTTAAAATTTCAGTAGAAATGAATAATTGTTTCGAATGAATCTAAACTCATCCTCCATAAGTCAGACGGCAAGTGATATCTTGGGATTCAGAAAGGTACGGCATAGTATGAAGATCGAATACATTAAATTTCCTACACTGAATTTCCAAGTAGTATGGCAAAGCATATCTAAAGTAGGGATTGTACATCTGAAATTAGAAAATTTCAAACTACTATCAGCTTAATCCGATCATTTTATATAATGTTAAAGTTTCAGAAAAATGTGTTTCTCGATAAGACTTTATACAATCTCAAAAGTAAAATTTCACATAAATCAATGACGAATATTATTATTGCTGAAGTCGTGAGAGTTTTCAGAAAAGTAAAATTATGAAAAGTCTGACCACTTTGTTCAGTGGTCTTTGAAACTATTATCAGCTTAATCCGATCATTTTATATAATGTTAAAGTTTCAGAAAAATGTGTTCTTGATTAGACTTAATACAATCTCAAAAGTAAAATTTCACATAAATCAATGACGAACATTATTGCTGAAGTCGTGAGAGTTTTCTGAAAAGTAAAATTATGAAAAGTCTGACCACTTTGTTCGCGCATATGATTTTATTGGTCGTGAGTAAGACTACAAGATTTTAAAAAATGCGTATTTATAAAATTATTTTATCCAACAAGATAATGTTATAGTATTGGCGTATTCAGAAAACATGTGACATTTGGAATAACTGTCATTGTAAAAATCACAGATTGTGTTCCTTATCAGAAATAAAAATAGGTTTTCCATTTAAATAAATAATTTAAAAAATAGAATGAATTTTGAAGCGAAAAAAATTACTAAGAATAAACATGATTATAATTTAGGTCAAACAAAGAAATGAAATCTATTTTAAGGTATGATTAAGTAATCTAAATGACCATATAACTGTATATAAAACTGCTGCACAAAGATTACAGCATTACAAGGAAGATTACAGCAGTATATAAAAATATAAAAGCTTTTTTGTATCTTTATAATTAAAAAAATGAACGAAATAATAGAAAAGCTATTAAATGTACTATTTCGAAATTGTTCATAACTAAATGTCCTGAAAAAGAAAACTATTAAAAGATGTAATACACCCCTATCTTTATTTAAATTTATTGAGAGTTTATTAAAATATTGCGTCAATTATAAATATAACATTGCAGCAGTAGAATTTATTTCCTTACTTTATAATACCATTAAAATCTCAAAAAAAGTTTAGATACAAACGAAAAATGTACAATTATAAAATTGTAAAACGAGTTTATGAAATATTAATTGCATTCAGTTATAACAATTTAGATGAATATTAAATATCATAACTAAATATTATTATAATGCAATATTGCAGAATACTCGTATTAATTACACACCACATTTTAATTTAAACAATTCCTCTCCTTCCTTTTAATATATTATGCTGTTAAATTTCTAGAGTAATTTAATTAAACATAAACTGGAACAGTTAACATGATAAATATTCAGTAATAACTCGTTTTGTAATGTCCTTATTATATTTATATAAGCTATAAATAATTGTTTGGTTTCTACGTCAACGTGTAAAACATATCTAAAATTTTTTATAGAGTATCTATATATATGTTACGCTAGCGTATGTGGCACAATAATCACGATTATTTATTAATTGATCTGTGGAAACATCTGAATAAAACGCAAATCATCGGTTATTGTGTAAAAGTAATTTAGAAGGCTATTGTGTAAAAGTAATTTAGAAGGCTATTGTGTAAAAGTAATTTAGAAGGCTATTGTGTAAAAGTAATGTTTCGCTGCAATAACGGAGATTTTATAAATATTATTATTTTTAGTTTTTTGTTACTTAAAAAAATAAATATGAATTATGAATCTTAAAGTCATGAACTTTAAAAGTTTCTGTTTAAAATTAAAGTTATGCGTTATAAATGACATGAGTGAAAGAATTATATTTTAAATGAAATTAATGAAATACTAAAAAATGCCATGGGAAGATTGATTGCCATATTATCACCTCTTCCCGGTCAGTATAAAAATACCGAGTTTTTGAATTTTCTAGCAGAATTTTCTGATTTGGCACTCAATTGAGAAGGTAAAATTGAATTATGAATAATGTATTATGATGCAATGTATAGTATAAATTTAAAGGAGACCAAAGTGGTCGCCAAGGGCGGCTAGTTATTATAGAAAAATTTTAATGTAACTTTTTTTACGAAATAACGCAAATATAAAAGCGTATATGACGTATACTATTTGAAAAGTCTGTATTAAATTTCTTTAGCATTAATTTGTTATATCCACTTTAAATACTTTGATTTTGCATTACAATAAATTGATTATAGAAAAGTGAATGGGAATTTAAAATTTTAAAGAAATAATCTTAAATTTATTGCAGGGAGTATTAAAAAAAGGTTGGAAAAGAAAGAAAGCTTGAAGAAAAAAGTAAGCATAAGTAGGTAAAAGCTAAATGGTCTCGTGCCACAAATCTAGAAAGCGGCGTTAACATCATTTGAACTGAACAAGCCTCAGAATATTGACAAAAACGTTTTTCAAAGAGAGATGCTGGTGTTGTAGAAATATAACAAACATACTTAAAATTATAATTGCATTTTCTACCAAGGAAATAAGAAACAGTCTGATGTGAAATGCAGATTAAGAAAGTCAATGTGCAAACCCCAAAAGTACTTGAACACTATTTTGTATATAACAACCTTTTTAGATGTCTGACTCCATATATATATATATATATATATATATATATATATATAACGAATGTAGTTTTCAATGTTTGTTTATAATATGAATTGATAAAAGCAATATTATAATATTTTCTAAGAAAAAAGCGTTTCTTTTTAATATCTAAATTAACGTATAAAAATTCTAAAAAATTGTAATAGATTATGATAATAGCTTAGTTATTTATATAACTAAGAAAATATTACAATTTTTCTAAGAAAAAAGCGTTTCTATGTTTAATATTTAAAATAATGTATAACTAAGGGTCTAAATTAAGTACTAGACTAAACTTGCTCCCTACAATAATAAGTATAATGCTTGATAGCATGCCATATCAGTTAACATATATTTATAATGCACTCATTATAAATACAATTATTATAGCAAATAATAATGTTGAAAACTATCTAAAAATATTTTATAGTTTTGTAAAAAACATGTTTGCACCGGGTGAGTAAATAATAAGTAGAAAATTTAAAGATTCATAAAACCGAAAAAAAGCCTGCAATAAAAAACGGTTTCACAGTTAGAATCAATAGGTAACGTCAATTATTTTGAGACAGGTAAAGGGTAAATAAAATGTGACATTAGGTTGTGATGACGACCCAAATCATTACAGCTAACGAATATAATGCCACGAAACCTTTGACTACAGCTCTATGTGTTCCGCTTGACCACAATTTCACGGGATGGTGCATTGCAGGCAAGTCACAAATCCAGCAACTGTAGAGTGTAGCTAGTCTGTTGTATACATGGCACCTGTCACCTGATCGCATCTTTGAGTTCCGACAGATTAGACGAACCAGATCGATAAAATGAGCATTTCAACTACCCTTAATTTATTGGAAATCTGCCGAAATGAAATCTAGAGAAGGAGAAGGCTGTGAGAACCTGCAATCCCTGCTAATGATTTTGTTCTCCCCGAACTACTGTTTTGGAAAGTTCTTTGGCAAGTGTAGCAATTACATTAGATGTGTATGCATGCATAACATGGCATTAGAAATCGTACTTCTTTCGTGCAAGCATGGCATGTTACAAGTACTAACGTCGTCATGATGCGGAAAATGAGATTAATCTGTCCAAAAGCTGTTGATGATACAGGTGGGATGGTAATCTATTTTACTGAAAGCCCACCTCGAAAATGCTGTATGATATCCCCCTATACGATATCCTACGTTACGAGGTACCCGTTGGTTCAAGGCACCGCATTAATGTACAGAACACTTATTTCTTGAAGAATATTGCAGACCGAGGATTATAGTTAGCAAGCGTCAACACAGCTACACGAACACTGTTGTTTGATGCAGCTAAATAGCATGCTTACACATTCACTTTGAGTGCACCACGCGCCAAATTTGCGCCCATTAGACATGGCCGTCCAGATCTTAAACAATTCTCCAGTTTTTCAATTTTCTCAAACCATCGAATAAGCTTTGTGATGCTTGTCGGTAATATTTTGTATCTACTCGTTAATTTTTTTTAAACTCGGAATTTACAAAAGGCAATGGACATTGATTCCTTTCTTACAAAATAAATTCTCCAATAAAGCTGTTACATTCGCAGTCAACATCCTTGATAACGTACGCGACTTTCAACAGTGAAATAGTTGTAGATAAGAAGCACAAAGTGTAGTAACCGTCACATTTTAGGTAGATTTCGTAAGAAATACTACCTATTGCAATCGCACCAGTTTATCTATCTATCTATCTATCTATCTATCTATATATATATATATATATATATATATATATATATATATATATATATATATATATATATATATATAAATTTTTATGGACACGATAACTTCTATAATTCTTCACCAAACTTGTACATAACATCAAAGGGGATAAAATCTTGGCTAAATTCGTTAATGGGCAAAATCGGACCAAGGGGGTCGAAATAGAGGGCGTTTTTGTGAAAACCGAAAAAACGCCATAACTTGTTAATTAAAATAGATATCGAATCGGTTTAAAGTTTATATTACTTTATACAAATGGGCCAAACGTTTATGCATGACAGATTTTTGATAAATTTAGAAGTGGGCTCAAGGGGCGAAAAAAACAGGGATTTTGAGAGAAAAAAAATCATAACTTCGTCAATTTTCAAGATATCAAGTCCAACTAAATTTTTTGTAAATGTTCTTAAAATTATCTAAAACTTTTGTATTTACAAGTTTTTGATAGGACCAACTTTTAACGATGAAAAAAATTAAAAACGAAAAGAAAAAAGGCGCTGAAAAAAGAGAAAAAATCATAACTCCATCAATTTTTAAGATATCAAATCTGATTAAATTTATTTTACATCTTCTCAAAAATATCTACAACTTTTATATTGACAAGTTTTTCATAGGACCAATTCTTATAGCAAAAACAAATTAAACAAAAGTAGGAGTTGGAGAAAAACCTCAAATCCAAACTGCTTTGACTCATTTTTAAATTCATTTTTGATAAACGCATCCAAATGGTAGATCCTCTTATTTAGAAACTGTATAAATTGATGCATTGGTCAATTTTCAGAATATATTTCAAAAAAGGCTACCAAAAAGGGTATTTTGAACAGAATTCTTTGAAATCATCGTGACAGAAAATTTAAGGCAGTGTTCAAATAAGAAATTGCGTTTTTTTCTGACTCGTTTTTTAATCCATTTTTGCTCTCAAATGCATCCAATTTACAGATCCTCTTATTTAGGAACTATATAATGTGATGCATTGATCGGTTTTTTCATAAAGACAGAATATGTTTTGAAAAAGGCTACCAAAAAGGGTATTTTGAACAGAATTTCCCGAAGCCTTTGTGATTTGAAAATTTAAGGAAGTTTTCACATAGCAAATTGTTTTTTTGTGACTCGTTTTAAAATCCATTTTCGCTCTTAAACGCATCCAATTTACAGATCCTCTTATTTAGGAACTATATACTGTGACGTATTGGCCAGTTTTTTGATAAAGATAGAATATATTTTTTAAAATGCTGTCACAAAATTTTCCGAAGCAATAATGATTATAGAATTAAGAATGTATTCAAACAACAAATCGGTTATTTTATGACTCATTTTTAAATTCAATTTTTTTTCTCAAATGCATTCAACTGACATTTTTTTGTTATTTAGGAGCTGTATGATGTACTGTTTTGGTCGATTTTTTTAATAAATTCAGAATCTATTTCAAAATATGTTGTCAAAATGGGCATTTGAGCTGGATTTTTCTTAAGATGATTCTGATACAACCAGTTTTTTCAGAAAAATGAAATTAAAAATTTTTCATAAACGGCCAAATGAAGTTATTAAACTGTGTTTATCTCTAATCATATATATACATATATATATATATATATATATATATATATATATATATATATATATATATTTGTTGTTGAAATGAGCACTCTTCGAAATCTACCTCCGCCTATAGGCCCAGCCGACAGGGATTTTTTATATATTTACAGAAATCGCAATTACTAATGCCATTTGTTAGCTGCTTTTCAGTTAAATTTTATTTCTGTCTTTTGCAAATTCCCGTGATCTACAGATGTTAACCTTGCAAACCATTTTTCATTTTAGTTATTTTTCCAGATTTTTATAACTTTTCAAAGCATCTTTAAACTTTTTGCACACCATATATCACCTTCCATTACTATTAGCTTTCCTATAACACATGCTGATATTACTATATAAATATAAGTGGATCGTGAAACTATCTAAGTTTTTTTTTTATATATTTAACTTAAAGCAAAATATTTACATGCTAAAAATAAAGATTCATACAAATGCAAAATTTAAAATTTCTAAATTTATTAAATAGAAAAGAGAGGTTTCAAATGAGTTAAAATATCATATAATCATTTATAGGATATTTTATTATTACTTAAGCAGTGAAACACTTCTATATGAAAAATAAAATGCGTAATATAAAAATATGTCTAATACAAAGTGTCTAAAGAGCACAAACTATAAAATTATTGGATATATTTGTACATGAAAATTACTTATGTATACTACTATAAGTTTAAAGAATGAAATTTATATGAGTATTTTCGGAAATAACAATAACTGAGATTAAACTATGAATAAAAGGCTTTGTAAATACTCTCTCAATCTCAGTAAAGAATTGTTGTCTGATGCGCGCCAACATGATATTTTAAAATTTTGTTATGTAATTTTAATAAGGTATTACAATAATGCATCGTTTATGCGTTTTTCATGGGACCGACATAAAACGAGATATAAATGAAACATCATTCAATAATCCTTGTTATTAGACGTTTTACGCTACTAATGCAGATTTTTCTAAGGTAGTAAATAACTTCCTATTAGTTTTTAAACTGAGAACAATAATTGAATTTTAAAATATGCATTAAAACATTTAACATAAAATCTATACACCTTCATTGTTTTTCTTGGGTACTTATTCATTATTCTTTATGATGAATATGTTGCACATCTTATTAATGTACATATACATTGCATATGAACCCTGGGATTTATAGTAATGTAGGTATTGATTTCAAAAAGTCTTTCAAAGTAAGTAGTCTGATGAGTTGATTGTCTTTGAGTACTAATTACAGCATTATAAATTGAATTAAGTTCATGAAATGTTTTTTCACTAGTGTTCTGACAAAGAAAATGAGGTCTACGTTTTTCAATACAATCGACTGCATCTTTAGAAGCTTAAATTAGCCCCATATAATTTTTAGTCGATTAAATCATCGATTGTGCATAATCCCGATGTCATGATATCGATGTCACAGTTCACATATTCCTCAAAACTGAACTCTGCCAGCAAAAGATTCCATTCTTCTTCACAGTTGTATCATCATTGTTGAATCATCTCTTTTGTCGAAATCATTTCCATCATTAATTTCACGTTCATCTAACTTCGGAGCTGGAGTTCCTCCTTTAATAAAACAATTCTTGATTGTTTCACATTTGAATTGGTTCTATGCTAGAGAAATCATAAATTATTGCCTGAAGTACATTTATCTATCTGCATTGATATTTTGAAGTGCATATTCAGTTAATCTCTTCCTGTAGTGCACTTTTAATTTTTCCATAAATCCGAAGTCTAGGAGCTGTAGCTTGTTCGTGCAATGTGTTGGAAAGAAAAACAGTTTCACATTTTGCAAAAAGTCAGTCTTTTGGGGTTGATCAGTACACTGATTCATAAAAAGCAAAATTTTACGTTTTTGTTTTTTTTCGTTTCTTTATCAGTTTTTCTGAGCCACTCAGTTAAAATGTCTCTAGTGATTCAAGCTTTCATGTTTGCTTCATAACATAGTGATAGTGTTTTAATGTTTTCAAAAATTCTTCGCTTCAATGACTTTCCTTTAACTAAATAGATTCTCTCATCGCTATTATCAGCGTTTCTATGAAATAAAACAGTGAGGTGATTTTAATAACAATTTTAATTTTTCTTATGAAAGGTGTTATAGTAAAAATAAAATACATTGACATGTTTCGGAACCGTCAAATAAGTTCCACAGTCAGAATATAAAATTCCATAAAATATATTCCATAGTCATATATTTTTTATATTATGACTATGGAACTTATTTGATGGTTCCGAAACATGTCAATGTATTTTATTTTTACTATAACACCTTTCTTAAGAAAAATTAAAATTGTTATTAAAATGTTTATATAAAAGGTGAATATTTTAAAATCTGATGATTTAAAAAATCAATTAGATTTAATTAACTTTTTATCACAGTGAGGTGATCTTTAGAATGGTTTCCAAAATGGCACTTGTCACCTTTAAATGGTAAAGTTCTAGCAGGCATGAGATTATAAAAGAGGCCACTTTCATCAACATTCTAAATGTCTTGTTTCTTGTATCCTTCAATTTTGCTTTGCGATATTTTGAGTCATTCATCAATTTTGTCAGCTGTTACATCTTAAGACTCTCCACGTATCACTTGGCTTGAAATTCCATGTCGAAAATTTTGAGCTTATGAAACTGCCCCGTTGAAAAACATTGTATCTGTTACATTACATTTCATTACAATTTGTTTAACTTTTTCATAAGCATAGGACCGCTCAAGGGAAATTTTCGCACACGACATTGTGCGAAAAACTTCTTTAATATATCTACTACTTCAGGATATTTTCCTTCTTGTGCACGCAGTTTCTACGAAGCAGAGCATCCGCAAGCAGCTGTCCTATTCTCGATTTTCTTCCTGTTATACACAATTGTTTTTAAAGTTGAAACTGGGATATCCAAGTGCTAGCTAGTTCAACTGTTGTTAATCCTGTACTCTTGTCAATTCTTTCAAAGATTTTC
This sequence comes from Maratus speculifer, assembly GCA_964019185.1. Taxonomy (NCBI): domain Eukaryota; kingdom Metazoa; phylum Arthropoda; class Arachnida; order Araneae; family Salticidae; genus Maratus; species Maratus speculifer. Next base: position 109,352,584 of record OZ025298.1, on the reverse strand, counting down.
AATTTTTTCTTCAGTTTTCCTTTTAATTTTTTACGCTTACGGGACATTTCATGTTTTAAGAAACAAACAGATCAGAAACTCAAAAAATGTGGGTACAAAGACCAGAACTCCGGTACTTATAATGTGCAAAAGCTGACAATTCTTTAGATAAACCAATTAAACTACCTGCCCTTTACTGAACTCCCATCGATCATTTCCTCCTTCAGCCAAAGACTGTAGTTCTTCAAACCACCACACCTTCCATCTAGTAAAATTCGGGTAATAACTGAGACAAAAAAATTTCAAATTTTAATTTGTTGGGAAACGACGTATATTTGATATTGCACGTCGCATAAACGAAGCATTTTTGTATTAAAATGAATAGAAATGAATCCCATGTTAAGAGAAATTCCAAAAAAAATATTTTTACCTTTTGTGGTAGTTGGATCTAACATGGTACAGTTACCACCAATTAGACTACATATAATTTTTCAATAGCAAATGTACTTTTAAAATTAATTAAGTAGTGAACCCGAGAGAGCTCGCACTAAGCACTGAATCACACCATTCATATAAATATTCAAACACCAGGAGAAATGTTTATCTGTAATCATTCATCCTTTTAGTATCCTTCTGTCAGACCCTTCCCTTGTTAGGTATATAGTTAATTTTATTTGCCTTTTCTTTCTTCGCTTTAAACAATCATTTCTTGGAATCCGTATTGAAAAGGGGTTACTCAGTCTCTTCACGCGACCGCAATCGATTCGAATTTTTGCCAATCTAAAAATTGAATTTTTTCTGTTGTTCTGTTCGCTCACTTTAATTTTTAATTACATTTACTGTTTGTAATCAAATATTTTTTTCTAATATATGGTACATTTTTTGCAATAAACCGATTGATGTGATTCGGTTACCCGCGGTCACGAACATCACAGTTGAGTGTACGCTTTCAAATATTAGAATAAATTTTGTAACTAATGAAAAATATTGTCTTAAATACTTTCTTAAATATCTCATAATCTTAGTTTTTTTATGATCAAATGATTTTTTTCTAATTTATAGTATGTTTTTGTATAAAATTAATTTGGTTGATCCAGTCAACCTGTCGATCTCGACCGTCACAGTTTGGCCTTATTCTAGGTTAAATACAAATGATGTCTTAAGCATACACGGTTAAAAATCTTTTAATGCAACAACTTGTAACAAAATTGAACCGCTTAATAAAAAGGGATATCTAATTATTTCTAAATTATTAATTTACAAAACGCACAGTACATTTCAAAAACTAATAACAGCTATTACCGTCAGTCAAAGTAGTCGTTAAAAAGTAATCTTTCACAATCAAGAATTCACAGCCATTTTTATGATCTAGATATATATATGTAAATATAGCCTGTATTTTATAGTAAGGTAACATACTACTATATTCGTATGACATAGCATGGTGATATATATCTTACCCGCTAGAAAAAAGACACATCTTGACAATTGTAAGTTTTACATTAGAGACAAAATAAAATGAGCAGGATTTCAATGTAACAAGATATTATACCATTTACCTTTGGATGCAGGAATAAAAGTTTGTATAAAAGCGTAAAACTCTTTAATATTTGCCACTTTGTGTTATGTTCTGATATACAAAGAAAAAAATGCTACAGACCATACAATGACCATTTTAAAAATACAAAAATACCATATATATGTGACTAAAATAATATGAAAACAATGTATTTTAGAGCAGGTCATAATGTAATAATATTGATTTGTGCGTCCTTTGAAAAGAAAAAAAATATAAATGCTAAGCACTTATTTTTCATGATTGAACATATTAATGTAATAATTAATAACGTATATCAATTACATTCTAATAGATTACATTCACGAGACTTAATAATAGCGTTTTTAACAATCATCAAATCTACTAAAAAGCTTTAAAGTGTATGATAATTATTTAAAAAAAATACAGTTTAGATAAAATCATGTTTAAATTTGCAGTTATAAACTCTATACAACTCCCATTTATAAAAAGATATACTTTATTTTTCTTAGATTCGAAGAATCATTAAACAATAAACAAAAAACATGCTTAAACTATTTATGATAACAATTAACTCGTGCATAAAATCTAATAAAATAAGATTTGCATTTTTGAATGTGATAGCTTTATCGATCCATTCATTTTCTAATAAATACCTGAATTATCGCTCTTCACGCTATAATAAATTTTTATTTGTCCATTGATAATCTTTCAGTAACACTGTAAAATATTATAAGAAATATGGATTAAATTGGCGATTTTTATATCTGGTAGTAAAATGATGAAACCTTTTTATTTCATTCTCGGGATGTGACTTAGCTGCTCTATCGGTATTTGAATGAGAACTACTCGAGTACTTCTGAAATGTGCAACAGTTTATAAAATTGATAAAAGAATAAAATACTAAGAATTGATGCCTTGCATTCTATTGGAGAAATCATCCAACATTTTCGTTCATCTGCCTTAATCTTCAAGCATGACATATATTTGGATGTTCACTTATTTTTAACTGGGACAACTAATTCTATATTATCCAACTGCATCATGCAATAATCCGTTCCTTTTATCGTTTCACTAGATGCTTTTCTACGATAACTTATTAAATAACTTATTATATATATTATTCAAATGCGATTATATTTAAAGGATTTAGAGAAGTGAATTAAACATTTATCAAATCTATTCAAAATATTTTAAAACTACAGAAATACGTTATTTATAGATAAAATCATGTTTAAATTGGCATTTATAAAATGGTAAAATTTCCATTTCTAAGAAGGTACGCTTTATTTTTGTAATATTTGAAAAAAATATAACAGTGAAACAAAAACGTACATCAAACCACTTATAACAAATAACTTGTGCATAAAATCTAATAATATAAGACTAATAAAGTAAATTTTTATTTATCCATTAATAATCTTTCAGTTACTCTAAAAATATTATAAGAAATATGCATTAAATTTGGCAATTTTTATAATTAGTAGTAAAATAATAAAACCTTTTTTTTTTTTTTTTTTTTTTTTTTTTTTTTTTTTTTTTTTTTTAATACTTATATTATAATTTTTTTAGAATTATCGAACAAATCATTTCAGTAAGTTAATTGTATTTATACGTTAAATAATTTTCTAAATTTATTATATCTTTCTGAATTTTGTGGGATTCAATTAAGCTTATAATTTGAGAATATTAAAAAATTATTGAAAGATTAATTATGAATAACAAAATCAATCTCCATATTTTATAAAAGCAGAAATTTTGGTCTGATAAAAAAGCTATATGACCTTCTAAAAGTATCTAGAATTCGTATTTTATAATTATTTTTCTGGACTAATCTTATATATGTACTTAATTAAGTTGCAGATAATATTTTCATAATTCGATTTTTAATAAGAATGATATTAACAATTACGTATACGAGCGCATTGAATAACTGTAACTGAATTACTAAAATGAATGCATTGAATGCATCTTAGAAACTGTATTTTAATAATTCTAATTTAATACGTTAAATTTTAAACTTAAATTAATGTTTACGTACTACGCACTGTATCATTAAACCGACGCAAATGTATATATTTTTTAATGCATTTTAAAATTTTAATCTTATTTTTGCATTTTTAAAATGTTCACTTACTATACATTTTTTATATTTTTTTTTATTAAATATATTTAATATAAATTACAAATAGTAATCACCAATGACGTGCATTAATTGTTTTCAATATCGATAATATTTACAGGATTTAGAAAAAGGATTTAAACACTTATGAAATCTATTCAAAATCTTTAAAAAGTATAAAATCACATTATTTTTTGACAGAATCTTGTTTAAATCGGCAGTTATAAAGCAGTAAAAACTCCATTTGTAATAAGGTACGTTTTATTTTGTTAAGATTTGAAGAAACATCTAACAGTGAAACGAAAACGTACATCAAACCACTTATGATAAAAAATAACGCGTGCATAAAATTTAATAAAAAAAGAATGGCATTTTTGGTGGTGATAGTTTTATCGATTCATTCATTTTCTGATAAATACTTGAATTATCGCTCTTCACGCAAAATAATAAATTTGTATTTATCCATTAATAATATTTCAGTAACACTGGAAAATATTATAAGAAATATATTTTAAGTTTGGCAATTTTTATATTTGGTAGTAAAATGATAAAACTTCTTTTTTCTTTGTAGAGACCTTATATATTAATTTTTTTAGAATTATGGAAATAGTTTTCTCACTATTAGTCCTTTTTAAATGTTATTTTTCTATGAAAGAATTTATTTTAGTAAGTTAATAGTATTTATATGTGGAATAATTTTCTCAATTTATTATATCTTTCAGAATTTAATTTCTGAAGAAATATGGATTAAATTTGGCGATTCTTATATTTAGTAGTAAAGTGAGGAAACTTTTTTTTTTTTTTTTTTTTTTTTTTTTTTTTTTGTAGAATCTTTTTATAGTACAGTTGTAGGAATTATCGAAACAGTTGAATCACTATTGAACATTATTAAATAAGATTTTTGTATGTAAGGATTTATTTCAGTACGATAATTGTATCTATATGTTGAATAATTTTCTCAATTTATTATATCTTTCAGAATTTAATTTCTGAAGAAATATGGATTAAATTTGGCGATTCTTATGTTTAGTAGTAAAGTAAGGAAACTTTTTTTTTTTTTTTTTTTTAAATCTTTTTATAGTACAGTTGTAGGAATTATCGAAACAGTTGAATCACTATTGAACATTATTAAATGAGATTTTTGTATGTAAGAATTTATTTCAGTACGATAATTGTATATATATGTTGAATAATTTTCTCAATTTATTATATCTTTCAGAATTTAATTTCTGAAGAAATATGGATTAAATTTGGCGATTCTTATGTTTAGTAGTAAAGTAAGGGAACTTTTTTTTTTTTTTTTTTTTTTTTTTTTTTTTTGTAGAATCTTTTTATAGTACAGTTGTAGGAATTATCGAAACAGTTGAATCACTATTGAACATTATTAAATGAGATTTTTGTATGTAAGAATTTATTTCAGTACGATAATTGTATCTATATGTTGAATAATTTTCTCAATTTATTATATCTTTCAGAATTTAATTTCTGAAGAAATATGGATTAAATTTGGCGATTCTTATGTTTAGTAGTAAAGTGAGGAAACTTTTTTTTTTTTTTTTTTTTGTAGAATCTTTTTATAGTACAGTTGTAGGAATTATCGAAACAGTTGAATCACTATTGAACATTATTAAATGAGATTTTTGTATGTAAGAATTTATTTCAGTACGATAATTGTATCTATATGTTGAATAATTTTCTCAATTTATTATATCTTTCAGAATTTAATTTCTGAAGAAATATGGATTAAATTTGGCGATTCTTATGTTTAGTAGCAAAGTGAGGAAACTTTTTTTTTTTTTTTTTTTTTTTTTTTTTTTTTTCTGTAGAATCTTTTTATAGTACAGTTGTAGGAATTATCGAAACAGTTGAATCACTATTGAACATTATTAAATGAGATTTTTGTATGTAAGGATTTATTTCAGTACGATAATTGTATCTATATGTTGAATAATTTTCTCAATTTATTATATCTTTCAGAATTTAATTTCTGAAGAAATATGGATTAAATTTGGCGATTCTTATATTTAGTAGTAAAGTGAGGGAACTTTTTTTTTTTTTTTTTTTTTTGTAGAATCTTTTTATAGTACAGTTGTAGGAATTATCGAAACAGTTGAATCACTATTGAACATTATTAAATGAGATTTTTGTATGTAAGGATTTATTTCAGTACGATAATTGTATCTATATGTTGAATAATTTTCTCAATTTATTATATCTTTCAGAATTTAATTTCTGAAGAAATATGGATTAAATATGGCGATTCTTATATTTAGTAGTAAAGTGAGGAAACTTTTTTTTTTTTTTTTTGTAGAATCTTTTTATAGTACAGTTGTAGGAATTATCGAAACAGTTGAATCACTATTGAACATTATTAAATGAGATTTTTGTATGTAAGGATTTATTTCAGTACGATAATTGTATCTATATGTTGAATAATTTTCTCAATTTATTATATCTTTCAGAATTTAATTTCTGAAGAAATATGGATTAAATTTGGCGATTCTTATGTTTAGTAGTAAAGTGAGGAAACTTTTTTTTTTTTTTTTTTTTTTTTTTTTTTTTTTTTTTTTTGTAGAATCTTTTTATAGTACAGTTGTAGGAATTATCGAAACAGTTGAATCACTATTGAACATTATTAAATGAGATTTTTGTATGTAAGGATTTATTTCAGTACGATAATTGTATCTATATGTTGAATAATTTTCTCAATTTATTATATCTTTCAGAATTTAATTTCTGAAGAAATATGGATTAAATTTGGCGATTCTTATATTTAGTAGTAAAGTGAGGGAACTTTTTTTTTTTTTTTTTTTTTTTTTTTTTTTTGTAGAATCTTTTTATAGTACAGTTGTAGGAATTATCGAAACAGTTGAATCACTATTGAACATTATTAAATGAGATTTTTGTATGTAAGGATTTATTTCAGTACGATAATTGTATCTATATGTTGAATAATTTTCTCAATTTATTATATCTTTCAGAATTTAATTTCTGAAGAAATATGGATTAAATTTGGCGATTCTTATGTTTAGTAGTAAAGTGAGGAAACTTTTTTTTTTTTTTTTTTTTTTTTTTTTTTTTTTTTTGTAGAATCTTTTTATAGTACAGTTGTAGAAATTATCGAAACAGTTGAATCACTATTGAACATTATTAAATGAGATTTTTGTATGTAAGAATTTATTTCAGTACGATAATTGTATCTATATGTTGAATAATTTTCTCAATTTATTATATCTTTCAGAATTTAATTTCTGAAGAAATATGGATTAAATATGGCGATTCTTATATTTAGTAGTAAAATAAGAGAACTGTTTTTTTTTTTTTTTTTTTTTTTTTTTTTTTTTTTTTTTGTAGAATTTTTTTATAGTACAGTTGTAGGAATTATCGAAACAGTTGAATCACTATTGAACATTATTAAATGAGATTTTTGTATGTAAGAATTTATTTCAGTACGATAATTGTATCTATATGTTGAATAATTTTATCAATTTATTATATCTTTCTGAATTTTGTGTGATAAAACTTAGCTTATGATTTGAGAATATTTCAAAATATTGGATAAATTAACTATGAATAACTAAAACAATCTCCATAGCTTATGAAAACAGAAATTTTGGTCTGACAACAAAAGTTAGATATACTTCTGAAAGTATCTAAAATTCGCATTTTATAATTATTTTTCTAAACTAATCTTATACATGTATTTAATTAATTTGTAGGTAATATTTTCGTAGCCCTATTACTTATATGAATAACATTAACATCTACGAATACGAATGTATTGAATAACTGTAACTATACTAATAAGAATGTATTGAATCTCAAAAACTGCCGTTTAATAATACTGAATTAATACGCTAAATTTGTGATTATATGCTAATTAGTGAAATAATCCTGCATAAAAGTATATTTTTTAAATTCAATTTTAAATTTTAAATTTTTATCTTGCATTTTTTAAAAGTTCACTTACAATATATTTCTTATAAATTTTTATTAAATATATTTAATATAAATTACCAATAGCAATCCCCAATAACGTACATCAATTACATTCTAATACGATTACATTTACCAGATTTAAAGAAATGACTTAAACACATATCAAGTTTATTCAAATTCTTTAAAAAATAAAAAAGTACGCTATTTTTAGATAAATTCATGTTTAAATTCGCAGTTATAAAACGATAAAATTTCTATTTTTAAGAAGGTATGCTTTATCTTTGTAAGATTCGAAGAAACATCTAACAGTGAAACGAAAACATACATCAACCAGTTATGATAATAAGTATTTCGTGCATAAAATCTAATAAAATAAGATTTGCATTTCTGGCAGTGATAACTTTATGGATCCATTTATTTTCTAAAAAATACCTGAATTATCGCTCTTCACGCTATTATAATTTTTTATTTATCCATTAATAATCTTTCAGTAACACTGTAAAAAATTATTACATATAAGGACTAAATTTGGTGATTTTTATATTTGGTAGTAAAATGAGGGAACTTGTTTTTCTTTGTAGAATTCTTTTATAGTACAGCTGTAGGAATTATCGAAACAGTTGAATCACTATTGAACATTATTAAATGAGATTTTTGTATGTAAGAATTTATTTTAGTACGATAATTGTATCTATATGTTGAATAATTTTCTCAATTTATTATAGCTTTCAGAATTTAATTTCTGAAGAAATATGGATTAAATTTGGCGATTCTTATATTTAGTAGTAAAATGAGGGAACTGTTTTTTTTTTTATTATTATTATTATTATTTTTTTTTTTTTTGTAGAATCTTTTTATAGTACAATTGTAGGAATTATCGAAATAGTTAAATCACTATTGAACATTATTAAATGAGATTTTTGTATGTAAGAATTTATTTTAGTACGATAATTGAATCTATATGTTGAATAATTTTCTCAATTTATTATATCTTTCATAATTTACTTTCTGAAGAAATAAGGATTAAATTTGGCGATTCTTATATTTAGTAGTAAAATGAGGGAACTGTTTTTTTTTTTTTTTTTTTTTTTTTTTTTTTTTTTTTTTTTTGTAGAATCTTTTTATAGTTCAGTTGTAGGAATTATCGAAACAGTTGAATCACTATTGAACATTATTAAATGAGATTTTTGTATGTAAGAATTTATTTCAGTACGATAATTGTACCTATATGTTGAATAATTTTCTCAATTTATTATATCTTTCAGAATTTAATTTCTGAAGAAATATGGATTAAATTTGGCGATTCTTATATTTAGTAGTAAAATGAGGGAACTGTTTTTTTTTATTATTATTATTAATTTTTTTTGTAGAATCTTTTTATAGTACAATTGTAGGAATTATCGAAATAGTTAAATCACTATTGAACATTATTAAATGAGATTTTTGTATGTAAGAATTTATTTTAGTACGATAATTGAATCTATATGTTGAATAATTTTCTCAATTTACTATATCTTTCAGAATTTAATTTCTGAAGAAATATGGATTAAATTTGGCGATTCTTATATTTAGTAGTAAAATGAGGGAACTGTTTTTTTTTTTTTTTTTTTTTTTTTTTTTTTTTTGTAGAATCTTTTTATGGTTCAGTTGTAGGAATTATCGAAACAGTTGAATCACTATTGAACATTATTAAATGAGATTTTTGTATGTAAGAATTTATTTCAGTACGATAATTGTACCTATATGTTGAATAAATTTCTCAATTTATTATATCTTTCAGAATTTAATTTCTGAAGAAATATGGATTAAATTTGGCGATTCCTATATTTAGTAGTAAAATGAGGGAACTGTTTTTTTTTTTTTTTTTTTTTTTTTTTTTTTTTGTAGAATCTTTTTATAGTTCAGTTGTAGGAATTATCGAAACAGTTGAATCACTATTGAACATTATTAAATGAGATTTTTGTATGTAAGAATTTATTTCAGTACGATAATTGTACCTATATGTTGAATAAATTTCTCAATTTATTATATCTTTCAGAATTTAATTTCTGAAGAAATATGGATTAAATTTGGCGATTCTTATATTTAGTAGTAAAATGAGGGAACTGTTTTTTTTTTTTTTTTTTTTTTTTTTTTTTGTAGAATCTTTTTATAGTTCAGCTGTAGGAATTATCGAAACAGTTGAATCACTATTGAACATTATTAAATGAGATTTTTGTATGTAAGAATTTATTTCAGTACGATAATTGTATCTATATGTTGAATAATTTTCTCAATTTATTATATCTTTCAGAATTTAATTTCTGAAGAAATATGGATTAAATATGGCGATTCTTATATTTAGTAGTAAAATAAGAGAACTGTTTTTTTTTTTTTTTTTTTTTTTGTAGAATTTTTTTATAGTACAGTTGTAGGAATTATCGAAACAGTTGAATCACTATTGAACATTATTAAATGAGATTTTTGTATGTAAGAATTTATTTCAGTACGATAATTGTATCTATATGTTGAATAATTTTATCAATTTATTATATCTTTCTGAATTTTGTGTGATAAAACTTAGCTTATGATTTGAGAATATTTCAAAATATTGGATAAATTAACTATGAATAACTAAAACAATCTCCATAGCTTATGAAAACAGAAATTTTGGTCTGACAACAAAAGTTAGATATACTTCTGAAAGTATCTAAAATTCGCATTTTATAATTATTTTTCTAAACTAATCTTATACATGTATTTAATTAATTTGTAGGTAATATTTTCGTAGCCCTATTACTTATATGAATAACATTAACATCTACGAATACGAATGTATTGAATAACTGTAACTATACTAATAAGAATGTATTGAATCTCAAAAACTGCCGTTTAATAATACTGAATTAATACGCTAAATTTGTGATTATATGCTAATTAGTGAAATAATCCTGCATAAAAGTATATTTTTTAAATTCAATTTTAAATTTTAAATTTTTATCTTGCATTTTTTAAAAGTTCACTTACAATATATTTCTTATAAATTTTTATTAAATATATTTAATATAAATTACCAATAGCAATCCCCAATAACGTACATCAATTACATTCTAATACGATTACATTTACCAGATTTAAAGAAATGACTTAAACACATATCAAGTTTATTCAAATTCTTTAAAAAATAAAAAAGTACGCTATTTTTAGATAAATTCATGTTTAAATTCGCAGTTATAAAACGATAAAATTTCTATTTTTAAGAAGGTATGCTTTATCTTTGTAAGATTCGAAGAAACATCTAACAGTGAAACGAAAACATACATCAACCAGTTATGATAATAAGTATTTCGTGCATAAAATCTAATAAAATAAGATTTGCATTTCTGGCAGTGATAACTTTATGGATCCATTTATTTTCTAAAAAATACCTGAATTATCGCTCTTCACGCTATTATAATTTTTTATTTATCCATTAATAATCTTTCAGTAACACTGTAAAAAATTATTACATATAAGGACTAAATTTGGTGATTTTTATATTTGGTAGTAAAATGAGGGAACTTGTTTTTCTTTGTAGAATTCTTTTATAGTACAGCTGTAGGAATTATCGAAACAGTTGAATCACTATTGAACATTATTAAATGAGATTTTTGTATGTAAGAATTTATTTTAGTACGATAATTGTATCTATATGTTGAATAATTTTCTCAATTTATTATAGCTTTCAGAATTTAATTTCTGAAGAAATATGGATTAAATTTGGCGATTCTTATATTTAGTAGTAAAATGAGGGAACTGTTTTTTTTTATTATTATTATTATTATTATTATTTTTTTTTGTAGAATCTTTTTATAGTACAATTGTAGGAATTATCGAAATAGTTAAATCACTATTGAACATTATTAAATGAGATTTTTGTATGTAAGAATTTATTTTAGTACGATAATTGAATCTATATGTTGAATAATTTTCTCAATTTATTATATCTTTCATAATTTACTTTCTGAAGAAATAAGGATTAAATTTGGCGATTCTTATATTTAGTAGTAAAATGAGGGAACTGTTTTTTTTTTTTTTTTTTTTTTTTTTTTTTTTTTTTTTGTAGAATCTTTTTATAGTTCAGTTGTAGGAATTATCGAAACAGTTGAATCACTATTGAACATTATTAAATGAGATTTTTGTATGTAAGAATTTATTTCAGTACGATAATTGTACCTATATGTTGAATAATTTTCTCAATTTATTATATCTTTCAGAATTTAATTTCTGAAGAAATATGGATTAAATTTGGCGATTCTTATATTTAGTAGTAAAATGAGGGAACTGTTTTTTTTATTATTATTATTATTTTTTTTGTAGAATCTTTTTATAGTACAATTGTAGGAATTATCGAAATAGTTAAATCACTATTGAACATTATTAAATGAGATTTTTGTATGTAAGAATTTATTTTAGTACGATAATTGAATCTATATGTTGAATAATTTTCTCAATTTATTATATCTTTCAGAATTTAATTTCTGAAGAAATATGGATTAAATTTGGCGATTCTTATATTTAGTAGTAAAATGAGGGAACTGTTTTTTTTTTTTTTTTTTTTTTTTTTTTTTTTTTTTTTTTGTAGAATCTTTTTATGGTTCAGTTGTAGGAATTATCGAAACAGTTGAATCACTATTGAACATTATTAAATGAGATTTTTGTATGTAAGAATTTATTTCAGTACGATAATTGTACCTATATGTTGAATAAATTTCTCAATTTATTATATCTTTCAGAATTTAATTTCTGAAGAAATATGGATTAAATTTGGCGATTCCTATATTTAGTAGTAAAATGAGGGAACTGTTTTTTTTTTTTTTTTTTTTTTTTTTTTTTTTTTGTAGAATCTTTTTATAGTTCAGTTGTAGGAATTATCGAAACAGTTGAATCACTATTGAACATTATTAAATGAGATTTTTGTATGTAAGAATTTATTTCAGTACGATAATTGTACCTATATGTTGAATAAATTTCTCAATTTATTATATCTTTCAGAATTTAATTTCTGAAGAAATATGGATTAAATTTGGCGATTCTTATATTTAGTAGCAAAATGAGGGAACTGTTTTTTTTTTTTTTTTTTTTTTTTTTTTTTTTTTTTTTGTAGAATCTTTTTATGGTTCAGTTGTAGGAATTATCGAAACAGTTGAATCACTATTGAACATTATTAAATGAGATTTTTGTATGTAAGAATTTATTTCAGTACGATAATTGTACCTATATGTTGAATAAATTTCTCAATTTATTATATCTTTCAGAATTTAATTTCTGAAGAAATATGGATTAAATTTGGCGATTCCTATATTTAGTAGTAAAATGAGGGAACTGTTTTTTTTTTTTTTTTTTTTTTTTTTTTGTAGAATCTTTTTATAGTTCAGTTGTAGGAATTATCGAAACAGTTGAATCACTATTGAACATTATTAAATGAGATTTTTGTATGTAAGAATTTATTTTAGTACGATAATTGAATCTATATGTTGAATAATTTTCTCAATTTATTATAGCTTTCAGAATTTAATTTCTGAAAAAAACATGGATTAAATTTGGCGATTCTTATATTTAGTAGTAAAGTAAGGGAACTTTTTTCTTTCTTTTTTTTTTTTTTTTTTTTTTTTGTAGAATCTTTTTATAGTACAATTGTAGGAATTATCGAAACAGTTGAATCACTATTGAACATTATTAAATGAGATTTTTGTATGTAAGAATTTATTTCAGTACGATAATTGTACCTATATGTTGAATAAATTTCTCAATTTATTATATCTTTCAGAATTTAATTTCTGAAGAAATATGGATTAAATTTGGCGATTCCTATATTTAGTAGTAAAATGAGGGAACTGTTTTCTTTTTTTTTTTTTTTTTTTTTTTTTTTTTTTTTTTTTGTAGAATCTTTTTATAGTTCAGTTGTAGGAATTATCGAAACAGTTGAATCACTATTGAACATTATTAAATGAGATTTTTGTATGTAAGAATTTATTTTAGTACGATAATTGAATCTATATGTTGAATAATTTTCTCAATTTATTATAGCTTTCAGAATTTAATTTCTGAAAAAACATGGATTAAATTTGGCGATTCTTATATTTAGTAGTAAAGTAAGAAAACTTTTTTCTTTTTTTTTTTTTTTTTTTTTTTTTTTTTTTTTTTTTTTGTAGAATCTTTTTATAGTACAGTTGTAGGAATTATCGAAACAGTTGAATCACTATTGAACATTATTAAATGAGATTTTTGTATGTAAGAATTTATTTCAGTACGATAATTGTATCTATATGTTGAATAATTTTCTCAATTTATTATATCTTTCAGAATTTAATTTCTGAAGAAATATGGATTAAATTTGGCGATTCTTATGTTTAGTAGTAAAGTGAGGGAACTTTTTTTTTTTTTTTTTTTGTAGAATCTTTTTATAGTACAGTTGTAGGAAATATCGAAACAGTTGAATCACTATTGAACATTATTAAATGAGATTTTTGTATGTAAGGATTTATTTCAGTACGATAATTGTATCTATATGTTGAATAATTTTCTCAATTTATTATATCTTTCAGAATTTAATTTCTGAAGAAATATGGATTAAATTTGGCGATTCCTATATTTAGTAGTAAAATGAGGGAACTGTTTTTTTTTTTTTTTTTTTTTTTTTTTGTAGAATCTTTTTATAGTTCAGTTGTAGGAATTATCGAAACAGTTGAATCACTATTGAACATTATTAAATGAGATTTTTGTATGTAAGAATTTATTTTAGTACGATAATTGAATCTATATGTTGAATAATTTTCTCAATTTATTATAGCTTTCAGAATTTAATTTCTGAAAAAAACATGGATTAAATTTGGCGATTCTTATATTTAGTAGTAAAGTAAGGGAACTTTTTTCTTTCTTTTTTTTTTTTTTTTTTTTTTTTGTAGAATCTTTTTATAGTACAATTGTAGGAATTATCGAAACAGTTGAATCACTATTGAACATTATTAAATGAGATTTTTGTATGTAAGAATTTATTTCAGTACGATAATTGTACCTATATGTTGAATAAATTTCTCAATTTATTATATCTTTCAGAATTTAATTTCTGAAGAAATATGGATTAAATTTGGCGATTCCTATATTTAGTAGTAAAATGAGGGAACTGTTTTCTTTTTTTTTTTTTTTTTTTTTTTTTTTTTTTTTTGTAGAATCTTTTTATAGTTCAGTTGTAGGAATTATCGAAACAGTTGAATCACTATTGAACATTATTAAATGAGATTTTTGTATGTAAGAATTTATTTTAGTACGATAATTGAATCTATATGTTGAATAATTTTCTCAATTTATTATAGCTTTCAGAATTTAATTTCTGAAAAAACATGGATTAAATTTGGCGATTCTTATATTTAGTAGTAAAGTAAGAAAACTTTTTTCTTTTTTTTTTTTTTTTTTTTTTTTTTTTTTTTTTTTTTTTTTTTTTTGTAGAATCTTTTTATAGTACAGTTGTAGGAATTATCGAAACAGTTGAATCACTATTGAACATTATTAAATGAGATTTTTGTATGTAAGAATTTATTTCAGTACGATAATTGTATCTATATGTTGAATAATTTTCTCAATTTATTATATCTTTCAGAATTTAATTTCTGAAGAAATATGGATTAAATTTGGCGATTCTTATGTTTAGTAGTAAAGTGAGGGAACTTTTTTTTTTTTTTTTTTTTTTTTTTTTTTTTTTTTGTAGAATCTTTTTATAGTACAGTTGTAGGAAATATCGAAACAGTTGAATCACTATTGAACATTATTAAATGAGATTTTTGTATGTAATGATTTATTTCAGTACGATAATTGTATCTATATGTTGAATAATTTTCTCAATTTATTATATCTTTCAGAATTTAATTTCTGAAGAAATATGGATTAAATTTGGCGATTCTTATGTTTAGTAGTAAAGTAAGGAAACTTTTTTTTTTTTTTTTTTTTTTTTTTTTTTTTTTTTTTTTTTTTTTGTAGAATCTTTTTATAGTACAGTTGTAGAAATTATCGAAACAGTTGAATCACTATTGAACATTATTAAATGAGATTTTTGTATGTAAGAATTTATTTCAGTACGATAATTGTATCTATATGTTGAATAATTTTATCAATTTATTATATCTTTCTGAATTTTGTGTGATAAAACTTAGCTTATGATTTGAGAATATTTCAAAATATTGGATAAATTAACTATGAATATCTAAAACAATCTCCATAGCTTATGAAAACAGAAATTTTGGTCTGACAACAAAAGTTAGATATACTTCTGAAAGTATCTAAAATTCGCATTTTATAATTATTTTTCTAAACTAATCTTATACATGTATTTAATTAATTTGTAGGTAATATTTTCGTAGCCCTATTACTTATATGAATAACATTAACATCTACGAATACGAATGTATTGAATAACTGTAACTATACTAATAAGAATGTATTGAATCTCAAAAACTGCCGTTTAATAATACTGAATTAATACGCTAAATTTGTGATTATATGCTAATTAGTGAAATAATCCTGCATAAAAGTATATTTTTTAAATTCAATTTTAAATTTTAAATTTTTATCTTGCATTTTTTAAAAGTTCACTTACAATATATTTCTTATAAATTTTTATTAAATATATTTAATATAAATTACCAATAGCAATCCCCAATAACGTACATCAATTACATTCTAATACGATTACATTTACCAGATTTAAAGAAATGACTTAAACACATATCAAGTTTATTCAAATTCTTTAAAAAAAAAAAAAAAGTACGCTATTTTTAGATAAATTCATGTTTAAATTCGCAGTTATAAAACGATAAAATTTCTATTTTTAAGAAGGTATGCTTTATCTTTGTAAGATTCGAAGAAACATCTAACAGTGAAACGAAAACATACATCAACCAGTTATGATAATAAATATTTCGTGCATAAAATCTAATAAAATAAGATTTGCATTTCTGGCAGTGATAACTTTATGGATCCATTTATTTTCTAAAAAATACCTGAATTATCGCTCTTCACGCTATTATAATTTTTTATTTATCCATTAATAATCTTTCAGTAACACTGTAAAAAATTATTACATATAAGGACTAAATTTGGTGATTTTTATATTTGGTAGTAAAATGAGGGAACTTGTTTTTCTTTGTAGAATTCTTTTATAGTACAGCTGTAGGAATTATCGAAACAGTTGAATCACTATTGAACATTATTAAATGAGATTTTTGTATGTAAGAATTTATTTTAGTACGATAATTGTATCTATATGTTGAATAATTTTCTCAATTTATTATAGCTTTCAGAATTTAATTTCTGAAGAAATATAGATTAAATTTGGCGATTCTTATATTTAGTAGTAAAATGAGGGAACTGTTTTTTTTTATTATTATTATTATTTTTTTTTGTAGAATCTTTTTATAGTTCAGCTGTAGGAATTATCGAAACAGTTGAATCACTATTGAACATTATTAAATGAGATTTTTGTATGTAAGAATTTATTTTAGTACGATAATTGAATCTATATGTTGAATAATTTTCTCAATTTATTATATCTTTCAGAATTTAATTTCTGAAGAAATATGGATTAAATTTGGCGATTCTTATATTTAGTAGTAAAATGAGGGAACTGTTTTTTTTTTTTTTTTTTTTTTTTTTTTTTTTTTTTTTTTTGTAGAATCTTTTTATGGTTCAGTTGTAGGAATTATCGAAACAGTTGAATCACTATTGAACATTATTAAATGAGATTTTTGTATGTAAGAATTTATTTCAGTACGATAATTGTACCTATATGTTGAATAAATTTCTCAATTTATTATATCTTTCAGAATTTAATTTCTGAAGAAATATGGATTAAATTTGGCGATTCCTATATTTAGTAGTAAAATGAGGGAACTGTTTTTTTTTTTTTTTTTTTTTTTTTTTTTTTTTTTTTTTGTAGAATCTTTTTATAGTTCAGTTGTAGGAATTATCGAAACAGTTGAATCACTATTGAACATTATTAAATGAGATTTTTGTATGTAAGAATTTATTTTAGTACGATAATTGAATCTATATGTTGAATAATTTTCTCAATTTATTATAGCTTTCAGAATTTAATTTCTGAAAAAACATGGATTAAATTTGGCGATTCTTATATTTAGTAGTAAAATAAGGGAACTGTTTTTTTTTTTTTTTTTTTTTTTTTTTTTTTTTTTTTTTTTTTTGTAGAATTTTTTTTGTAGAATTTTTTTATAGTACAGTTGTAGGAATTATCGAAACAGTTGAATCACTATTGAACATTATTAAATGAGATTTTTGTATGTAAAAATTTATTTCAGTACGATAATTGTATCTATATGTTGAATAATTTTATCAATTTATTATATCTTTCTGAATTTTGTGTGGTAAAACTTAGTTAATGATTTGAGAATATTTCAAAATATTGGATAAATTAACTATGAATAACTAAAACAATCTCCATAGCTTATGAAAACAGAAATTTTGGTCTGACAACAAAAGTTAGATATACTACTGAAAGTATCTGAAATTCGCATTTTATAATTATCTTTCTATACTAATATTATACACGTACTTAATTAATTTGTAGGTAATATTTTCGTAGCCCTATTACCTTTACGAATAACATTAACATCTACGAATACGAATGTATTGAATAACTGTAACTATGCTAATAAGAATGTATTGAATCTCAAAAACTGCCGTTTAATAATACTAAATTAATATGCTAAATTTGTGATTATATGCTAATTAGTAAATAATCCTGCATAAAAGTATATTTTTTAAATTCAATTTAGAATTTTAATTTTTTATCTTGCATTTTTTAAAAGTTCACTTACTATATATTTCTTATAAATTTTTATTAAATATATTTAATATAAATTACCAATAGCAATCCCCAATAACGTACATCAATTACATTCTAATACGATTACATTTACCAGATTTAAAGAAATGACTTAAACACATATCAAGTTTATTCAAATTCTTTAAAAAATAAAAAAGCACGCTATTTTTAGATAAATTCATGTTTAAATTCGCAGTTATAAAACGATAAAATTTCTATTTTTAAGAAGGTATGCTTTATCTTTGTAAGATTCGAAGAAACATCTAACAGTGAAACGAAAACATACATCAACCAGTTATGATAATAAATATTTCGTGCATAAAATCTAATAAAATAAGATTTGCATTTCTGGCAGTGATAACTTTATGGATCCATTTATTTTCTAAAAAATACCTGAATTATCGCTCTTCACGCTATTATAATTTTTTATTTATCCATTAATAATCTTTCAGTAACACTGTAAAAAATTATTACATATAAGGACTAAATTTGGTGATTTTTATATTTGGTAGTAAAATGAGGGAACTTGTTTTTCTTTGTAGAATTCTTTTATAGTACAGCTGTAGGAATTATCGAAACAGTTGAATCACTATTGAACATTATTAAATGAGATTTTTGTATGTAAGAATTTATTTTAGTACGATAATTGTATCTATATGTTGAATAATTTTCTCAATTTATTATAGCTTTCAGAATTTAATTTCTGAAGAAATATAGATTAAATTTGGCGATTCTTATATTTAGTAGTAAAATGAGGGAACTGTTTTTTTTTATTATTATTATTATTTTTTTTTGTAGAATCTTTTTATAGTTCAGCTGTAGGAATTATCGAAACAGTTGAATCACTATTGAACATTATTAAATGAGATTTTTGTATGTAAGAATTTATTTTAGTACGATAATTGAATCTATATGTTGAATAATTTTCTCAATTTATTATATCTTTCAGAATTTAATTTCTGAAGAAATATGGATTAAATTTGGCGATTCCTATATTTAGTAGTAAAATGAGGGAACTGTTTTTTTTTTTTTTTTTTTTTTTTTTTTTTTTTTTTTTTTTTGTAGAATCTTTTTATAGTTCAGTTGTAGGAATTATCGAAACAGTTGAATCACTATTGAACATTATTAAATGAGATTTTTGTATGTAAGAATTTATTTTAGTACGATAATTGAATCTATATGTTGAATAATTTTCTCAATTTATTATAGCTTTCAGAATTTAATTTCTGAAAAAACATGGATTAAATTTGGCGATTCTTATATTTAGTAGTAAAATAAGGGAACTGTTTTTTTTTTTTTTTTTTTTTTTTTTTTTTTTTTGTAGAATTTTTTTTGTAGAATTTTTTTATAGTACAGTTGTAGGAATTATCGAAACAGTTGAATCACTATTGAACATTATTAAATGAGATTTTTGTATGTAAAAATTTATTTCAGTACGATAATTGTATCTATATGTTGAATAATTTTATCAATTTATTATATCTTTCTGAATTTTGTGTGATAAAACTTAGTTAATGATTTGAGAATATTTCAAAATATTGGATAAATTAACTATGAATAACTAAAACAATCTCCATAGCTTATGAAAACAGAAATTTTGGTCTGACAACAAAAGTTAGATATACTACTGAAAGTATCTGAAATTCGCATTTTATAATTATCTTTCTATACTAATATTATACACGTACTTAATTAATTTGTAGGTAATATTTTCGTAGCCCTATTACCTTTACGAATAACATTAACATCTACGAATACGAATGTATTGAATAACTGTAACTATGCTAATAAGAATGTATTGAATCTCAAAAACTGCCGTTTAATAATACTAAATTAATATGCTAAATTTGTGATTATATGCTAATTAGTAAATAATCCTGCATAAAAGTATATTTTTTAAATTCAATTTAGAATTTTAATTTTTTATCTTGCATTTTTTAAAAGTTCACTTACTATATATTTCTTATAAATTTTTATTAAATATATTTAATATAAATTACCAATAGCAATCCCCAATAACGTACATCAATTACATTCTAATACGATTACATTTACCAGATTTAAAGAAATGACTTAAACACATATCAAGTTTATTCAAATTCTTTAAAAAATAAAAAAGCACGCTATTTTTAGATAAATTCATGTTTAAATTCGCAGTTATAAAACGATAAAATTTCTATTTTTAAGAAGGTATGCTTTATTTTTGTAAGATTTGAAGAAATATCTAACAGTGAAACGAAAACATACATCAACCAGTTATGATAATAAATATTTTGTGCATAAAATCTAATAAAATAAGATTTGCATTTCTGGCAGTGATAACTTTATGGATCCATTTATTTTCTAAAAAATACCTGAATTATCGCTCTTCACGCTATTATAATTTTTTATTTATCCATTAATAATCTTTCAGTAACACTGTAAAAAATTATTACATATAAGGACTAAATTTGGTGATTTTTATATTTGGTAGTAAAATGAGGGAATTTGTTTTTCTTTGTAGAATTCTTTTATAGTACAGCTGTAGGAATTATCGAAACAGTTGAATCACTATTGAACATTATTAAATGAGATTTTTGTATGTAAGAATTTATTTCAGTATGATAATTGTATCTATATGTTGAATAATTTTACCAATTTATTATATCTTTCTGAATTTTGTGTGATAAAACTTAGCTTATGATTTGAGAATATTTCAAAATATTGGATAAATTAACTATGAATAACTAAAACAATCTCCATAGCTTATGAAAACAGAAATTTTGGTCTGACAACAAAAGTTAGATATACTTCTGAAAGTATCTAAAATTCGCATTTTATAATTATATTTCTAAACTAATCTTATACATGTAATTAATTAATTTGTAGGTAATATTTTCGTAGCCCTATTACTTATATGAATAACATTAACATCTACGAATACGAATGTATTGAATAACTGTAACTATACTAATAAGAATGTATTGAATCTCAAAAACTGCCGTTTAATAATACTAAATTAATACGCTAAATTTGTGATTATATGCTAATTAGTGAAATAATTAAATAATATAAATAATAATAAAATAATAAAATAATAATAATTAAATAATAATTAAATGATAAAAAAAAGCAGAACTCATCGTAACGCAGAATATTTACATACTCCGCCCAAAAAACTGAAGACATACTTTTTCTATTCGGGAGGGGAAATTCATATTTACACATTAGAATATTAAAACAAGTAGGTCGTATTTTAGAAACCATTTACTGGATAGAATAAAAATCGAAATAGAAAACTAAATTAATATATTTCAATGAATTTTTCTAGTGAAAAGCATAAAAACCCCCTATACACTGAAAAAAATTTGACTCATTTTCTAAAGCGTCATTCCACCGCTTTTATAGATAAGGGTTACTTTAATGTGTTATGGAGCATTCTCATTCGTCTTAAAAGAGATATTCTATAAAAGCTGTGGGGTGACGCTGCAGCAAATGGGTCAAATTTTTAACAGTGTAGCACTATCGAAATAATCGCCAAGCGTGATTTTCAGGAAACGCCATTCCTGCAAAAGGCGAGGAATTCGACGTCAAAAATTCTGCTCAATCAGTTTCGATTAGAGAAAATCCCTTTGGAAAAGCCGAAATATGTATCGATTTAATATGCTCGATTACACCGTGATAAACAAGGATTCGAAATAAACATCAAATACAAAAGTTACGTATTTTTGTCCGTAGAATCCGAATCTGCAATAAAAAATGGGGGGGAGGTTATGATTTAAGATTTCAAAGTTGGACCCCCTTTGACCCCCAGAGGGTCGGTTGCGAAGGTCAAATTTGGTATCACCGAGTAGCTTATTTAAAAATATTCAGCAGGTATATTTACGTTTTTCTATCTCATATGTATTTCTCGACTTATTCGGCCGTTTCCAGACTTTTCGAACACCCTGTATATCTGAAATCTATATTTCCCACCGAAATGCCATAAAAGCAAATTTGTTGAGTGGTATACATCCAAATCTAATGAAGTGTAATGTAACATGAAATTTTATTAAATTCCGTGTATCAGTTTTATATATTGCTATCGTGAAAATTGTAAAAAAGCTTTACAGCAGTGTCACCGGCTACATGATTTATTAAAAAAATAATAAGCCAAGATTTATGAGAGCATGAAGTTTGATTAAATTTCGTATGATAATTCTTAAGGTATGCGTTAAAAACTCCGAATAAAAATAAAATGTAAGACTTTACTGGAATTAACGACAAACGACGAAGATATGTTTTACTTTTTACTCAATGTATATTACACAATTTTTCAAAGAAACGCACAGCTAAATACAAAAAGGAATAAAACGTACATATTAACAATTATAATAAATTTAGTTTCGAAACTTTTATCAAAATAAGCATCAGTTTTCCTATTCCATTTAAATAACTGAAAATCTTCGATAAAAATTTTAAAGGGTGAGTCATAAATATGGAAAACAATAGGCTGTCTCCTTAAATATTGCCCTTAGACCCATACTTCCAATTGCAAAAATTCATAAAATAGGGTGAAATGTTTGATAAGATAAGTTGCAACTCCATGGGGGGGGGTCTATCTGAAAAAATGCGAAGATTAAATTTTTATACGGCCCCCATAGGATAAAAATTCCAATTAGGAAAACTTTCCTTATCCATTCCTGAAAAAGACACAAAAAGTTGCATCTTCATATCTTTAAAACTCGCAAAGTAATAGCCGTTTAAATAATTCATTAGGTTTTAAGGGATTAGACACAAATTGAAATTTGCGCAATTGAAAAAAAACCAAGTTACTTTAACATTTCTAAGAAACGTGTAAAAATTTATCTTTAAAGTTAAAGTTTTATTTTTTATTTTTTATTTATTTATTTATTTATCTTTTTTGATGGTAAGCCATATAATTTGCTAAGAAAAAGACATCCTAAAATTTCTCATCCGATATAAAAATTTTCACATGGTTAGTACTGGTTTAAATGAGATAATTAAAAATCGTTTTAACTCGAAACATTATTTATCGAAATTCAATTTCTTTCCATTTAATTAAAGATGAAAATCTGATTATAGTTGTGTTCCAAGGTTTTTGTTTTTCAATATTAATTTTAAAACTATTATAAATATTTATTGAAAAAATAATATAACATTTAAAAAATCATACTTTCAAAAATAGATATTTTTTCTAATTTGCCAAAACAAAACTAATGTAAAATAATCAAAAATGACATGTTTCAAGTTCTTTTTTTTAACAATTCTTAACTTTTAATAATTTGAAGACAAGAAATAGTGGGGAAAAATTCATTATGAAGGAAAATGAAGAGTACTGTTTAAATGTTCGTCAGTTATTTTAAAGAATGCATTTTTTTAGATGCAGAATAAGTCTTTTTTTTAATTTAGTTCTCACAATTTCAGGCTTTTTATCGTCCTGGAGAGGCTGTTAATCACTTTCATTTTACAAAATAAATAAATAAATAAATAAATAAAGTGAAAAAAATCTGCCTATGATGGAATTCTGTCTTAAACGGATAATGTGTTGATCCATACAAAGCAAATACAATAATACCAGAGAAAAAAAATAAACTCCATTTACACCTCCTAGGAAGGTTATTTGTCTATAACGTGTTTTTTTCTATGTGATTCCGTCTTAAAAAGGTTCTACTGTATAACATTTTTCAAAGTCTCCAACGCATGAGATATAGAGGAAAGGAATTAAAATTTAAGTGAAACATTTACATATAGATTCATTGATCAAATAAATATATCACAGCTTTTGACGTTTCTTAAATAATAAAAAGTATAAATAAAAAAAACAAGAAGCTATAATAAGTATTCTTGGTCGGAACTCTTCCATACGAAACAATTTTTAACCATACTGATGTAAAAAGAAAAAAAAAAAAAAAAAAAAAAAAAAAAAAAAAAAAAAAAAAAAACTATGTAGAAATTTACGGCTGAGCCGGGCTATGATTTAAACTTCTTTCCAGGCCGGTCCGTGCTGTGATTTTATCATTTTTCCAGGCCGGTCCGTGCTGTGATTTTATCATTTTTCCAGGCCGGGCCGAACTTTTTTACCTATGGGTCGGTTTGGGACGGGATCTTGATATTTCGATCCATGCAGACCTGCAATGTAGAGTACCACCATATTTTAAAAACAAGTTTTGATTTAAATCAATGCGCTGCTTTGTTATGTCCAAATAAAAGGCACTGTCTTAAACCGACAAATAATAATGTACAATTTGTGAACGATCCCTCATCTGCTCTCAAAATGCGTTACAAATTCTTCGTTTACAGGCATAGTTAAGTGGGGTAAGTCACGAATTTTGGAGAATTTTGGATTTTAATATCTCTGTCAGGTTTTTAGATACGGAGATGAAAATTTTTTTGTTCAATTTAGGAATGCATTAGGAATAATTTTCTAATTGGGAATTTTGCCCTACGGGGGCTGTATAAAAATTTAATTTTCGTATTTTTTCAAATAGACCCCTTATAGAGTTGCAACTTATCTTATAAAAAAAATTCAGCTTTTTTTATTAATTTTTCCAATTGGACGTATGTGTCTTTGGGAAATATTTAAGGAGATAGCCTATTGTTTCGATATTTATGACTCACCCTGCATATCAACAAATATGCCATTGACATTCGCAACATAAAGCAATTGACTTTTGTGAATTTCATCTGCGCTCAGCAGTATGGCAATCGCTAAAATTTTTTTGTTTATTTAAAAAACTATTTTTGTTGACACTGTGATTTTTTAAATATCTAAAAATTTTTATAAGTATTTTAATAAGTTTTCTCTACAGAGATTGCAGATGTTTTAGATACAATTCACCTGACTTACTTGAATACCCAGATTATTTGAATTGCATCATCCGGAAACATACCCGTAAGTCATGAAGAATTTTGGCGACATCTTTGTAAAGTCACATTGTGACATTGTGACCGTTGATGTGGTGTCATATTACGTCGATCTGAATTCAGGATAACTAGAATGTGAAGTCGTTATAGCCAAATTCCCTAATTCTTAGGAAACGTATTTATTTCCATTGGTCAGTGTTATTTTTCTCCGCTTAAATTGAACAACTGTCATGAAATGCACCAGCTTTAATCAAATACAGTCCTCCTCACTTAACTGTGTCATTGATAATTGGATTCCCCGAATATTTGAAAGGAATCCTACGAAACCATATTTATTCTTATTGGGTCAGTTTCATTTCCCCCTTCTTAAGGTCCCAAGCTAGACATAGAAAAAAGACCCGGATGATAATGTAAAGTCCATGGAGGTGTTCTTTTCACATATCTCGCTCAAATTTTAATATTTTTACATTATTCTTTTTGCATAGGATAGCTGAGAACGTTCCACAACCGGCCTAGTTTTAACTTTTTAAATTTTGGTTTCAGATTTTTTAAAAGTTACTTCAAATTTCAAAACCGGTTAAAACCGGTTCTGAAACTGAAACTATCATAATATAAAAAATATATAAGCAAAATCAAAAAAGTAAAACCTATACCGGTTGTAGATATTCCTCAGCTATCCTATGCAAAAAAAGGTAAAAATTGTAAAATTTGAGCGAGATATTTGAAAAAAACGCACCAATAGACTTTACATCATCATCCGGGTCTTTTTCTGTCACTAGAGTGGGGCCTTAAAAGCATTGTCACGAATTGTTAAAAATTATTTAAATAAACAACCATTGAATTACGAATGTTTGAAAATGGGTGCAAATAACTTATTTCAATAGGAATTTTCTTCGCATACATTATTAAAGGGTAAAACTCCCTTTAAGTAAATTACACTCATATTCAGTAACCTTTGCGAATTCTTTTGCTTATAGAGTACTTCGAATGGGATATACTATTTGGAATTTTTTGTGTGTCCCTGTAAATGCTATGTACTTCGTATTATGCATGCAATAACTTATATTAAGCCTCAGCATCGTATATCAATTTAAATAAAAATCAACGAAGAACTTAATGTAATTAAAATTGTCACAAACATTTCACCACTTTATTATTATAAAATTTTGTGTGGCCCAGTAAATGAATAATTATTCTTTTCACCATACATTTTACACAAGTCATATTTTAGTCCACTTCGTAAATGCATGTTAATTTGATTACGTTTGGCAGGGTTTAACATCTTTAAAATTCATTTGAAACGATGTTTTCACATAGGCCATAATGTAAAAAAAAAATATTTGACTGTTCCTGGAAATAAACTAATCATGCTAGAAACTTAATTTGCAAAACGGTTCATACTAGGGTCATTGTCAATAGCTTCCAAAAATTTCATAGCAATCCGTCCTAATCTGCGTAGTAAAATTTTATTCTTCTCAAAATACCGTTCATAGTTTTTTCACTCTGACGTTCTTTGTATTTTGATACTCTTTGTTCTTGTTAATTTAGAAAACGATTTGTTCGGGCGATTTAAATTTTTTTTTTCTGGAGATTTCTTTGGCTCCAATTGGAACCAATTCCATTGGTTTTGTAGCATTAAAGTGAAATTTCAGGTCATTTGGATGAGTGTATTTTTTATAGGGTTTTAATTTCACAATTAAAAAAAAAAACTCCTTGTAGAGTTTTTTTTAGGCATCAGTCATTTTAGTTCCGGAATCGAAAACGTGTAAATACTTTGAACACAACGATTTATAAAAACAAATCGGGATTTTCAGACCCGATGATCCATATGCTGTGGTTTGGGGTAGAGACGAACGTGTTATATATTCAGTTGCGCTATCAGTAGAGAAGTGATAAAATTATATTCTATCGAAGGGTAGGTTTTTTGGTAATATATAAATACCAATCATGTACATTTACACATGCAGTCATGTTATATCAATTGTTTATTATGCAGGATGAGTCACAATTAGCAAAATAATAGGCTATAATTCTTAAAAATGGCCCTTAGGCACATATTTGCGATTGCAAAGTTTAATAAATAAAAATTGCATTATTTGATGAGATATGTTGCAACTCCATGAGGAGATTATTTGAAAAATATGAAAATAAAATTTTTATACAACTCCCGTAGCGCAAACTTCCCAATTCGAAAATTATTCATTATCTATTCCTGAATTGAAGAAAAAACATTTCTCCATATCTAAAAATCTCACTGAGATATTAAAACCCAAAATTCTTCAAAATTCTTGACTTATACCACTTAACCATTCTCTAAACGAAGAATTTTTGATTCATTTTAAAATAAAGATAGGGATTATCGGCAAATTGTCCAATATTAAATGACAATTTAAGAGAATGGCTTTCATTTGGACATAAAAAAGCATCGTACAGATTTACGCAAACTTCGTTTTAAAATATGCTAGTAGTCTTCACTTGATGTCTGCACGGGTCAAAATATCTAGGTGCGACCCCAAACTGATCCATAAGGAAAAAAAGTTCAATCCGGTCTGGAAAAATGTTAAAAACATAACACGGCCCGGCCTAGAAAAAGTTTATATCATAGTCCAGATCAGCCTTAAATTTCTACATAGTTTTTTACTTCGGTGTGGTTAAAAAAAATTTCGTATCGACGGGTCAGACCAAAAATACTTATTATAGCTTTTCGTTTTGCGCATTCATACTTTTTGTTATTAAAGAAGCGCCAAAGGCTGTGATATATTTATTTAATCAATGAATGTCTATTTATATGTAAATGTTTCATTTGCACTTTATATCTTTAATAATCCATATTCCATGAGTTGAAAACTTTGAAACATGATATACAGTAAATACTTTTAAGACGGAATTACATATGAAAACACAAATACATTATAGACGAATTCCCTACTTAAGAGGTGTAAATGAAGTATTTTCTCAGGTATTATTATATTTATTTTACATGAATCAACATATTTTCGGTTTAAGACAGAATTCCGTCATAGGCAGATTTTTAACTGGTTTTTTATGTTTAAAAAGGAATTTTAATGTTTTTTGTAAAAAAAAAGGCAATTTCGAAATCTATATTTTTCGTAAAAATTTTGATTGAACCAAATTTTTTATATTTTATGCACGTATTAGGCCAGTCAGAGACGGTGATTTTAATACGAGTTATGCCGATACGGGATTGAAAAATCTTACCGTGCAGACCTAGAAAGAACGGGACAGTCTCCACTGGTATGAAAAATACGTTAGGTCCGTCCAGGCGAATCATCAGAAAAAAGTAACGTCCGGGTCCTGGCCTGGCGCATTGTTAAAAAAAAACCCCTTAAATTTACGGTAGAATTAGAAGTAAATTTATTTAATACATCTATTTTCTTATTTAGATAATATATACCTTTATTTTTATTTTAATGGATGTACTGTGGTTAGAGAAATATACAGGGTGCAGTATGTTAACTATCACCGACCTTTAATTCTCAACTGTTGGTCGTAGACATATAGTTCCAATTACAAAAATGTTTCAAATGGTATAATTATTTATGTTGTGGCATTCTTTAAAGTATAAAATCAATTTTATAACAATTACAAAATCTATTTTACAAAATCTATTTTACAAAATCTATTTTTTTATACGGTCCCCCGGTCCTTATGGATGTATTTAATAAATGTTTACACGTATGATAAGAGGTATGACACAAAAAGTTTGACTTCTATACTGGAAAAATTTTCTTGCACCACATATTGCACAGGATGTATACTTTAGTACACTTTAGTAAATGCATATTAATTTTATCCTATTTTAAAAACTGTGACGCCATTAAAATGAATTCGAAATATTTTTTGCCCATTGACCGTAATGTAGCAGGTATCAGAATACTTTTGATTGTCCCGGTACTCAAACTCTACATCCGATTTTCATAAAATTTTAAATGACTCGACAAAATTGTGCAAAAATTACATATTTTATGTTTCAAATGATCCAGTTGTGTAGTTTTTGATCTGTTATATGTGGACAGACGGACAGATGGACGAAATGAACGACGACTATAGGTGCTATGTATTTACATAAATACGAACGTACCAAAAAAACAGAAAATTTTTTAATGGAATAAATTGTTTTGAGAAAATTTGAATTTTCTGTGTCTCGCAAACCCTTAAAAATCTTGGAAAAATAGAAGTTTCTCATTCTAAAGTAAATGTGCATGTCTCCAAAGTGAAGATTGAATGATAAATAGATATAGTAATCAAAATAGGAATAATGTATAAAA
The DNA here is from genome assembly GCA_964019185.1 of Maratus speculifer. Classification (NCBI taxonomy): domain Eukaryota; kingdom Metazoa; phylum Arthropoda; class Arachnida; order Araneae; family Salticidae; genus Maratus; species Maratus speculifer. The sequence continues at coordinate 109,323,017 of OZ025298.1, read as the reverse complement.
TATTAATTTTACATTATAATTATTAATAAGAAGTATATATATACAGATGTTTATATAAATACTCGTTGTACACGTAAGTATTTCCAATTAGAAGAAAAAAAGTTAAAAATTCCAATAATATTTTTGAGTATCAACATCGTAGTTTATTTTTAATTTTTTTCGTGACTGGAATTAATGGTATACTTTGAATATTTATAAATAGTATTTGTTCGGTAAAAAAATAATTTTACTCTGTTATACAAAACGTAAATACTTTACTCTGAAAAGTTCCCAGACATCCGTTATTGATTTTTTTGGAGAGCTAAAACGTGTATTTTATAGTTTTTAAAATGAATAAAAATGCTTAAAAAAGGAATTCGCAATATTTTACTTGTGGGGACGTTGCTCTGAAATTCTAACACATGAAACTAGCTTTCAAAAAATAAATTTTTAGACTAAATTACAAAATTGTATCGCATTTTTTACTATAAATTGAATATTAAATCAAACGCAGGTACAGACAGAATTTACGATAATTGCATAATTAGCAATTGTGCTATTGAAAAAATTGTTGCTAAAATAATAGTAAGTTATTAAAAAAAACTATACAACTATATAATGTTGGGTATTCTAGAAAGTACCCAATATTGTGCGTACTAGAAAACTTTAGGTGCAAGTAACCTGAAAGTTTCAAGACATATGAAGATTAAATATATCAAATATTGCTATTCTATGTTATTCCTTTTTAAAATCTTATCCATATCTGTTTAAGATGAACCTAATTTTGTAATGACCGTAATAATATTGTTTTAAAATTTATTTAGTATTTCAGACGTATTAGTAATCTTTCTTTTTCACATACAATTCCTAAAAAAAACCCTTGTCAAAATTTGACCTATTATAAAACTTGGAATTTTTTGAGTTCAAATTTTGATGATTCGGATGTACGAAATAGAAATTATACAAGGAAAAGTACTGTATATAATATTAGTCAGTAATTTTGAGCATATTTTAAATCGAACTCTGCAATCGATATAAATCAATAATTTTATAGTTAACTTCAATTTTTATTTGCGTAAAGTGTCTTAAAATTCTGATTCTACCACGTTATGTAAACATGACTTATAGAAAATCGATTAACCGTGTGGTATTTATATCGAAATATCATTTGTCACGCTAAAGTTTTTGGCATTTCCCCGTCATGTTTATTTGATTACCTCTATTATTAAGGGAAATGTTATTGTAAAAAATTGAGACATCAAATCTATTTATCATTTTGCTTAGCAAAATATTTCTGATATCATTTATAAGTTTATTTCCTTTATTTTGTAAACTTACATGCAGTTTCAGATGAATTTAACTTATGATGAATGATACAAAAATTAAAATAAATAAACTGCAAATGTATTAAAAGAGTACAAGTATTACATTTTTTGCACAACTTTCTTAATGTAACCAATATGTAAGAATTGATTTTAAAAATAATGTACAAAATTTAACCATTTTAAATAAAAATATCCATAGGATATAATTACTAATTTAAACATCCCAATTTTATATTGTAATGGCGTGAATTGAACAAAAGGTTTATTTTATTACATTTTTTTTTTTTTTTTTTGCTAATTAATTAATTTATTTTGTTGTTGCACAAAACAATTATCGTATAGATTCACTAATAAAAAAAAAAAAAAAAAAAAAAAAAAAAAAAAAAATAGAAATTAGAAATTTCTAATATTAGCTAAACATAGTTGCAATACAATATTTTCCAAATGTCTCCAGAAATTTTTTTAACTACTACTATATAAATGTAAACTCAAAAAGAAAAAAAAAATATTTCACTCAAAAAAAAAAAAATAGGAATTTCTAATATTAGCTAAACATAGTTGTAAATCAATATTTTCCAAACGTCTATAGAAAATTTTTCTTGAACTATTACTATATAAATGTAAATTGACTCTGTTTTTAGACTGAGTTAATCCTTAAGCTTTAATGAACATTTTTGGTTAGACATGTTTAATTTTATTTCAGTAATTTTATTCTCAAAATGGAAATAAATAGAACTCCAAAGGGTTAAATTTTTTTTTTAAACTAAAATGTTTCGTTCTTTTAATTTACGATTCGCAGCGTATCTCCATAATTTCGATTGCTCATATGAAACGTTTTAAAAAAGTTAATTAGATTATTTATGAAAAATGTTATATATAAATCCTATATCCCACGTAACATGTACCTTGAATTTTTTTAAGTCATGTTTTTTTGTTATTACGTCAATTTTCTACAATCATTATATTATCCGATTGAGGAATTATATTGTATATAATTTGAAATTTTATTTAGTTAGTTTTACATTAATGTTTATATAAATGTATATACGCGGGGTTCTTTTTTTAGTAAGGGACGTTTGAAAATTAAAAAAAAAACTAAAAAAAATTCCAAAAAAATTCTGATTTTACATACATCTTTGTGCTTTTCAAAATTGCTTCCAAGTTTCTTTGATTATTGACCAATGCAGCGCAAGTTCCTACGCAAGTCGCGATGTTTGCGTTTACATCTTTTCGGATTCGATGAATCGATTCAGAAATGCATCGATGAATTAGTAAAAGTAAATTTCTATTAACAAAATCATTTTAAGTCAATTGTACACTGCAAAAAAAATTCAAGAGGTTACTAAAAATTTCTTAGTAAATTTGTATTCCACAGAATTTTTTAGTAACCATTACAAACATTTTTTTTGCAAGTGAAACAAACATTTCTTTTGTAAACTGAACAAAAGAATATTTGTGTAAGTAACATAAAGCTTTTTAGTATGAGCCACCAAGCAAATTTTAGTAATAGCATCAAAGTTATTTTTAGTAACCATTACGTGTGCCCGAAGGGCAGGAGCCTCCTTCGAGCTGCATCCAGTGGGTAAAAAGGCAGACTTCTGAAACGGAAGATTTTCGGCAAAGCCGCAATAGATGGCAGCACCAAACATTGCTACCTACTCTATTTTGACATGTTTCTAAAGGGGAGAGAAAGTTCAGAGATCATTACCCATGGTAACTGCTACGACAGGATTTTCATAATCCCTTTATTTAACAAGACTTACATTGCATACATTCGGTGCATATTTGGTGGCGGCCAGCATCGAACTCAGATACTTTCAGCATGGAGTTCGGTGCTATGACCACTAGACTATCACGGCCACACCAAGTGAATTTTAGTAATAGCCATTAAAAATGAAAAACTATTAACTCTATTCGTTGCTAGCTTTTTTCTAGTAATTCGTACAGATTCCTTGCAACCGAGTAAGATTACTAAAATTTTTTTAGTAATTACAAGGATCACTAAAATTTTTTTAGTAGATAGACCCTGTTTTTTTACAGAGTATCTACAACAAGCAAACACTCGGGGAAAGTAGAAACGCCGATAGGGCAATAACATTAATGAAATTCGACATATAAATTAAAGACAAAGTATAAAACAACGCCTAAAAAAAGCTTATATATTATAATAAATAAAAAGAAGGTGAATTAGTACCGCTGCAAAGGCTGGTTGGCATTATCAGAAAAATAAATAAATAAATAAGAAAGTTGCAAGGAAAAATAGACAATTTTGAATTTAAAATTCCCGCAACGATGCAAATTAAGAGGGTCGACGCTTCTTTTATTTAGAAAGGGGTGAAAAGCCGTCATCTCGACATAGAATGACAAGTGGTCTTTTACGACCGCTAGGACTGTTTATATTTTACAGTCCAATGGACCGCAAAGCTTCGTTGGATACTAAAATGCGATTTCTGTGGAAATTTTATGCAAGTTTTTTGATAATTTGCGAGACAGGACGAATATTGAGGTCGAAGTGAATGATGTCATTCCGGACGAACGTGGTTTCATTTACAACCTGACGTAAAATTTTATTTTGGGCCGTTTGAAATTTCTGCATCCGAGTTTCGCAAACAGATCCCCTAGCAACTGATCCGTAGATCATATTAGATCTGATAAAGGATTTTTACAGGAGTAACTGTTTAGCAATAGACAGACTACTTTGTTTGGCAAAGAGAGATTTAAGGGAAGCTCGAGCCACAACAGTCTTTGCGAGTACGTCAGTGGTCTGCCGAGCCCAACATAATTTTGAGTCTAGGAAAATTCATAGATATTTATATTCAGTGACCCAGGGGATGAATCTTATAATTAGATTTTGAACATCCTCTTCATAGAAACTTGCCGCCTACTTCGTTAACCATGAGGTCACGCTCGTTTTACCAGTCTTCATCATCGTTTTAATTTCTGTTGGCAGTACGGTGTTTGAGATAGGGGGAAAGGTCGAAATCGCTTGGTGCTAGGTCGGGACTATAAAGTGGGTGTCCAAAACTTATTTTCCAAAAATTCAATTTAAACTCGGGGTCTCAGCTGCGGTGTCCTGTCTTGTCTTTTAATGGAGTATTATTCCAGTGGAAAAAACAGACTTCCAAGGTCAAACTTTTTTTTTTCATTTTCTCTTTGTTACCATAGTTTTTAACCGAAGGTAAGTGTGAACGAGTGATCCATGAACGGATAATAAAAACAGGATGATTAACCTTCAAAAGGCAGTTTTTCCTATAGAGAGTACAGCAAAGTTCCTTCTGTTATTATGTCGCGTCTTCTGTTTTCAATTAGTCTGTGACTTAAAATGTATCGCTGACCGTACCTCACATGCGGTAGGCAATTCACAATTTTGAATATTTTAAAATGAAGGAATAAACTGTATAGTTTATCTATACAGCTGCAACTGAGCACAGGAAGGAATACTGGGTCTCGGTACAAGCACTCGTTCCATCGCATGCGCCAACTATCTGTGTATTCAACAAAACGGCACTTGCTTAAAAAAACACGCTTCGTAAGTATATATATTTTTTTTTAGTACTGCTTAAATTAAATTTATTGCTTTTCTTTTCAATGTTCTTCATTTTTTTTCACAGAATAAACAGAAATACGATACTTAAAATAATATTCAAATATTTTTTTCCAATAAATAACATGTACGATGCAAATGAATTCTAATGTCATTAACATTTAACAGTTTGAGATTATTTCACAAAGTGAATTTATTGGAAATTCATTGTTTACTGAATAAACACGAGTAAAATATTAATAACTATAGGGTAAATCATTAAAATATCATTTAAAAGGACGAAATGATAAATCATTACGCTACAGGTTTTTCTCTGATAATTGAATATTTTAATAATATTTCAAGTGATAGTGTTACATTGTATTACAATATTCAACAAGAGTTAAGTAAATAAAACAAAAGTTAAAACTTTAATATTGTAAATGCAATTTTAAATAGATTTGGCGAAAGCATTGGGTATTCTGTTTGAAAAAATATAGTTTCTGTTTCTATATAATATAGAATAATTACTTTTTTTTTTAATAAAAAATGAGAAAAACATTTTTAATACACTTTTATTTGTTTATGATGTAATGATAGCTTTTAAAATAAATGATTTATAAATATCAATTTTCATAACAGAAATTTTAAAAATTTAAAAAGCAATTTACTTACAAATATTAATGTTTATATTATTTAACTTAAATAGTTCGTACTTGTATATTAATGAAATCAAAAATATAGTTAAAAATACTTGCTGCTATACGATCCGCTGGGGATCACAACCTAAAGTACCCAATTCTTATTGCGTTTATCTTGAACCCTGTTTTTATGATAGTAGTCCTTATGGTGCTATACAACATATTTCATGATGAAGTGAGGAACGTAACGCGAGACCCCCTTTGTTCATTCCAAAGAAATAATGCACATATTTTAAGGATCACAAAGGAATAAAAGGCTGCATAAAAAATATCCAGCCCTGAGATCTCTTGACCTGTTGTATAATACTCAGACACACTGACGACTACACAACTGGGTTTCAAGATACACAAAGTATTCTGGGATAATAATGCTAGGTAAAATGTTAAGTGGTAATATTACGAAACATTCTAACAAATTCCGAGAAATTCACCAACCAGTTTCGCGCAGAAGGTCTCTTGGGTCAGTTGAATCAAAAACAACTGCTAAAAGTTAATATGCTCCGTTTGAAGACTTGATCGTGGGCAGCCGCACCTAAGATTTCACCCTGAATTTAAAATTTACTAGGTAAATTCCGTGATTCGAAAACAATATATTTATAAAGGAATACTTTATTTATTACATAAATTTCATGCACATCAAAAAATTGTGAAAGGTTTTGGAAGTGTTCGCAGGGTAGTTTGTCATTTAAAATAAACTGTGCAATAATCATACCTGGGTAATAACGCCATCCACTGGTGTTATTGCGGTTGATTCTTTTCAGTACTGGTACATCCGAGGAAAAATATATATATATATATATATATTCACGAGAGAATGTTATTGTCATTCTTTAAAACAAAATAACAATAAAAAGAAATATATATCTTATTTTATAGTTTTTTTTTTTTTTTTTTTTTTTTTTTTTTTGTATTGCATTTTTACCCAGATTGTTGGAGAATAACATCAAATAGAATTAGTCAAGATTTCACACCATAACGTTTTATCAATGCATATCTGTTAATACACTCTTTCTTTTATACATAGTCAGTAATCTGCTACACAAAATCCTATATTTTTTAACTAAAAAATCTAAAATTAAGCCGTGAAAATTGGTTTAATCTTTACGTGGATTTATTTCCACAGGACACCTTATATTAATATGAATATAAAAATCCTTTCAGTTTATACAGATAGGTACATAGATATATTATAAGGCATTCTTATCCCTCCGTTTTATGATCTCAAATATTTTTATTTAAAAATACGAAAATAATAATCTCTGAAAGGCAATTGTTTAATATTCTTAAAGTTTTAAAACGTTTAAAAAATATCCAATGTTTAACAAATAACCAATGAAGTACTTTTGCAAATAGCTTTGAATGAAAAATGCTTAACATACATTATTGATTCTTTTTTTTCCAAATAGTTTATTGGTTACTTTAATAGAAAATAAATGCTCTATTTTTTTTCAATTTACGCTCAATTTTACTTTTATATTATAAATCGGCAAGAATAACTAATTTTGTGGTTTTTTGTGTATACTCTGTACGAGTACTTTTAAATATTGCAACTTGCCATTGTTGTTTCACAAATTGCGTTTTTTAATTATTATTTTTTAGAAGACGTTTATATTAAACATTCCCCATAATTATTTCAACCCAATTACAAAATTTATTATGGCCAACCAGATATTTAACGGCCTGCGTACTTCGCTAAAAACTGCCGAAAAAATGATGCTGGATTCAGCTTCAAACCCTGAACCATTTCATTGGACCACGAGGCGCAAACTCTGACTAAATTAGCATTGAATGAGCTGATTTCTGTTCTGTTCTGTGCACATGGTCATTGTTTAGGTTCAGACTTTGCAAAATTATTTAGAATAGCTTGGGCAGAGTATGAGAATCCTCTGGTGGGAGGCTTCATACTGCTACGAATTTTGTAAATAGTTAGTGTTTGTACTTTAAAATAATGTAAATAATCTTATTAAGCTGCATTCCTTTACTAATACTAGTTTTTGTAAAATTGTCTCTGTTATCAAGCAAATCTGTCTATTATTTTTCAATGAATGTCTACGGCAGATTTGCGAAATATTACAGTTATCGCCAAGTTGGCGTCACTTTTGACGACTAATTTTGGTCGCCAAATTTGGCAATATATCACCAAGTTGGCGACAAACTTGGCGATTGTTGGCGATGGTAACCCTTCCCTCTCTATGGTAACCCCCCTTTAGGCATATTGATACATTGAATGTTATTCCGTGGTTTTCTGGATTTTTCGAGAAGCTTGTAGAAATTTCCAGTGCATGCGGCGAGGCTATATAATGAGAGCGATACGAGTTGTTGTTGTTATTATTTATTAGTCAGCCATTGAGTGAGCTACTGGACGATTATTAAGCAGGTTTGCTTGAGTTTTATGTTTTATCTGCGCTGTTTTGAGTAGGATATAGTGTATTTCTAAAAATTTGGTGGTATTTATGAGTTCCGAAGACTCTAGAGCTTTGAAGTTTGTAAATAAATTATTTTCTGTTTTTCTAAGGGACAAAACTTTGAACTTAACCCTCTCACTGACAAGCCCGTCTATAGACGTTCCCTAAGCTCCAGGTTTCACTGCAATGCAAGCAATAATTAAAATGATATAACTGAGTTGATTTAATGGATTTTTAATACATTGTGCAATGATTAACACACTCAAGGATAACATTCATATTCGTAAATAAGATTTTTCTATAATTTTGAAAAAATAACATTTTTTTAGCAATTAAAACAAAATGCTGAGAAAACAACATTACAATTTTACCCTTTTGCAAGACTGTCAGAGGGTTAAACAACCATAAGATCAAAAGAACCCTTATACGCAACAATACATTAATCTCAAATAGATGGGCCGTATAGTTCTAGTTGGCCATGAAATATACATTCTTCACTTCATTGATTTAAAACCTATTTTTTTTTCAATTGGTAAATAAATCATTCGAATTGTAATTTTCCCACTGAGTGAAAAGGTGTAAAAATGAGGGTATGAGCCAAGGACACTAAGCTTCAGAAAGGAATGGTGTGCCAACAACCCTGTCGCTAAAATATTCAGTAAACAAAATTTAACAAACCATTCTTTTTCATTGTATTTTGTTATCTTAAACAGAAAAAAACAATAAACTACGGACAATGTAAATACAAGTAGATACTTGATATGTAATTGCACTTCATTATTTAACACTATTTTTATAATTGTTAAATATTTCCTACGAGTTCCATTTTTCCAACTGAGAAAAAAAATGTCTGGGGAAGAATATGAACAAGATACCCTTGGCTTATTGTTTTTAGACCCCATGATTTATTTATGAACTTTTCTAAAATTTCAGTTATCTATTTATATTTAAAATTTGATAACTACAAAAGATCGAAGAATGGGATAGATAAAATTCTATTTTTCGGTAATAAAATTTGGTGTTACATGAAGATTTAAAAATTGTTTTTAATAATTTGGTGCGATTTTAGTTTTTATCTTTTTATACTTTTTTGCATTGAAAAACATTGCGAATTATGAAATAAGTATCTATTAAAGTTTTTTTTAATCACTAATGGGTTCTACAAATGGTATCTTAACGCACAGTAAAATTAATTTTTTTTTTCAGTTTTGTACATTTTCTACATTTCTACTGCAAGCCGTTATTATATATCACATAGCTCGGTTAAAAAGCACTATAACAAACAAATTGCTATTTTGTTTTGTTTTTCTATTGTTTGGCTCCGTTTACATCAAATTCTCTCTTTTTTTATATTTGTGTTTGTTAAAAATAAATGTAAATTTATGTATCCTATAGGAAACATCAGGTCTAAAGAGTTTAAATTATCAATGCTCAGCTAATTGAGCCATCCTTCAAAGCCAAATGTTTGACAACTTTTTATCAAATACTGAATATTTTTTGGATAAATATTCAGTAAAAACACAATCCAACAAGTCCATATTTATGGTAATTACGTCTACTATCTGCGTAAATTTCTTTCTAAACTGAGGAATCCTGCAGAGGAATTTCAACTTTCTGAGAATTATCAACGCAAATTCTGTTATATGAGAAATATAAATAAAAAAACACGCACAGCACTTTCAGGTACCATGACACTTGCATATTCCAAAAAGAGTCTTTTTTTTTATTTTAGACGCCAAAAGAAATAAAATTTAAACCTTCACGGAGATGGCTATTTTTTTAAGGAAAGGGTCGATTTTTTAAATTGCCTCAAAAAAAGTTCATTCATGCAAACACTATCGATCTTTATAAGAGAATAACCTTATTTTTTAATATACACGAAATTGACCCTATTGTTCCATTCGGTTCGAGATTATAAAAATCTCATTTTAACCAATTATGACATCATACTAATACTGCTTACGATGCATAAAGCATGTAGACGATTTAAAAAATTCGTTTACACTTAAAAAATATAAGTATCTTAGAATTTCTTTTCAGTTAATAATCCGTACAGAAATTAACCCTACTCTTCCTTCCGTTTCGAGAATATAAAAATGCCGTTTTACCAATTGTGACGTCACAGGAATACTGTCCATTCAGAATGAATAAAAAGAAAGGGGTGTGATCGAATAAATAAACCAATTAGAAATAGAAAAATTGGGCTCATATGTGTGTTTTTTATCAGGCTTTTTTATTTATTTAAAATAAACTATAAGTATGGCGACGGCATCTTTCAAATGACAATTTAACTAACACTTGTGAATTCGGATAGAATAAACTGAAGGTAATGGAAATCAGTGAATAGTGAATACGTAATTACACTTCATTTTTTTAGTAGTAGTAGTAGTAGTAAATAAAGCAAACGATTTGTAATTTTCTAACTGAGTAAAAATGCATCCAGCCTATGCATTGAAACTTGTACATCTTAACTCAGTAGGAATATCACAACTTATAATATATTTCTCAATCAATTAGACATAAAGCGAAAGAGAAAATGATAAATGTCGATACTAAGTACGATGAAATTTTAAAACAATAAATAGACATTGATATAACATAATTCAATAACATTAAATATACAAAGAGTATTCAGTTTCAATCAATAAAATTCAATAAAGGCATAGGTAGTTTCAATATTCATTCCTGAACACACTATAAAATTCTGATTCTACCGCAGTAAGTAAAGCTAAGCTTATTGAAAAATAATTAACCATACGACATTTGTATCGAGTTTTCATTTGTCATTTTAAGGTTTTGGCAAATTCCGTCATGTTTTATCGATTATTTTGGATTATGAAACAAAATATTATTTATTAAAAAACTAGAGTTCACATATAAATATGTGCATATAAATTAGCTTAAAAATTATTTATCATCTTAAAAGCTTCTTTTTGAGGCTTTATTTTATTCGAATCAACGATTTTTTTTCCAGTGATAATAGTTGACCAGTGAAAATAGTTAAAAGTAATTTTATTGAAAAAAGTGTTTGGCACATTTTTGTTAGCACAGACGCTAATGTTCTCAATACATATATTCGTCTATATGCATCTATATGTGCATATGTTTATATATAAACATATGTAAACATATATGTATATAATATATATAACACGTGGCCAGGATAACCAGAAAGTACCAAATATTTCAACCAAACATATATCTAAAAAAAGGGCATTACCGAAATAATGATAAATATAGATTACATTTAATACATTGCATACAACTACTAATTAAAAGACTGTTCAATTAAACATAATTCATTTTTAAATTTAAAATTTAATTTAAGTTAAGAAAGAAATATATACAATGAAAAAAAAACAAAATACAATATAATTTAATCAGCAACATTTACACTTTTTTAGAAACTGATTGGATATTTAGTTATTTTAGTTATTTTAATTGATGATTTAACGTATTTTGTTTTATGTGTAATTGTTCTTTACATTTTGCATTGATTCATCTATTCAATTTAATTTAATTTAATTTAATTTAATTTAATTTATTCTTCTTTTGGTGCTACAAAAATATCTGATGGTATCGTAATTGATCTCATTTGAGCATGAATGGATAGTTCACTTAAAGAAATTATGTAACGATACCCTATATAATTGGTGGCAGCTGCTGCCTCCAATTTTATAGAGTAATTTTTTTCACTCATATAATGGTATAATTTAAACGTATGTTATTGCTGTCATATTACACATTAGTACAATGTTACACCGTTTATATCGGTTAAAATAATCGATAAAACTGGATGCAACAAGACTGCCACCAATTTTATTGAGTAACGTTACCAAACTTTTTTATCATGTATATTACCTTTTAATGATAATCTAATTCTAAAAATGTAGTTCCGCGGCTAACCTTTCAAACCTAACTATAATGTAGCTGAAAATACACATATGCATTTTTTTCATACGAAAAACAAAAATACTGGAATTAATATTCCCGTTTAAATGAATATTTATGACTCATCGACAAATTTCATTCTTCATGATGCATTAGTAGATTTACAAGCGTTATTTTAAATATTAATGAGTATGGTACATAATTATCTTCCAAACAATGAATATGATTTTATATTTTCGTAAACTTATGAAGAGAAAACAAATGTCCCACATTATAAACATAATATTTGAATACTGAATTTTATCATACAAATGTCTCACATTTAAACGTAATATTTGAATACCAAATTTTATCATATAAAAATCTACAAATAATCTCTAATAATTGGTTACATGGTTTCAATTGCTTAATAAAAGGCGTATTTTCTCCTTTTTTTTTATAAAACATTAATAAACAAATCAATAAATAGTAGAAAAATAATAAATAAATAATTTAATTCAAGTTTTAAGTATATTAAAATAAACCATTGTTTAGTTTATAAAATGAAATCCACTCCAAGCGCATTTTTTTTTTCATATAACTCAGTACCAACGGGTTAGATAAAAATTTTTACAGGTAATGACAGAAACGAGCGAAAAAATATCTAAGCAGCCTTCACAATGTAAATGTCTCGTTTCTGGCCACTGTATCTTAACTCTTTATCTACCTAATTATGAATTCATGAAAAGTTTAAAATCTAAAGCATTGTACATAAATCGTTTACGCTAAATTAAAAGATTTACATAATCGGTTAATAAATTTTTGAAGGATTTTAGAAGGATTGGACGATTACTTAAATTTGAATTTACAGGTATCTTATGCAATATTTATAGCCTTACTCAAATCTTTTTTTTTAAATTGTTTTCTTTGTATTTTGTAGAATTATAAAATGTACAAATAAGATGTTCTTACAGTATAAATATAGAACTTTTTTCAGAATTGAAAAATCCCCCTCCCCCTACTTCAGCCCAAAGAAAGCTGAAAAGATACAAAGGCAAAAATATTTTTTTGTTTGCGTAACTAATAATGTTTTTGGAACAAAATGAAGTTATGTATCTGTAACTCATTCTGAACATAATTACAACTAATTGACGTATTAATTTTTTTTTATAATAAGTCATTTAATGGTACTTATAAGTACCGTCGATAGATAAAGGTTTAACTAGAATAATTTTGAAAGGATTTCTCTCCTAGACTTTTTATCTGCTGGACTTGCAACTGTTGGAAAATATTTTAGATATTGCATGATTAGATTATTATTATTATTTGAAAAAATGATTCTTTGAAATTTTCAAACCGATGTGACCCATTTAACTGATTTTATAAGGAAGGACTCCATGCTGGGCATACTCAAAATATTTTCAAAAATGCTAATTTTATATAAAATAAAAGATCAGTCAAATTTAGCAGCGGAACAACAGTAGAAAGTCTGTAAAAATAAAATACTCGCATAAGATGATGAAAGTGCCACATAATTTTGCAAGAACAGCACCAAAATCAAATGATTTTCATGTAATTGAAAATTGTTTGTTAATGATTTTATAGAATAAATCTGTAAATGGAAAATGATATTTATGGTATTTAATAAATTTAAACTTAAACAATGGGAGGTTTTCATAAAGACATACATATATAGCGCTTGTTCCTGCAAAGAGTTAATTTATAACTAAGAAAAAATATTTTCATAGATAAAAAAAAATCATATTTAATTTAAAAGAAAAAGTCGGATGAAGAATGCTGCATTTATGCAATTCAATATTTTAGAATTCGTTTCAATAGCAACGAAACTAAATCAATAATGCTCAATTGGACTTAATTTTGATTTTGAATAAAATGCAATTAATTTAATTTTTGAATTTTGCTATAAATCAAATTTTTGATATTTAAATTTCAATACAAATACACATAAATATAGATATGTTAAAATTATAGTTAAAAACCTTAAACTGAAAAGGTTAAAGTAATTTAAATTAAATTTATCTAAACATGCTCAACATTAAAAATGTTTTTCTTGAAATTTATATAAATAGGTATTTTTTGTATTTGTATTCCATCGCCAACAAATGAGAAATCTTCAAATATAATTTTAATTATTTTTTTTTTACGAACGCGCTATTGATATTCCGCCGAAGGTTTTTTTTATAAATATATATATCCTCATGAGGAAAAGAATTCTGTAATTATTTCAGAATTTTTGGAGTATGCCTGTATAGAAACCTTTCATGTTAGAAATATTTAACGCAATTTTCTATTTTTTCCTTTATTTATTGTATAATTATATATTTAAATTTTTAACTCTGAGTATTGATGTAATATTATAGATTATTAATTATTATTCTTCAGATTAACTTCATGTCTATATCTTTAAACTATTTATTTTATTTCGCATCATGGACATAAAAATATAAAATCCAGTTAAGTTAACTACAAATACATTCGAATATCACTATTAAAATAAAAAAGAACAATCATTCAGATATGCGGAACTAGGTTACTCAGAGATTATTAAAATAATAATAGTAATAATAATAATAATAATAATAATTTGTAAATAGAATAGCAGTAATAATAATAATAATTTATTTTTCCCTCAGAAATGTGTTTAAACACAGAAATAGTGATGATGACAGTAACAGTAACAATGACAAAATTTCATTTTAGTTGCGGTGCGAAAATGCACTTACTGCATTTGAAAAAATTCCAAAATTCAAAACATGTAGCGAAAAAACAGAAAATTTCAAAAATATCCAACAAATAAATTCCAACATAAATATAAAAACATACAATGTGCTTTTTTTAATTGTGACAATGATTGATAGTGATATCAATCATTTACTCACCTTACTATAAGTATTTTCGTTGTCACTCTTCCGGCTGCAGTCTGTATTTTCATTCACATGTCAGTATTTTCATCATTAACGATTAAAAGCTTTATAATAATAAAAAAAATAGTTGAGAATATGCGCATCATTATGTAAGATAAAGTATCGTTTTTTAGAACTGCAATTCCCCACCATATTTCCAGTACCTCTCTGAGTTTTGTAAAATTAGCAGTATTTAGGATACATAAATTACTCTTTATCCCTTTTAGTTTTCCACAATGATAATAATGGTCTCTACAACATAAACAATTGTAATTTCACCACTGAAAAGAATCAACGGAGGGTTGATTGGTGGATGGCGTTTATGGTCACAAGTGGATTGTGTTTTTACCTCGGTATACATTTTGCACAGTATATTTTAAACTACAAGATCCTAACGAACAGATCTAAAATGTCCCATATAATTCTGGACGTCTATGAAATACACAAAAATTTATGTAGTTTATTAAAAATTCCTAATAAATATATATTCTCATCTAGAAAATTTTACATTATTTCTTAACGCTTACGCGCTTATTTAGGCGATTATATGTACATGTATATCAAATGAACTTTTAGCATTTATTTGTGAGTCAGATGACTGAAAGCCTTTCAGCGCAGAGTTCGTAGTGCGATTTTTTTTTTGATTCCTTCATAATCACGCGAAATATTAGCACTTGGCATTATTACCCAATGTATCGTTAATCCCTCTGAACACATTTGAAAAAATAATAAATAAATTCAGAAATATCACTAACAATTCAAAAACTGGCATACCTAATTTGTACTTTTTAAACAATGTGTGAAAATAATTTATTATGCTGTTAGTTAATAGTTATACTGTTAGATTACCGTTAAGTTTTATCGAAAAAAATGTAAAGTAATCAAATCATTCTTATTATTTTTGCGTATATATGGGGTTCTTTTGATCTTATGGTTAGCCAACTTCAAACTCTTGTCAGGAAAGTAGAAAATAATTTATTTACAGAACTTCAGAACAACAGAGTCTTCCAAACTCACAAATATTACTAGATATTCAAAAATAACTACTCGAATCTATCGTACAAGTACAGCTTTAGATCCCAGAGACTCTTTATACAACGTCTCAACACTTAATAACATTCAAAACAACATAGATGAAACTCAAGCAAACTTGCTTAACAAACGCCTTGTTCACTCAATGACTGACTGGTAAATAATAACCACAACAGCTCGCATTGCTCTTCTTATATAGGCTTGCAGCATGCGCAGGAAATTTCCAGAGGCTTCTCGAATATTCCAGAAAACCAAGGAAAAACATTCAATGTATCGGCATACCTAAGGGGGGGTTACCATAGAGAGGGAAGAGTTACCATCGCCAACAATCGCAAAGTTTGTCGCCAACTTGGCGATATATCGCCAAATTTGGCGACCAAAATTAGTCGCCAAAAGTGACGCCAACTTGGCGATATCTCTAATATTTCGCAAAGCTGCCATAGACATTCACTGAAAATAATAGAAGAGTTTGTTTGATAACAGAGAAAATGTAACTAAAACTAATATTAGTAAAGAAATGGAGCTTAATAAGATTATTTACATTATTTTACAGTACAAACACTAACTATTTACAAAATTCGTAACACTACCCCCTCCTCAAAGACTGCACGTCCCGGGCAGTGCAATCCTTGAGTTAGAGAAAAACACTTAAAATAAATAAACAAATAAATAAATAAATAAATAAATAAATAAATAAATAAATAATAAGATTTACATAAATAATTACTAATTAATATTTACATATTTACAAAAACTGACTTTCATGACCATGGTCTGAAATTCCAGTTTTGAATTTCTAATCACATTGGCCATAATAAGGGGCTAGCCAGTTATAGTGTACGACCTTGGGTTTGGCGTGTGGCGATTTTTGTATGCGTAAGATGACGTCATTCAGCCTGTTGACGACAGTGTAAGGACAGTCCCAGTTTCTTTGTAATTTTGGCGACAGCACCCTTACGACGTATGGGATTCCACAACCATACTTTGTCACCTTCGTTGAACTCATCTCCAGTTGCCTTTGTGTCGTACCGTGTCTTGATCTTTTCCGATGCCAGTCAGATTCGGTTCTTCGCTAGACGATGAATCTCCTCAATCCGTGCCTGGAGTTTATCCACGTACTCTTCGGGCGATGAAGGAGCATCAGGAGGACGGCCAAACAAAAGATCCGCAGGTAGACGAAGATCACGACCAAAGAGCATTTGAGAAGGGGAATAACCAGTAGCCTCATGTGCAGCACTCCTGTAGGCAAGCAGGAACAGAGGCAATTTCTTGTCCCAGTCCTGTTGATCTTTACACACCAGGAGAGAGAGGCTATTTAGGATGGTACGATTGAACCGCTCCACCATGCCGTCCGATTGAGGGTGTAGGGGTGTTGTTCGAGTTTTGTCCATGCCGAGTAGTCCACACATTTCCTTGAACACAGCCGAATCAAAATTTCTTCCTTGATCGGCATGGATTTGAAGAGGAACTCCGTATCTGGAAACCCAGTGTTGAATCAGTATGTCTGCTACGGTTACCACCTCTTGATTAGGAATGGCGTAGGCTTCATGCCACATAGTGAAGTAGTCCATGACAACGAGGATGTACTTATGGCCATCAGATGTTCTAGGAAGTGGACCCAGGATGTCTAGAGCAATTCGTTCGAAAGGTGCTCCTACATTATAACGTTGCAATCGTCCACGGGTGCGCCTCTTTGGACCTTTACGTGCTACACATGTGTCACAAGTTCCACACCATTTCTCCACGTCACTGCGAACACTATTCCAGTAGAAACGCTCTCGAATCTTTCGCAGGGTCTTCATTACACCAAAATTACCTCCTGTGGGACTACCATGCAGTTCTTGAAGGACCATAGAAATTCTCAACTTAGGGAGTAGTAGTTGCCATCTACATGTCTTTCCATCGTCAGACTCCCATTTTCGGTACAAGATACCGTTCTTGAAATGTAGGGAATCCCAAAGAGCCCAATAACGTTTAGTCGTAGGATGGTAATGAGCCATGTCTTGCCAGCTGGGTTTCCTGTTGGACTCCTCTTTCAGCTCTAGAATTGGCTTAATTTCAGGATCAGCAAGTTGATCTTTACGCAGGCTCTCGTCACTCCACGGATCTTGCGATGATGTAGACCCAGTTGTAACTTGTCTTATTATAGGACCTTTGGCATTAAATTTCTTCTCAACCCGGTCGCAGTATCTACAATTCTCTGAGCAGGGTCTTCTTGAGAGAGCATCTGCATTTCCATGTGATGAGGCTTTTCGATGGCGTATCTCCATATCGTACTCTTGAAGCTTTTGTATCCACCTGGCTATCTGGCCTTCAGGGTTCTTAAAATTCAATAGCCAAGTTAGAGAAGCATGATCAGTTCGGATCAGGTATTTTCGACCGTAAAGATAGTGATGAAAATGGTCTATGGCTTTCCCTACAGCAAGAAGCTCTTTTCTTGTTACGCAGTAGTTTCGTTCTGCCTTTGATAAGCACTTGCTGAAATAAGCGATAACACACTCCTGGCCGTCGAATTCCTGCGACAGTACAGCGCCAATGCTTTCGTTACTCGCATCCGTATCAAGTATAAACTGTTTATCGATTTGAGGATATGACAGAATTGGAGTGGATGTTAAGGCCTCCTTAAGCTTTTCGAAAGCAGCGTCACATTCCTGTGTCCACATGAATTTTTCATTGGCTTCTGTTAATTTATGAAGTGGTCTTGCAATCATTGAGAAGCCTTTGACAAATTTTCTGTAATAGGTGCATAATCCTAGAAAACTCCGAAGCTGGTGAACATCTGCTGAACGACTCCAATTTTTCACGGCTGATATCTTCTCCGGATCAGTCCTTACTCCATCCGCCGAAATGATGTGTTAAAGGTAGGCGACTTCATTGCGAAACAAACTGCATTTCGAAGGTCTTAACTTCAAATTAGCTTCCTTTAACTTTTGTAGCACCCGCCTGAGGTTATTCAGATGGTCATCAAAAGATTTTCCTATGATTATGATATCGTCTAAATAAACAAGACATGCCTCATATGACAGCCCCCGGAGAACCGTTTCCAAAAGGCGTTCAAAAGTTGCAGGTGCACTACATAGACCAAAAGGCATTACCTTGAATTGTCATAATCCTTGTCCCGTTGCGAAGGCAGTCAACTCGCGGTCGTCGGGATGGATCTATACCTGCCAGTAACCACTCTTTAGGTCTAAAGTCGAGAACCAAGTGTTGCCCGCAAGAGTGTCGTCAATCCTTGGCAGAGAGTAACTATCCTTTTTGGTGACGTCATTCAGTCGGCGGTAGTCTACACAAAATCTTGTAAAACCATCCTTCTTTTTTACTAATACAATGGGAGACGCCCATGGACTTGTCGATTGTTCAATGACATCATTTTCTTCCATATCCTTAATTAAATTTTGCACCTCTTCTTGCTTGACAAAAGGTAATCGTCTAGGGTGTTGTTTAATAAGTGAGTGATCTCCAGTATCAATTCGGTGTTGTGCCATTTTGATTCGTCCAAAGTCTTCAGATGTTTGGGAGAATAAACTTTGGAATTCCCTAATTAAATTTTCCGCAGCGTGCATCTGTTTTGGATCGAAGTCTGTATTTTGTAACAAATCCTTGACTAAATTATCTGAAGATTTCTCAGAGTGACTGGAATTTTGACTTATGCATGTCACAGGAGCAATGATGCTATCACCTCTCCTTTCTTGATAGTCTTAGTCTTATCACTCATGTTAGCAATTCTGACTGGAATAGTCTTTTTCAGAGGTCTACTACAGAAGAAGCCACCAATACTCCTGCTTGTGTACTATTGTCTTCTGAATAATCTATATGGCCAAAACGGTAATTAGTTTAATTTTTAATTTCAGCTGGAACTAAAGATTCTGTTCTTGGATCTAGATTGATGTCTTTTTTGGCTATTACTGTTTGTTTACATTCAATTTCGTTATTTAATCCAAAAAGACTTATTTCTTCAAATTTTGAGAGCATTTTGTTATTTTTGAAATCAAGCTTGAAGCCAAACTTCTTCAGAAAATCTAGCCCGATTAAGCAAGGATCTGTTATGTCAGCCACATATGCCGTATGATAATATTTCATTCCTCCAAAGTTGATGGTTAAATTGGCCTTTTCATATATGCCAATCTTGTCTACCGTCACAGTTTGCAGGGTAACGCATGGTGGAGTCCAGATGTGTTTAGATTTCAATTTCCGAGCCGAATCTTCTCTTATTATTGTCACATTGGCTCCTGTATCGACAATCATACGGCACTGAATTCCGTTAATAAAGCCTATCACATATAATTCATTATCACCGGCACTCATTTTTGATATCTGGAGGATCTTCAGGTGGGGCTTTTCATTCTCTGGCAACCTCCGCCCCGCGAGATTGCCAAAATTTAGTTTTCCTGCTGACTGTTTGAATTTATCTCATGTTCGTGGATTTGGGGGTAATTTCTTCGGAGATGTCCTGTATCACCGCATCCCCAGCACCTGAGATTCTGTCTTCTTGAGCCTGTTCTTCCGTTTTTTAAAGCTTCAAGTTCTTGAATTATTTTCCTAATTTCTTTCAAGAAGTCGATCTCAGTGTCTGAGCTTTTGTTCACCGTTGCCCCTCGGACTGAATGGCTTGTGTAGCTGCTTCCAACTTTAAGGCATATAGTAATGCAGCCTTTAAATCCTGTACATCTGCCATTCGTACCGCTCTCTGCACTTCGGGATCTTTTATTCCGTCTACAAAGTACTGCAGTGAGAGCATTTCCCGTACATTTGTTGGGCAGTCGATGAATGCTAAATTTACCAGCCGTTCTATTTCTGAGGCAAACTCTTGAAGGGTTTCACTCGATTTTTGATGGCGGCTCTTCATTTGTATTCTCGTATAATCTTTGAAGAATTTTTCGCCGAGTCTCATTTCAAGTGCACAACTTAGAGTCTCAAAATTGAGTTGCGTCATATCGGGCAATGTTTAGAGCACGTCGGCGGCTTCTCCTCTCAAAGATGCTGCCAGTTGATAATCTTTCACCTCGTCACTCCATTTGTTCGCTTCGGCTACAATGGTGAATTGGGTCTTGCAAACTTGCCAGGAACTCTTTCCGTCGTATGTCGACAGCTTGATGTGCACGGGAGAAGCAGGCGGATACCTAAATTCTTCATAATTACCATTGGACGCTGAAGGCTTCTTTTCAAGATCTTGTACTTTTTTATTTAGCTTTTCATCTACTTCAATTATTTTCTCTTCAATATTAATAACTTCATTCTGAATTTTCTCTTCTACTTCCTCTATTTTTCTTTCCATTTTCTCTTCAACATTACTAACTTCAATCTGAATTTTCTCTTCTACCGAATCTATTCTTCTCTCTACCGACGAGAACTTATCTTCCAAAGTTTTCTTCATTTCTTCTTGGCTTTTATTAACTTCCTCCTTTAATTCTTCCATTCTCTCTTGGCTTCTTCTCATTTCTTCAGTCAACTTTTCTTGGCCTTTATTCATTTCTTCCGCCAACTCTTTTTGGCCGCCTTTATTCATCTTTTCCGCCAACTCTTCTTGGCCTTTATCAATTTTGTTTGTCAACTCTTCCAACAACTCTTCTTGTCCTTTTTCAATTTTATTCGTCAATTCTGTTTTTATGCCATTGATAGCATCTAATAGTTCTTTCAGTTGTCCGTCCATTGCTCTTGTTTTCGCCATAAGATTCCGACTCCTGACACCAAAAATTGTTTTGTATATATGGGGTTCTTTTGATCTTATGGTTAGACAACTTCAAAATCTTGTCAGAAAAGTAGAAATAATTTATTTACAGAACTTCAGAACAACAGTCTTCGAAACTCACAAATATTACTAGATATTCAAAAATAACTACTCGAATCTATCGTACAAGTACAGCTTTAGATCCCAGAGACTCTTTATACAACGTCTTAACACTTAATAACATTCAAAACAACATAGATGAAACTCAAGCAAACTTGCTTAACAAACGCCTTGTTCACTCAATGACTGACTGGTAAATAATAACAACCACAGCTCGCATTGCTCTCCTTATATATTTGGCGACCAAAATTAGTCGCCAAAACTTGGCGATATCTCTAATATTTCGCAAAGCTTCCATAGACATTCACTGAAAATAATAGGCAAGTTTGCTTGATAACAGAGACAATGTAACTAAAACTAATATTAGTAAAGAAATGGAGCTTAATAAGATTATTTATATTATTTTACAGTACAAACACTAAATATTTACAATATTCGTAACATTATATTGTTGTAATTTGTTAATCAAGCATTTGATGAAAAGAACGGATTGAGAAGAGATGCTAATAAAAAGAATGCTGCCCAGTTAAACTGATGGCATTGAGCTCACTGGCTACGCATACTAATTTCACAATAGAGCCGTATATTTTCAAGAGTTAATTCTGATCGCAAAAAAATCAAAGGGGGGGAAACAGCTCCCCTTTTCCCCCTTTTATTCTTAATCATTGAACCCCCTAAACTAATAAGGGACATGCTTTATCATATAAAATATATCCAAAATTCAGAGCAAATCGGGAAATTCTTAATAAAAACCCATTTATATAATTTAAGAGGAGTTATCCCCTTCTCTTTTATACTTAACCTTTAAACTTCGAAAACTATTCAGAGATTTTTGCCAATCTGATTAATTCGATCAGACTAATCAGATATTCCCGAAATCTGATTATTCTGCATGAAAAACCAATTTATATCAATTAAGGGGGGGGGGCATTAGAACCGCCGTTCCCCCTGTTTATACTTATACAATGAACACTTAATACCAATCACTGAGGCGGCTCACAAGAATGATCTTATACCTAAATTTTGAACGAAAACTGTTAATTCTGAATGAAAAAACCCATTTATATCAATTAAGGGGAGGGGCCTGAGCCCCCCGTTCTCCTTCTTATACTTATCGAATGAACTCCAAAATTTAATCAGGGAAGTGCCTTATCAGGATATACCTGTATACAAAATTTCAAGTGAATAGGATACTTTTATCATGAGTTATCGCGTTACGCACGTACATGCAGAACGGGAGGGCACATAAGCTCTCAGGCTATGATAACCTATGAGCTAAAAAGCTATAACATGCCGCATAAATAATATTAAAATTATTTTCTCCACTTTTAAATTGACTAATCGATAAGAGTTTCTATCACGTGATGGTTACATTTAACCTTTGCAATTTCACATAATTAAGGGTGTTTCTTTATTTTTTTGGTTTTGATAGTGGTTGAATAAGAGGGATTTTCAAAATTCTTTACTCTATTAAAAGGAACTCTTCTGGTGCATATGATCGACATACAATTGTTGACTTTATTAGACTTTATTAGAACAAAACATTCCTGAAACTGCAGGATTCGCATGGTTGCGGGTATTTTAAGAGCAGGGAAAATCTCCGATACCAGTATTTTCTTATAGAAAATATATATTTGAACAGGACTGAATTTAGAGCTCTGGAACTATATTAATTTTTCTATAAACAAATGCTGGTATTTCATCATGAAAATAACGGTAACCGTATGAACTATGAACTCGACTGCATCGGGGTAAACTATCCAAAAAATTGGTTAATTTACCATATGACATTACACAAAAACAAAAATTTGGTTCAAAGAGACTAAAAAAGAGTTTAGATAAATCTAATATATATTTTTTTTTTAAACGCGACGTTTTGTTAATACAAACTATAACAACTACAGAAATAAAAATGAAGAATTTTTAATTGGATGTATCATGCATGGATGTATCAGTAAAGACCATCTGTCACAAAATTCACATTTTTGAACAAGTGTCAAGATTTTTTTTGCTGGTACTGAACTTAATTTCAATGCATCTACCAATCAACTAAAATATAAGTTAATGCACTGAAAATACAACTACCGAGTAATGGTTGTGTTTGCAACATTTCAACTGATACTTCTACAGTCCAAAAATAGGTTTTTTTTTTTGCAATTTCTGAGAAATAACTGTTTTACAGTTATCTCCATTTTGAAAGGAAGTGCGAGATATGCGCACAAGGTAGTATTCTAGGTTTTAAATGTAATTTAGAAACATTTCATTACTGACTTATGATTTGAATGTTGGAAGTTGTATTGTAGTAAAGTCATAAAAACTAATAAAAATTAATCGCTAATTAATGCATGTCTGGTGTAAAATGTTCTACAACAAGAGTTACAAAAAATAATGAATCAGAACTTTTTCTTTTTTCAAATTTATTTGAGATAAAAACAATTGTGTTTACTATTTTTTAAGAAAATATTTTTTTTTCAATTTTTAAAGCATCAAATAAAGATAATTTATATTTAGCATATTAAACAAGTTTTTTCTTAAACATTTCTAACTGAAATTGTGTAACGGTAGTTATGCATCTTTGAGGTTATATATATATATATATATATATATATGAATTGTATATGAATTGAAATATGAATGTTTATGCGGATTATCAATTGTTTTTCTCCTGATTATTCTATATACAGGAATAGTAATCTCTCAGGATCTCTCGGACCTGTGAAAGTCCTGAAGGCCACGGCCATTTTTATATAATTTTCAAATATTGTTTAAGGTCGATTTTACTGATCGATAACTTTGCCGCAATATCTCAAGAAAATTGGTCTTTTAGCAACAAACTAATCACTCATTTATGAACAATAATTGATGAACTGTTCAATTTTGAATTCAGACTATGCTATACACGTTGATTCATTCATAAACACAACCAAAAACACTTTACCGATCGAAAAAAACTAAAGAATGATAAGTGACGGAAATTTTGCACACGCGAACTTCGAATTTTATCCCTTTGCATGAAGCATCTTCAGTATCCAATCAAAATGATCACGTGGTCAGAAGTCATTCACATATTCCTAACTTTTGAAGCAATTGTGCTTCTTCTTTGCTGAAACCTTTTAGTAAATAAATCGAAGAAATTAACTCGCCGCAAGTATATATATATGTAAAGCAAACACAGAGCTATCGGTAAACAACCGGTCCTTAGCTGTTTCACCGTTACCAACGGTATCGGCACGATACCGTCCTCCGTATCGTTTCCGCTCCTTTTTCGACACACCGGGCGAGTGTCGCCCGACAGGTAGGCCCACAGCCGGTCCGGTAGCCCGACGGACGCCAGCATAAATTAAATAAAATAGCGTTTGGTCGCGCCATCTATGATTCATCTTGGAACTATATTTGTTAAAAAATCCGAAAAGAGTACTTCAGCGTAGGAAGACATTGGGATAGAGCTGAGGAACACAAGAACAGAATGTGAGAGCTTTAACCAAATGACCACTGAGCCTCGCTGATTTTATGTCGTGATTTGTGAAAGGCTATTCGTTAAGGGGTGTGTTTGTCGTTGATGGGAATTAGTTTATGGAAAAATTGGAATTTTGATGTGTTTCTATTTTATATTTTATTTGTGTATTATTAATTAGCGGAATATTATTTATTTATTTATTATAAATTTATTTATTTGTTTATTTATTTTGCGATTGTGTTATGTTGGTGTATTTGAAAATTAATTTAATAGTTGAATGAACGAAATAACTATCTTAGCGAATTAGTTAAAGGAAACAATATTGTTTTCTTATAAATTTAAGAATCTTTATGTACTTAATAAAATTAATTATTTTTAGAGTTTTTGTATTAGTTAATAATTTTTTTCTAATAGAATTTATAATGTAATTACATGCATTGCATTAATTTATAAATTATGTTTTTTTTAAGTTGGAAAAACTTCTAATAAATAATAAGTTGATAATTAATAATTTTTGATTAAAAAAAGAATTCCTTTTATGTCATTTGTTATTTATCAATATTTTTAAATTTAAAAATAAAAAAAATAATTTGTATCTATATTTTTTTTCTTTCGGTAGATAAATTGTACATGGGGGATAATTCTCAATACTTCTGTAAATTTAACAATACTTTAGTTTTTAATAAAATCGGTAATTTTAGAATATTTCTGTTCGTGAATTTCTGTTTTAGGAATTATAATGCAATTAAATGTGTTAGAGTAATAAATGTATTTTTGTAACGCAAAAGAAAAAAATTTCAATAGGAAAATAAGTTGGTAATTAATCATTTTAAATTAGAATAAAAAATACTGTATGTCATTTAATAATTTACTGTAGAATAGGTTTTTATTGATTATTTTTCAATATTACTTTTATTATTATTGGTGATTTTTGAGTCTTTCTTTTAGATTTTAAGGCCAAAACGTTATATAGAATTGATATATTTTAATAGTTTGTGTAATTTTTTAAACAATTTTTAGTAAGTTGTTTTTTAAATAAAATTAAAAAAAACAGCGATTTCTTTTAAAATTTATATAATTAGAAAAGAAGTTAAATAATCTCATGAAGAATTTTATTATTATTATTTACGATAAGTTTATAATGAATAATAATTTTAATGAGCGATAAAAATAAATGTTTTTTGCTGATTCAAATAACTTATAAGCTTTTTTATTGAATTAAAATAAATAAACAAATAAATATTGGCTATATTTGGTAAATTTTCTCTGTATGACTATTAGAATATTGCATGAAATACATAAAAATTAGTTCTATTGTCAAAACTCAAATAAAATTTAGAAAAAGGTTAAAAAAAAATAAATGCCGGTTAAAACTAAAAATTTCGACTTCGGACCGATGTTGGCAAATCTGACAGGGCCACTATCAGAAATCGCATATCGGTCCTGCATCACGTGCTAGTATAGGTCGTTTGTCAATATACCCTAGAAGGATTGATTAATATAACCGACAGCTGAAAAATGATATTCTTAAGTTTCAGCGACCGAGACTTCCCTGAAACTACTTTGTACATGCCGACACATAACGGACAATGCCGGCTGTGGTCCGACCGAGTGCCGAAAGGTATGTGTTTTAGGGGATATATATATATGTATATAGGGTGATTCTAAATTTTTTTTCAATAAAAAAGGGGTGATAGTACACATCAAGACAAACAATATTAAATAGGAGACCAATGGTCCTAAACGTTTTCCAAAGGAGATAGCCGCCTTTAAAGTTTAGGGACCAAAATTTCAAATAAATATATTAAACGGAAAAATCGGTCGAATAATTTGCGGTTTTCACTAAAATTATTCTTTATGTCGGCATTTTCTTGAAATTAAATTATAAAGATAAATTTCAAAAAATGCCGATAGAGGGCGCTTTAGACTTTGGAGCAACGAACAACTATTTTTTGCCAGTATTTTTTTTCATCTCATTAAATGTTTTCCTAAACTCAGACTCAAACCTAAATTTTGAGCTCAACATCTGAATAGTTGGGAGTGGTTAAGCAACACAAACTGAGCTGTGTTCAGAGGGTTCAAATTACTAATGATTATAAAACACGGAAAATTTGGTCGATTGATTTGCTGTTTTCACTAAAACTATTCTTTATTCAGGTATTTTCATGAAAATAAATTATAAACATAATTTTTTTAAAAATGCCGATAGAGGGCGCTTTATACTTTGTATTAACGAACAACTCTTTTTTGGCGGTTTTTTTTAATCTTATTAAATGCATTCGTAAATTTAGACTTGAACTTAAATTTTAAGCTCAAAATCTTAATAACTGGGAGTGGTTAAGTAGACAAACTGAATTGCGTTCAGAGGGTTCAAATTTAAAATGATTGTAAAAAACGGAAAAAATTGGTCAATTCGTTTTCAGTTTTCGCTAAATCTAATTTTTAAGTCGGCAATTTATTGAAAATAAATTTTCAAGGTAAATTTCACAAAATGGCGATAGAGGGCGCCTTACACTTTGGAGTAGCGTACAACACTTTTTAACTGTCTTTTTTTTAATGTCATTAAATGCTTTCAAATATATAGATTTAAATTGTGATCTCAAATTCTGAATCGTTGGGAGTGTTTAAGTAGCGAAAAATTGAATTGAGTTCGAGGAGGAAGGAGGGTTTAATTTCAACTCCTGAACACACTTCAGTTTGCACTTCTTAACCCCTCATAATGATTCAGAACTTGACCTCAAAATTTAAGTTTAAATCTAAGCTTCCAAAAACATTTAAAAAGCTTTTGCAAGCATTTAATTAGAACAAAAAAATAATGGTTAAAATGAATTGTTGGTTACTCAGAAGTTTAAGGCGCCCTCAGGGCCTGACTAATGCGGAGGCATGCGGGGCAATTGCCCCGGGCCCCCCGCCTTGAGAGCCCCCCCCCCCAAGTACAGATATAAGATTTTCGTTAAAGGAGTGTCAAATAATAAAAAATGGCAAAAGTGATAAAAAAAATTTTAAGTTTTAAAACGCTCTCTTCTCCTATCTTCTCTTTTTTTGTGCCCCCTGCTCCCTTAAAGGCCTCAGATTTATCGTTATATTCTTGTAATCCAAAAAAAATTGCATTTTATAGTTTTTTAAAGTTATCTTTTTTCTGATATCTTTTTACTTGGTACGAAATTTATGTACACCTACAATAGGTGTAAATTTTAGTTTTAGTCACTTCAGTATAGTTTACGAAAAGTTTTAAGATGGAAGGAGGCCCCCTAATAATGTTTTCCCCAGAGCCCCCCATTGTCTAAATCGGGCCCTGGGCGCCCTCTAACGGAATTTTCTGAAATTTATTTTTTTAATTTATTTTCAAGAAGATGCTGACTTAAAGAATAGTTTTATTTTAAACCGCAAACGAATCGACCAATTTTTCCTGTTCTATAGTTATTTTAAATTTGAACCTCCCCCTCCCCTTAAACACAGTTCAGTTTGTACTACTTAACCACGATTCACATTAACAACGATTCAGATTTTGAGCTCAAAATTTAAGTTTAAATCTAAGCTTCCCAAAACACTTAATGAGATGCAAAAAATAACGGCAAAAAATAGTTGTTCGTTACTCCAAAGTCTAAAGCGTCCTCTATTGACATTTTTGGAAATTTAATTTTAATATTTATTTTTAAGAATATACCAACATAAATAATAGTTTTAGTGAAAACCGCAAATCAATGAACAAATTTTTCCGTTTTTTTAAAATCATTTGAAATTTGAACCCTCTGAATACAGTTCAATTTTTGCTATTTAACTACTCCCAAATTTCAGATTTTCAGCTGAAAATTTAAGTTTGAGTTTATGCTTACGAAAACATTTAATGAGATGCAAAAACTACCGGCGAAAAATAGCTGCTCGTTACACAAAAGTCTAAAGCGCCCTCTATCGGCATTTTTTGAAAATTATCATTCCAATTTAATTTCAAGAAAATGCCAGCATAATGGATAATTTTAGTGAAAACTGCAAATCAATCGACCGATTTTTCCGTTTTTTATGCCTACTTGAAATTTTGGTCCCTAATTTTTAACGACGGCTATTTCCTTTGGAAAACATTTACGACCCTTGGTCTCCTATTTAATATTGTTTGTCTTGATGTGTACTATCACCCCTCTTTTATTGTAAAAAAATTAGAATCACCCTATATATATATATATATATATATATATATATCTGGTATCCCAAAAATGACTGATGGATTTTAAAATTCAATAACTTGCAAACGGTGACAACTATTTAATTTTTTTTTTGCACGAGGGTTATGTATAATGTTAATGTTATGTATAATGTAATAAAGTTTTTTTACCGTAATTTTTTATTTTAGTTCGAAATTCAAACAATAGGTGGTGCTGACGACAATTGAAGGCCAGGTCGACGCTTCACACAGCATTGATCACCTGGCCTTCAATCGCCGTCAGCAACGCCTATTGTTTGAAATTCAAACTAAAATAAAAAAAATACGGTAAAAACACTCCTTACATTATACATAACTCTCCTGCAAAAATTTTTGAGAGTTATTGAATTTTAAAATCGATCAGTTATTTTTGGAACACCCGGTATATATATAGATATATATATGTACAAACATATATGTGCGTGTGTATGTTTATGTGTTATCTGAAATAAGCCCTATTATTACAAATATGATGCCGATATTTTTCCAATGAAGTAGTTTTATAAAAGAGATAAAAATTTATTTATATAAGTTAAAAGTATTATTTTATTATTCTATATCACAAATATTTAAATATTTATATAGTTTTAAATTTTAACGTTTAGAATTTATTTGTTATTACTACACATAAAAAACAACTGTATAATTTAAACAACTAAATAAAATAAAGATCAAAAGCAAATTGTTAAATGAAATTAAAGCTAAAAAAATTTAATTTAATTTAAAATGTTAAATTAATAATACAGTATTCAATTTTCTGATTTCTAAATATTTCTACTAAAATAGCTTTCGTGATTTTTTTTATTCTTTTCAGATATTCCTAAAGAACGCCGCAAATATAATTTAATCCGCTTCAGATAATATATAATCCATTCCAAGTCTACTTCATTTAAATGTTGTAAAAAATTAAAGTCATAGAAATTTACATTTAACTATCTAGTGAATAAATAGTTTTTTAAAACTGATTAATCATGCGTTTGTTATTATATGATAAACCTAGTAGGTTGTTAATTATCAAATTCATGTCAATATAATGTATATAAAGGTATAATAAGGTATATTAAATAATTCACAGTTACAAGAATATCTCTGTATTTTATTTGTATAATGGAAACTTAATTCCTAACTCTGCATTACAAAAATGCGTCTTTTTAATACAGACTTATATTCAATGATATTGTTAAGCAAAAATCATTCGTCTTTTTAAAATTGTTATGCGTTTTTAAAAGATATGTAAATATATTGATTATGCATGTAAATGCTAATGTAATTTTTAAAGCCAAATAATATTTATTTTCGATAATTTTTGATTTTTTGTGCGCTTTAAAAATTAATTGAATAAATCTGTCAGTTTTAATACAGATATGCTCAAATTTGTATACTTACACGATTGTAATGAAATTTACACTCTTGTCCTTAAAGTATTCCAGTATTTATGTTTGTTTTTTAGATCAATGACAAGTATTCAATTTTTTATCACTCTACTGTAAAAACAGCATCTGTACTTCTTCAGATGTACAGATGTGGATATCTATATGCTTATTAAATTTTACCTGTAAATTGTAAAGGAAAAAAAAAAAAAAAAAAAAAAAAAAAAAAAAAAAAAAGATATAAAGCTACAAAACACGTTTTTGTAAAGCTACATGAATTTTTGTTATTGACGATACACAAAAAGTTCTATAAATGCCAGTTTACTAAAAAAAATAAAAAGTTTTTTTTTTACGCTTGCAAACTTCTAATATATTAAAAATATATGTCTATTTTGATAATGCTCAATTGCATTAATTTTGATCTTAAAATAATTTTAGTTAATTTAAATTTTGAATGTCATTATAAGTCTTAATTTTTTATAGTTAAATTTCAATACAAATGCATACACATATCGATAAGATAAAAAGTTATAATTAGAACAAACTAAAACTGACAAAACTAAAGTTATTTAAATTAATTTTATTTAAACCAGTTCAACACGAAGCGTTTTTCACCATAAAGTGTATTTAACATAAAATATATATATATATATATATATATATATATATTTTTTTTTTTTTTTTTTTTTTTTTTTTTGAAATTTCATTTCATGGCCCACTGATAAAAAATCGCCAAGTAAAATTTTCATTTTTATTTTTTTTTAATAAACGTATATAGCCTTACGTGAAGAATATTCTATAATATTTTTCAGAGAATGCCCGTATAAAACCATAACCTTCATTGTTAGATTATTATTATCATTATTATAATTATTATTACGATTACTAAGCACGACAATTTTGTTAATTGATTCTAGTAGTTTTGGAAAGTGTTTCATTATCTACGCTTTAGATTGAGTTATAGTTTTTCTTACTTGTTTATTTTTCCTTCGAAAATTACTTTCCCTAATAGCCATGCCTCTAAAAGTAGTTACGATAATTGCTTTATAATCTCAGTCGATAATTCATATTTTTAATAGCTGTTGTTTCCTTTACTGGAAGGCAACCAACAGCAAAAACTTTAGGTTACAAGAGATTTTTTAACTTTTCATTTTTAAAATATTAATGCATAGAAATTAGTTAGTTGTTTATAATAAGTGTTTATTTTATCTTTAAAATTCTGAAATTATGTACTAGAAAGTATGATGCGTGCGCATGTTTCTTTTTAAATATTTAAAATTTTTGTTTTCAGTGCTTTATTCAGATCAGTTAGTTTCTAATTTTTATTTTTAATTTTACGAAAATGTTGAAAACAATTATACTAAAAAGGAAAGAAAAATATGTAAAAAAAAATTAATTGAATTACTTGTAAAAAGCTGTGTGCATACAGAAATACATACACACATGTACAAATACGCCCATTTTTATGTAAATTAAGTATTTACAAAAATAAAAATATTTTTTTATTCAAAAGGGTGCTTACATATATATGTATACACGCTTACATACACAGGGACGCATACACATACACACACGTATATATACATGTGTATGTGTGTAGCAGTATTTTCAGTCTATAGAACATTCTAATGTATAAAATGCATGTCAAATATTAAACGCAATATTTTTTGTAAAAACATAAAATTAAAAGAATGATAATTATCTATTCATGAATTAATACATTTACAATGAAATTACGTAAAATTGTTTGAGCAGTTCAATGACCTTTTTTATAAAGCCTGTCAAGTCTGAGTCATTAGAACATTGAGAATATTGACCCATTAATACTGTAATCGATGTCTGTTTTTATCCTCCATTATCTACACTGTTAAAAATAAAGGGTAATCTTTTCTCCAAGATTGTGGTTCTTTAATGGACCTTCCAGTGGAGAGAACAATTATTTCAGATGATCTTTACGATCATCGAAATACTAAAAGCACCGGAATTACGGTTCAACCTTCAACCAGTATTCAACCAACAAACCAACCAACATTCAGTGGCAGCGGTCATGTTATGTTTCCATATCCATGCAGTCAAGTCGCTTCCTAGAGTTTCGCGGAAGTTAGTATATTATTCCTAAATAGTCAAGGTAAGTTCATAACTATTTTTGTTTTTTAATATTTTACCTTTATACGTTTTGAAATGTTGTAGTACTTTCGCTCGCACACAAAATTTACCTTAAAATATTAATCTGTTTATGTCTAGATTATTTTAGTTAAGATACAAAAAATAAACATGCATTGCATCAGAAATGTAAAAAACTATTTATGTCATTAATAGAATTGGTAGCTTAATTCGTTTATAGCGTTTATGAAAACGAAATTGGTTTTCAGATTTAGTAGGAAAATTTTACAAATTTAATTTTAAAAGGACAACATATATGTTGTCCTTTTTATGCATTTTTGCATTTTAGTGAATGACATTACTGATGTTAGTATTAAAATTAAATGTTAAAAACTTAAATGTCTTAATTGAAGGCACACCTGTCTGACT
Source organism: Maratus speculifer (assembly GCA_964019185.1). NCBI lineage: Eukaryota > Metazoa > Arthropoda > Arachnida > Araneae > Salticidae > Maratus > Maratus speculifer. The sequence goes on along the minus strand of OZ025298.1, from coordinate 109,289,913 downwards.
ATAAATTGTTTGAATGCATCTTTCGTCCTATTGATCGCAAGCATTCATCACCTAACAATTTTACTATTATCTTATGTATGCTATAAAAACTAATTAGATAAAGCAATCGCAAAAGTTTCTTCTACCATTTGCAAGATAATACTTCCTGAAAAAAATGCAGCATAGAAACTGCACCCGTCATGTGGATCAAACGAAAATTTAGACAGCTGCAACCTATGTCATCTTTTAACTGAATCTGAAGTTTGAAGAAAATCCGTGAATTAGTTTTTGAGGCAGAAGCGTTGCAAAATCTGCATAGCAGCGCCAAATATTTGGTGATGTACACCAAAAACTAATCAGAATCATTTTTTTACTACAAAATAACTGAATCTGAAATTTGGTGAAAATCCATATATTAGTTCTAGAGTACGCTTATTGCGAAATCGTGTAAAATGCAGCACAGGAACGCCATTTGTAAAGCCATTTACACCAGAAACTAAACAAAACCAATCTATATCAAGGACTAACTGAATCATAATTTTTTGAATATTTCGTGAATTAGTTCTTGAGATGGAGCTATTGCTACAATTACAAAGAATGCAACACGGCAACACCATCTGCTGAGCTATTTGCACCAAAACGATTTGCAGCATCTCAATTCATCATGAACTAAATCTAAAGTGTTATGAAAATCCAAGAACTATTTCGTAACTATTGTGGAAATCGTGATTACTGGATCGTAACAGTGTCATCTGTTGAGCGATGTACAACAAAATCTAATCAGATTTATTTTATATAAAAAATCTAACAGAATCTAAAGTTTTGTGAAATTTTGTGCATTAGTTCTTGAGATAGAGCGCCCACAATAAAAGTATGATTAAATGTATGAGTATCGATTTAACTATGCTATAGCACTTAATAATATATTTTTAGTATAAAAACCGCTTTAGAAGCCATGCGTTTTTGTGGAATCATATGTACTAAAGACAATGTAACATTTAGGAGACAAGTGATTTAGAAAAATGTTTTTCCATGTACTAAAATAGTTGATGTTTTTTTAACCCATAACAAGCTGAGCGAAAAGCAATTAAACAAGTTTTGTAGCACCTCAACATAAAATAGGAACAATGAAAAATTTCAGTTTGGTTTGCATTTATGATGAGCAATCATTTATACGAGGTATATGCGCAATAATGGAGGGGTGCCCTCCGTGGGGGCCTTTCTAAGGGAACCTAACCCATATTTATGCAAGAAAATCAAAGATTCGAAGAAAACAAAAGGAAAACTCCGAAAAATTTAGCCGACGGGAGGAATTGTTTTCGAATCCTGCACTTTCCGTCTACCAGATTTTAGAACCTCTCGGTCACTCGTGGGAATCATTTCAGAGAACGGAATTTATTCTATTGCAAAAAAATTACAGTTTCTAAGTTTTAGTTCGCGGTATTTTTCAAAACCCTCTTTTTAACTTCGGTTTACATACGGGCTTTCAATTTTGGACCATTTCTCCCAGAAAAGCCTTATATTCAGCTAATAGACGGATCGGATTACATACGAAAATATATGGTGCCTAACATGTCTTGTAAATATTGTAGACACGTTTAAATTCTTTGAGGAAGTAATCTCCGTATTTTTAAATAAAAAGCAACTGACAAGACGTTGAAACCGGCTTTTTTAATAATCTCATGAATAGGCAAAAACATTATGTATATGTCACTTTTTCCATGCATATAGTTTAATCTTAATTAGGATTATTATTTTTTTATAAATATTATTTCGAATATAAAAAGAACATTGATTTATGCTTGGTAATATGTGTTCAAATTTATTAAAATTATCGTTATATAGTTGTTTTTATTAATTGCCAAACTTATAACTTAAGATGAATTAGCGATCATGAAAAAAAATATATAACACCAATAATGATGACCGTCATTAATATCTCATTAGGAGAAGAAAGTTGTTAATGAACCATATTTTTTCTTAAATGACTTATTTTCATAGTACATTATAAATTATACGTACTTTATTCTTATTACAGTGAAAAATTAAAACCATGTGAAAACAAGTAATATCTTATTATATTTGTTTTTATTCTTTGAAATCGTTACAAACAATTAGCTTTTTACAAATTTTTTTGAAAGTTTTAAAAATTATTTCAAATTTTTCCTTACTAAGAAACGTAAGTTACAGCTTCTTTTAAGTAGGAAACAAGAAATTAACATACTTAACATAAACCAACACTTGACCAGAAAATTTTAATAATTGAAAAACAGAAATGTAAAGTTCAAGTTGAACCTACGAAACGTAACCTACGAAACCAACAATATAAAACCTACAAAGAAAAAAAAGCAAAGAAATCTATACTAATAAAAGAACAAAACGCTCTGTCTGTGTGTGTGTCTGTGTGTCTGTGTGTCTGTGTGTCTGCGATGGCTAGAAAAATCTACAGTACGTACGAAGCTCAAAATTTTTTTGAAAGTATCCCAATATCTCTCCTGATGCACCTGAGCTTCAGAATTTCGAAATTCCAATTATTAACTGAGTAATTAATTAAAATCAAGAGGTCATTCTCATAAAAAATCATCTTTTACCCATCTTTTTCTCTTTCGTTTCTTTACGGTTGGTTGGTTGTGTAAAAATTTTCGCAGAAGTAATAAGAAAGCTGAGACAGAGGCTGTGTTCAGCTGTTACGCGCGCTGCACGCGCACGCTAGGAGCCACGGACATGGAGTGGATACTTATACTTGGTGGGATGTGCGTTCAGTCCTCGCTACTGTGCCACCAGTTACTGTAACTGTTCGCTCAGTAACAGATGGAGAACAGATCAAGGATGTAATTACTTGTAGTGCCAATTATAAAGATAATCTGTTACCAATGAAAGTGAGCTGGCTGGTCGAATGGTCAGAGTGCTGAGCTTAAACCCAGACGATGCGGGTTCGAAACCTGCGCGGGCCAAAAGTTGGGTTGTGTTTTTTTTTTTTTTTTTGGTTGCTTTTTATTAATAAATAAGACATTTTTATTAAAGGTAAATTTTATATTAATAATACAGAAGCACATGTATTTCTATTATAATAATAAAATACTTATTTAAATATGAGAAAATGAGATTTTTGCGGAGAAAGTTTTAATATTCCAAATTTAGAATATTAAAAGGATAATTAGAACGATATTAATATCGTTCCAAAGTGATTTATATATATATTAAGAAAATGAAAAAAAAAGTTTTCTGCGAAAATATCCGTATACGCATAAAATAATTATTAATGTTCTTCTTCTTCTCTTTTTTTTTTTTTGAAAATTTTAGAAGTGATTTTTTATAGAGATTAGGATGCAAATATAATGCATGCGTGGATATTCTACGGTGTTAAAATCAAAATGGAAAATATTATAAAAGCAAAATGTAAAAGATATACATTTTTTTAAATTAAGAATATCTGCATACATATATTTTAAAGAAGTGAAATATTTGGAGTTTGCCTTCTAGTTTTATAATGAATAAAGTATGATTAGAATGTTTATAATTTTTCTATTAAAAGTATAAATAAGTGTTTTGCTTATACTAACATAATTTCGGATGTCGTTTGTTTTTCATATTTTATGACATATTTTGGCCTGTTATCCACACGGTATTAAAATATACAATCATTAAATAAGAAATATATACATACTAAAACTTCTTCTGAAAAATTATCTAACTAACAATGCAAATTCCATTGAAATCAATCCAGTATTGTAGATTACAAATCAATCTTGTAATATGTGGATACAGGGCCATCGCTAAGACTTTTTATTGGTGGGGGAGAAAACCTTAATATTGTCAAGTCAAATTTTTATATTCGCCAACTCGTTTTATAATTTTGCCAAGTTAACGCACTTTGAAAATGTAATACAATTCTTATTTGTAAAAAAATTAATAATATTTCCAATTAGAGTTGTAACTTTTGCAAATTCTATCAAAAATAGAAAATGTATTGCAGTTTTTATTAAAATTTTAATTAAATTTGACATAAAAGTTTTAAATTTGCAAAGTGTAACAACATTTGTCAATGTTTTTGGAGGGTACCCCCCCCTTAGCTAGTCCCCCTTGTGGATATCTCAACCTTGGTTTATCAACAGCATTCCATTAATTACAACAATAGAATCAACAGTATTCTATTATTTAATACGAAAAGTATAAAGCAACTGATAAATGATTTTTAAATAAATAAAAATAAAATTATTAAAAAAATTAAATCACCAATTGTTAAATTGTATCAGTCAACCTACCAACTTTGACAACAAACAACATGCAACCAATAAGAGATAAGCACAAAACGCACAATCACGTGATCAAATCGCCCATCATTTTTTTTGCGTCGCGCGCGTCAAGGTTTGAGCAGGGTTGATTGTCATTTTTTAAATGCTAATCGGGCTTAATTACATGAAATAGGTCACGTGATACTTTTCCGGAATACTTTTAATTTTATTTGAGTGGTCACAGGTATGTATTTCTGTTACGAAACTCATATTTTGAAAGGATAAAGAGATATGGTATTTGTATTTACCAATTCTGAAACATAAAAATAATACAATAATTGAATAAGTTTAAAATTCTCTTCTTCGATAGCACCTACTCCAAGCAGAATCTTCTGAGCGCGCGCGCACAAAAAAAGCCGCTTTTGAACACGGCCAGAATTAAAGAAACCCATGGAGGAATAAGATAAGTGGAGGTGAAATAAGCCTCAAAAAGGTTTTGCGATATGAAACCATTTATCGATCAAATTTTAATGTGCCAAACAAAAGGACGTGGAAGGGATTTTGTGTTATAAGACGAATTGAAAGAAGTGCATTACAATTGAAGCATATTTCAAGAGGAAATAGCAAATTTTTAAAATGGTCTTTGTTCTATTATTATTTATTAGAATAAATGTTCGCTTTTAAAATGAAGGAAATTGGAAAACTAGCAATAAATAAATATCAAATTAAAATTAAATAAGATATTGAAAACATTTGAAACGAACTAAAAATTTTATAACTAAAAGTTTCCTTCATTAATGTAATTTTAAATACTTTATAACATAGATGAAAAATGTTTATGACTTAGTAATTGCATGCAAATAAATATTTAAAATATAATGATGAAAATATTCTTTTAAAATCATGCATGAAAACTTAAGTAATTAATATATATTAATCTGAAATATAAATTTCTGACTGCAGACGATTTTAATGTACTAACAAAATAATGTTATATTTTCAAGCAAAACGTTAAAATTATTTTCTATATTGATATTTAAAACACATATGATAAAATAATTAATAAATTGTTACCATTGAAGCGATAAATTAATTCTTTTTTAAAAAAACGAGAGAAAAAAAAATACGGGTTTAAACCTGTTTCAATTGATAAGCATGTCAAAGCAGGTGCTTTTGTTGGTACTTAATTGGACTTAATGTAGGGTGACTTTTTAAGCATGACCTCCAGAAATAATACTTCCACTCTATTAATTTCTTTTTACTCCATAAAAGAAACCAATATGAGATTTTTACATTTCAAAAGTGATGTTTTTTTTTCCCAAAGACCTTAAAAATTCATAGACTGGCAAAATGTCAGTTTAACTTAGGATTTTTGAACATAGCTGTTACGTCAGATCGTTGGTATTTCGTACATTAGAATGTATTTGTGATTAGCTATATTGCAGTTAATATATGTATATGTATATATGAGGCTTTTTAGCAGTTTTTTTTAAATAATTGATTAAATTTGAATGCATTTATTTAAGTTAAAATTTCATTAAGACTTTAATTTGTTTTTTTTTTTTTTTTTTTTTTTTTTTAAATGAAATGGCTCTTTGACGTACAATTGTTCGAATCGGCAGACGATTCGTACACCGTAACAAATTATCAAATAGGAAAATAAATTATATATCAAAAAAAGTCACTAAAATAATTGTAGAAAAACATAATGTTTAGGCGTATTAACTTGTACCCGAATAAAACAGACCATACTCCGATTCAAGCACGACAAAAATTCCATGAGCATAAACCCGACCCGAACCTAAAAATTTCATTTGAAAAAAAAACTATGGATTTGATATCTGACCCGAATCAAATCTGAATCCCACAAAAATATTCAAATGAAGCATACCCCAATCCGATCAAGGAAAAATAATGTTCGTGTATATGCAACCCGACCCGAACCTAAAATTTGTCTTTGAAAAAAACCGAAAAATGACCAGAACAAAACCTGAAATCGATAAAAATATTCGAAAGAACTATAACCCGATAAGAGCAAGACAAAATAATTTCCGTGAACATAAGCCTGACTCGAACCTAAAAAATTCCATTTGAAAAAAAACCTGAAATTTTATGCAAACTACATCTGAATCCAATGAAAATATTCGAAAGAGCCACAACCAGATTCGAATAAGAGAAAATAACTTCCGTGGATATGAAACCGATCCAATTTTAAAATTTCATTTGAAAAAAAAATTGAAATTAGACCAAATATGAACCTGACAAAAATATTCCACAGAACCATACCCAGATTTCAACAAAAAAAAATTTCCCTGAACATGAACCCAATCCGAACCTTAAAAAAATGAACTAAATCTGAATCTGATAAAATTTTCCAAAGAAGCATATCCTTATTCGAACAATGCAGAATAATTTCAGTTGATGCGCAACCCAACCTGAACCTAAAAATTCCATTAAAAAAGCCGAAATCTGAAGTGAACGACATCTGAACCCGAAAAAAATATTCCAAAGACCCAAAACCGGATCCGAGCAAGACAAAATAATTTCCCTGGACATGAATACGACCAGAACCTTAAAAATCAATTAAAAAAAATACTTGAAATCTGAATCGAACCAAATCTAAATCCGGCGAAAATTTTCCAAACAACTATAACCAGATACGAACAAGACAATATAATTCCCATGGACATAAACCCAATCCAAACCAAAAAAAAAAATCCCGAAATTTGAACCAAACCTAACAAAAATATTTCAGTGAAGTATAACCTCATTGGAACTAGGTAAAATTATTTCCATATGAGTACAACCCGACCCGAACTTAAAAATCCCATTTGAAGGGAAAAAAAACCCACGAAATCTGAATTGAACCTAATCTAAACTGAACAAAAATATTCCAAACAAACATAACCGTATCCGAAGAAGACAAAATAATTTCCATGAACATAAATCTAATCCGGATGTTCTACAAAACATAATGCGCTCCATAGCGGTGGAAAGTGAAACTATGTACTTAGTGCGAGATGTTTAAGATATTTCGTTTATAGTTAGTGTTAAATTAGAACTTCGTTACGGTTAGGTAACAGTTAGGTTGCAATTACGTTCTGGTGAGCCTTTTGTTATATTTATTTTCCGGTTAGGTTACAGTTAGATCATGGTTAAGTTACAGTTAGATTAAGGTTAAGTTGCGGTTAGGTTGTGGTTAGATTATGGGTAGGTTATGATTAGGTGACTGGCACGTTACATTTATGGTATATTTAAGTTACAGTTAGGTTACTGTTAAGATACAAGTAGGTTAGAGACAAGTTATGATTACGATACAATTAGGATACGGTTAGGATTTTGTTCACAGAATGAACATTACGCATATTTGTTAAAAAATATACACCTATTTTTGTAAAATGGCTCTGAAATTATAATACTATATACTAACCTTTTAGCTAATCATCGAGAATCGATTTCATTCACGGTATAGTCGGATTTAAGAGTGATATAATTAGTTTGAAATTCAAAGTATTTCGCTTGGGATATCTATGTGAAAAAAGTATTTAGTTTCGTCACTTAATAGTAATTTTAAGAATAAATATCAACACTTTAAAACGAAAATCACGCAATCGTTGGACATATATTCCCTCCTGCGTTTCCCATTGCAGTCATTTTGGGTATTTTTGCAGCTAAATATTAGTTCTTTTAAACCAATTTTTGACACAGTCAGGGGGCACGTATTTAATATAATGTACACTGTAAAAAATTTGGCCCTTTTGCTGCATCATCACTCCCCCGCTTTTATAGAATATATCTCTTTTGACCTATGAGAATGCTCCAAAATAGGCTGAAGTAATCATTTTCTATAAAAGCGGTGGAGTGACGATGCAGCCAAAGGGTCAAATTTTTAACAGTGTATTTACACATATTTCGAGTTAATGATAAAATCATAAAAATTTCAAGTTCGTTTAACGTTATTATTACGTACCCGGGCAACGCCGGGCGGATCAGCTCGTAAAGAAATAAAATAGTCGTGAAATCATTCGCATACTTTGAACTTCTTTTTTTCGTATTTTTAAGCCAAACAGTAGGTTATGTTTTGTACAAGAAATATAATTTAAAGCTATTTAAAATGATAGTTGTTTGTATTAAGACTTGATAGAATACACCTATAGGCGTATAGTAATAAAAATGTGCAAATAAATATTTTTGTATTCGTAATATGTAGAAATAAGAGAACTACATCAGCTTTTACAAGAAAATTTATCAGTAAACAAAAAGGCATATTTTCTCATACATAATAAAAGTGAAACTTTCATTAAAATATTCGTTCCAATGTGGCAACTAGACATTAAATTTACACGATGTCATAAGGGCATCATAACCATTATAAGAGGTTAACAAAATACATTTTATTGTGTGTGTCTGTGTGTTTCTGTTATTAGAATAGGCTGAGAAAATATGTCGCAAGTTTTGGTCTGTAAACTTGGTTCCTAAGAGTTTATGACAGGTTCGACAGAATATGAGTCTAAGAATTGTCGTGCAGTCACTCGTGTACATTGTACATATTTCGCAATCATTTAGAAGAAAAATATTCTCTTTGCATTATAAGCCGAAAATGTGTGAAAGCTACCTTAAATCATATTTTTTTCTCGACGTTACTGGAAAGAATAAGTATATTGTAATAAAACTGTACAAAAAATCTTTATTAACGAATCCTTTATTTTGTCTAAATGTGCGTGTTCTGCTCGTGAAGGATATGGAAATCTATCTCAGGTAAAGAAATGAAAATTTTCTTCTTAATTAACAAAGACAAGTTCAAATGTAGATTAGCATCACATGCTGAAATTTGTTAGTAGAGTTTCTCTTTATTATATTGAATAAAGATATTTGTATATTTTATGAATTGTTTAAGTTCACCAACAATTTTTATCCGATCTCCAAATGTTTCATTTTAACTTAATGTATTAAATAATGACCTTATCTTAATAAAAAAAATATTCGAAACTCGTACACTGATTTTCAAAAAGTCATTAGTTTCTCTAAAATATGAGGTATGTTTTATATTAAAAAAATTTTTTGAAACCTTACGCATCTATTTTCAACACTTTCCAACAAATCGAAAATTGTTTATTCTGTTTGTCTGTACGTCTGTGTGGATTTTTATTGAAATAATATATTTTATTTAGCGTCCTCAAAGCATGATTAAAGTATGTAAATAAGTTCGAAGTATATTGGAGGTTTTTACATAAAATACATGGGATTAACAGTTTACTTACAATAGGAAGCCAAACGAAATCCATAACATTATGCTATATGCGCGAAATTGCAAGTCAATTGTAGCAAATGAGGTGCGTTCGTACTACAATGAAATTATATGCACTGGTGGAAAAAACTTAAAGACCAAGAAGAAATCTACACGTAAACAAACATGTACGTGAGATTGTGGGTCAAGAAGCATACAATAGAATTAACAAGATATTACAAGAGATACAATATAAAAACATTTGTTGGAAGGGGGTATACAAAGTATTACCAAACGCTCTTTTTCTGAAACATTCATATTGTCGCTAACATGACAGTACAAAGAAAACAAAATACTCTCAATTAACAATCTTCAGACGATATGGATAAGGGATGTGCACACCCTATAATATGAGACAACTTTGAACACGGCGTGGAATACTCATAACAACATGATTCAGTAGCTGTTGAGACTACACTGGAAAAAGAAATCTGTGAAGGTACTAAACATTTTCTAGGAAACTAGGATTCCAAGAACTTTTCATGTAACGATAACAAGAAAAATTCATGTAATCGATTCTGAAACTTGAATTTTTGCTGTTACCGTGACAGGAAAAGTTTTTGGAATCCCAGTTTCCAAGAAAAAGTTTAGTGCCTTTGCAGATTTTTTTTTTTTTTTACAGTGTAGTTCCCTCATTCCTTTTTCACAATACGGTTGAGAATTTTCCTTGCTTGTCGGAGGAAAATGCAGAGCAACAATACGTCTCTCCAAGGCATCCCATACATTTTCTGTTGGATTCAGGTCAGGGGAACATGCTGGCCAGTCTATGTGATTGATATTTT